>JAVJIF010029832.1:0-520143 GCA_038442645.1 Agave tequilana | reverse complement strand
GGAAAACGTAGTTTTCAAGAGCTGAGAGTCATATAACATAGTTTTTATTTATAAGTACTACTAATTAACTTGTTTCTTATCTTAATTTGGAAGTTTGAGCAAAAGTCAAAATTTCAGTCCCAATTAGATAGATCTAGGGCTTATATAAGAGGCGAATAGGGCCTAAACTGGGAGAAACCTAGTTTCCAAGAGCCATGAATAGTATTACATAGGGTATTTGCATAATTACTACTAATTAACATTGCTTCAAGCCTTAATTAAGAAGTGTGACAAAAAGTCAAACTTTCGGCCCTGATTGGCTTGAAGTAGGCCTTATATAAGCTGAATATAGGGCCCAACATGGAGAAAATGAGGTTTTCAAGAACCAAGAGTATTATTACATAGTTTTTATGTATATTACTACTAACTAAATTCTTTCTACTCTTAATTGGGAAGTTTAACTAAAAAATCAAATTTTCAGCTCCGATTGGCCTAAACTATGCCTTATAAGAGCCGAGTAGGGCCCAAACTGGGAAAACCATGATTTTCAGGAGATATGAGTGGAGTTACATAGTTTCTATATTCAAATACTATGATAACATTATTTCTAAAGTTAATTGAGAAGTTTCACCAATAGTCAAACTTTGAGCCCTGATTGGTCTGAAGTAGGCCTTATAAGAGATGAATAGGGGCCAAGCGGGGAGAAATTATGGTTTTAAAGAGCTGTGAGTGGCATTATAGTTTCTATGTTTTCAACCCCAACTGGCCAAAATTAGACTTTACATGAGACGAATAGGCCCTAACTTAGGGAAAACGTGGTTTTCAAGAGGTAGGAGTAGTATAACTTTATTTTTATATACAAAAACTGGTAATTAATCTTGTTTATAGTCTTAATGTGAAATTTGACAAAATTCAAACTTTCAGGCTCAATGGCTTGAACTAGTGTCGAATAGCGGCCAAACGAGGATAAAACATGTTTTCAAGAGCCTGAAGTAGTGTTACATAGGTTTAATGCACAATTACTAGTAATTAACATTATTTCTACTCTAAATTATGAAGTTTAACCAAAAACCAAACTTCAGGCCTGATTAGCCTAAATATAGGCCATATTAGAGTCGATAGCGCCTAAACGGGGGGAGAAACATGGTTTTAAAGAGCCGGGAGTAGTATTATATAGTTTATATATACAATTACTTCTAATTAACCTTATTAAAGTATTCATTGAGTTGTTTGATTAAATTTCAAACTCTTAGCTCAATTAGCCTGACGAATAAGGCTCAAATGGAAGGAAGAAAGGTGGTTTTAAGAGCTGAGATTAGTATTAGATAAGTTCTATGGATAATTACTACTAATTAAACTTGTTTTACTCTAATTGAAATGTTAACCAAAAAGTAAAACTTTCAGCACCGATTAGCCTGAACAAGGCCTTATATGTACCGAATCGAGTCCAAATTGAGAGAAAATGTGGTTTTCAAAAGCCATGAGTGGTATCACATAGTGCCTATGTATAATTTATTACTAATTAATCTTGTTTCTAGCATAATTGGGAAGCGTGATTAAGTTAAATTTTCAGCCTTGACTCGCCTGAACTAGGCCTTATGTGAGCAAAATAGGGCCCAAATAGGGAGAAAATGAGGTTTTCAAAATCTAGGAGCAGCCAATATATAATTTCTATGTATAATTAAAACTAATTAAACTTGTTTATTGTCTAATTGAGAAATTTGGCCAAAGTCAAACTTTAGCGCCAAAGCGCTGAACTAGGCCATATAAGAGTCAAATAGGGCTCAAACAGGGAGAAAATGAGATTTCAAGATCCAGGAATAGCATTACATAGTTTCTATGTTAAACAACTACTAATTAAACTATCTTAAGTCTTAATCAGGAAATTTCAGTAAAAGATAAACTTCCAACCCCATTGGTTTGAACTTTTCCTTATAAGAGCCGAATAGACCAAAACGGAAGAAAACTTGATTTTTAATAGCCGTGAGTGGTATTACATAGTGCTTATGTACAAATAATCCTAAATTATCTATTGGCTTAAACGAACAAGGGCCAAATAGGGAGAAAAGGTTGTTTAAGTGCTGGGAGTAGTATTAGATAAACATCTATGTATAATTACTGCTAATTAAACTTGTTTACTCTTAATTGAAATGTTTGACCAAAAAGTCAAACTTTCAGCACCGATTAGCCTAATAAGGCTTATATGCACCGAATCGAGTCCAAATGGAGAGAAAATGTGGTTTTCAAGAGCCATGAGTTGCATCACATAGTGTCTATGTATAATTATTACTAATTAACCTTGTTTCGAGCATTAATTGGAAAGTGTGACTAAGTCAAACTTTCGGCCTGACTCGCCTGAACTAGCCTTATATGAGCCAATAGGGTCAAAACAGGGAGAAAATGAGTGTTTTCAATATCCAGGAGTAGCAATCTATAATTTCTATATATAATTATAACTAATTAAACTAGTTTCTTGTTCTTAATTAGGAAGTTGACCAAAAATCAAACTTTCAGTCCTAATTGGCCAGATCTAGGGCTTATATAAGAGGCGATAGGGCCTAAACTGGGAGAAAACTTGGTTTTCAAGATCATGAGTGGTATTACATAGCGTCTATACACAATTACTACTAATTAACATTGTATCTAGTCTTAATTAGGAAGTGTGACAAAAAGATAAGCTTTGGGCCCCAATTGGCCTGAACTATGCCTTATATAAGCTGAACAGGGCCCAAACAGGGAGAAGTTGAGGTTTTCAAGAGTCGGGAGTATTATTGCATAGTCTTATATATAATTGTTACTAACTAAAATTGTTTCTACTCCTGATTGGGAAGTTTGACAAAATATCAAACTTTCAGCTCTTGTTGGCCTAAACTAAGCCTTATAAGAGCTGAATAGTTCCCAAACTGGGAGAGAAACATGATTTTCAAGAGATATTAGTGAAGTACATAGTTTCTATTTACAAATACTATAAATTAACATTATTTCTAAAGTTAATTGAGAAGTTTGACCAATTATCAAATTTGAACCCCGATTGGCCTGAATTAGGCCTTATAAGAGTTGAATAGGGCCAAGCGGGGAGAAATTATGGTTTCAAGAGCTGTGAGTGGCGTTATATAGTTTTTATGTTTTCAACCCAAACTGGCCAAAATTAGGCTTTACATGAGCCGAATAGGGCCCTAACTTAGGGAAAACGTGATTTTCAAGAGTCGGGAGTAGTATTACATTATTCTTATATACAATAATTGGTAATTAATCTTATTTTAGTCTTAATGTGAAAGTTTAACCAAAATTCAAACTTTCAGCTCAAAGGCCTGAACTAGTACCGAATAGCACCCAAACGAGGAGAAAATATGGTTTTCAAGAGCCGAAGTAGTGTTCCATCGGTTTAATGCACAATTACTAGTAATTAAAATTTTTCTACTATAAATTATGAAGTTTAACCAAAAATCAAACTTTTAGACCTGATTAGCCTGAACTAGGCCAATTAGAGTCGAATAAGGCCTAAACGGAGAGAAAAAGTGATTTTAAAGAGCCGTTGAGTAGTGTTACATAGTTCTATATACAATTACTTCTAATTAACCTTATTTAAAGTGTTAATTGAGTTGTTTGATAAATTTCAAACTTTTAGCCTTATTGGCTGAACGAATAAGGCACAAATGGGAAGAAAAGGTTGTTTTAAGAGCTGGGAGTAGTATTAGATAAGTTCTATGTATAATTACTCCTAATTAAACCTTTTTTACTCTTAATTGAAATGTTTGACCAAAAAGTCAAACTTTCAGCACCGATTAGACTGAACATGGCCTTTTATGCACCGAATCATTCCAAATGGAGAGAAAATGTGGTTTTCAGGAGCCATGAGTGGTATCACATAGTGCCTATGTACAATTATTACTAATAAATATTTTTTTAAACTTTAATTTGGAAGTGTGACTAAGTCAAATTTTCAGCCATGACTCCTGAACTAGGCCTTATATGAGCCAAATAGGGCCCAAATCGGGAGAAAATGAGGTTTTCTGTATCTAAGAGTAGCAATATATAATTTCTGTGTATAATTATAACTAATTAAACTTGTTTCTAGTCTTAATTGAGAAGTTTGGCCAAAGTCAACTTTAGCCCTGAAGGCCTGAACTAGGCCATTGAGAGTCAAATGGGGCCGAAAAAAGGAGAAAACGGGATTTCAAGATCCGGAAATAGCATTACATAGTTTCTATGTTCAACTACTACTAATTAAACTATTTTCAAGTCTTAATCAGGAAATTTCAATAAAGTCAAACTTATTACCCCGTTGGCTTGAACTTTCCTTTTAAGAGCCGAATAAGGCCCAAACGGGAAGAAAACTTGATTTTCAATAGCCCTGAGTGGTATTACATAGTGCTTATGTACAATTACTACTAAATTATCTATTGGCCTAAACGAATAAGGCCCAAATGGAAGAAAAGGTGGTTTTAAGAGCTGGGAGTAGTATCCAGATAAGTTCCAAGTATAATTACTGTTAATTAAACTTGTTTTACTCTTAATGAAATGTTTGACCAAAAAGTAAAACTTTTGGTACCGATTAGCCAAACATGGCTTTAGATGCACGGAATCGAGTCCAAATGGAGAGAAATTTTGATTTTCAAGAGCCATGAGTGGTATCATATAGTGTCTATGTACAATTATTACTAATTAATCTTGTTTTAGCATTAATTGGAAAGTGGGACAAAGTCAAACTTTCAGCCTTGACTCGCCTGAACTAGGCCTTATATGAACCAAATAGGGCCCAAAATGGAAGAAAAGAGGTTTTCAATATCTAGGAGTAGCAATATATAATATTCATATATAATTATAACTAATTAAGCTTGTTTCTAGTCTTAATTGGGAAGTTTAAACAAAGTCAAACTTTAGCCCGAAGCCCTGAACTAAGCCATATAAGAGTCAAATAGGGGCCAAACAGGGAGAAAATGAGATTTTCAAGATCGGGAATAGTATTACATAGTTTCTATGTACAACTACTACTAATTAAACTATTTTCAAGTCTTAATCAGGAAATTTCAGTAAAAGTCAAACTTTCACCCCGTTGGCTTGAACTTTTCCTTATAAGAGCCGAATAGGACCCAGACGGGAAGAAAATTTAATTTTCAATAGCCGTGAGTGGTATTACATAGTGCTTACATACAATTACTACTAAATTATTAACTTTCTAGTCTTAATTAGGAAGCCAAACTTTTGGCTCCGATTGGCCAGAACTGGCCTTATAAGTACCGAATATTTTGGCTCCGATTGGCCAGCACTAGGCCTATAAGTACGAATAAGGCCCAAAAGGGGATAAAAACATGATTTCAAGAGTCGAGAGTCGTATTACATAGTTTTTATTTATAATTACTACTAATAAAATTTGTTTCTAGCATTAATTAGGATCTTTAGACAAAGGTCAAATTTTTAGCCCGATCGGCTTGAAATAGACCTTATAAGAGCTGAAGTGTATTATATAGTTTCTATATATAATTACTGCTAATTAAACTTATTCTAATCTTAATTAGAAGTTTGACCAAAAGTCAATGTTCAATTCCAATTGGCCTGAACACTAGGCCTTAAAGAGCCTAATAGGGCCTAAATAGGAGAAAACATGGTTTTCAAGAGCTATGAGTGGTATTGTATAGTATCTATTATCTATATATAATTACTACTATATATTAGTATCTATGCTTAACCCCACTTGGCCTAATTAGGCTTTATATGAGCCAAATAGGGCCCTAATTTAGGGAAAACGTAGTTTTCAAGAGCCGGGAGTAGTATTACATTATTTTAAACACAATAACTGGTAATTAATCTAGTTTATACTTTTAATGTGAAAGTTGATAAAAATTCAAACTTTCAGCCTCGACTGGCCTAAACTAGTGCCGACTAGTGCTCAAACGACGAGAAGACGTGGTTCTCAAGAGCCTGAAGTTGTTTTATACAGATTAATGCACTATTACTAGTAGTAGTTAACATTATTTTGACTTTAAATTGTGAAGTTTAATCAAAATTTTAAACTTCAGCCCCGATTAGTCTGAACTAGGCCGTATTGAGCCGAATAGGGCCTAAATAGCAAGAAAACGTGATTTTCAAGAGCCGGGAGTAGTATTACATTGTTATTATATACAATTACTTCTAATTAGCCTTATTTATAGTATTAATTGGGTTATTTGAGTAAAATTCAAAACTGTAGCCCAATTGGCCTGAACGAATAACACCCAAATAGGGAGAAAAGGTGGTTTCAAGAACTAGAAGTAGTATTAAATAGTTTTTATGTATAATTACTATTAATTAAACTGTTTTAGTCTTAATTGTAGAGTTTGACCAAAAGTTAAACTTTCTGCACCGATTGCCTGAATAAGACCTTATATGTACTAAATAAAGTCTAAACAAGGAGAAATGTGTTTCAAGAGCCATGAGTGGTATCACATAGTGTCTATATATAATTATTACTAATTAATCTTATTCTAGCATTAATTGGGACATGTGACTAAGTCAAATTTTCAGCCTTGACTTGCCTGAACTAGGCCTTATATGAGCCAAATATGGCCCAAACTGGGAGAAAATAAGGTTTTAATATCCAGGAGTAGTAATACATTATTTATATATATAATTATAACTAATTAAACTTCTTTATAGTCTTAATTGAAAAGTTTAACCAAAGTCAAATTTTCAGTCCCCATGGCTTGAACTAGGCCTTATAAGAGTCGGATAACGCCCAAACAGGGAGAAAAATAAGATTTTCAAGATCTGCGAATAGCATTACATAGTTTCTATGTACAATTACTACAAATTAAACTATTTTCAAGTCTTAATCAGGAAATTTAAGTAAAAGTCACTCTTTAAATCTAGTTGGCCTGAACTTTTCCATATAAAAGCCGAATAGGACCCAAACGCGGAGAAAACTTTGTTTTCAATAGCCAAGCGTGGTATTGCATAACGCTTAAGTTCAATTACTACTAAATTACCAACTCTCTAGTTTTAATTGGGAAGCTTATTTTTTGGTCAAACTGGCCTTATAAGAGCCGAGTATGGCTCAAACGGAGAGAAAAGGTGATTTTCAAGAGCCGGGAGTCGTATAACATAGATTTTATTTATAATTACTACTAATTAAACTTGTTTCTTATCTTAATTAGGAAGTTTGATAAAAAGTCAAACTTTCAGTCTCAATTGGTCAGATCTAGGGCTTATATAAGAGGCGAATAGGGCCTAAACTGGGAGAAACCTGGTTTTCAAGAGCCATGAGTGGTATTATATAACGTCTATGCATACTTACTACTAATTAACATTGCTTCTAGCCTTAATTAAGAAGTGTGACAAAAAGTCAAACTTTTGGCCCCGATTAGCCTGAACTAGGCCTTATATATATCAAATAGGACCCAAACAGGAGAAAATTAGGTTTTCGAGAGCCGAGAGTATTATGCATAGTTTATATGTATAATGCTACTAAATAAAATTGTTTCTACTCAAATCTAGAGTTTAACCAAAATCAAACTTTCAGCTTCGATTGGCTAAACTATGCCTTATAAGAGCCGAGTAGGGCCCAAACTTGGAGAAACCATGATTTTAAGAGATATGAGTGGAGTTATATAGTTTCTATATACAAATACTACAAATTAACATTATTTCTAAAGTTAATTGGGAAGTTTGACCAATAATCAAACTTTGATCCTTATTGGCCTGAACTAGGCCTATAAGAGTTAAGTAGGGTCCAAACGGGAAGAAAATTATGGTTTTCAAGAGCCGGGAGTAGTATTACATTATTTTTAAACACAATAACTGGTAATTAATCTAGTTTATACTTATAATGTGAAAGTTTGATCAAAATTCAAATTTCAGCCTCGATTGGCCTAAATTAGTGCCAAATCGTGCTCAAACGAGGAGAAAATATAGTTTTCAAGAGCCTGAAGTTGTTTTATATAGGTTTAATGCACAATTACTAGTAATTAACATTATTTATACTCTAAATTTTAAAGTTTGACCCAAATAAAACTTTCAGCCCTTATAAGAACCAAATAGGACCCAAACGAGGAGAAAATTTGGTTTTCAATAGCCGAGCGTGGTATTACATAATGCTTATGTTCAATTACTACAAAATTACCAACTTTCTAGTTTTATTGGGAAGCTTAATCAAAAGTCAAACTTTTAGCTCGGATCGCTTGAACTAGGCCTTATAAAAGCCGAGTATGGCTCAAACGGGGAGAAAAGGTGATTTTCAAAAGCTGGGAGTTATATAACATAGTTTTTATTTATAATTACTACTAATTAAACTTGTTTCTTGTCTTAATTTAGAAGTTTGACCAAAAGTAAAACTTTCAGTCCCAATTGGCCGGATCTAAGGCGTATATAAGAGGCAAATAGGGCCTAAACTGGGAGAAAACCTGGTTTTCAAGAGCCATGATTGGTATTACATTACGTGTTTGCATAATTACTACTAATTAACATTGCTTCTAGCCTTAATTAGGAAGTATGACAAAAAGTCAAGCTTTCGGCCCCAATTGGCCTGAACTAGGCCTTATATAAGCCGAATAGGGCCCAAATAGGGAGAAGTTGAGGTTTCAAGAGTCGGGAGTATTATTGCATAGTTTCTATATATAATTGTTACTAACTAAAATTGTTTTACTCCTGATTGGGAAGTTTGACAAAAAAATCAAACTTTCAGCTCCTGTTGGCCTAAACTAAGCCTTATAAGAGCCGAATAGTTCCCAAACTGGGAGAAACCATGATTTCAAGAGATATTAATGGAGTTACAAAGAAATATACAAATACTACAAATTAATATTATTTCTAAAGTTAATGAGAAGTTTGACTAATAATCAAACTTTGAGCCCCGATAGGCCAGAATTAGGCCTCATAAGCGTTGAATAGGGCCCAAGCGGGAGAAATTATGGTTTCAAGAATTGTGAGTGGTATTATATAGTTTTTATGTTTTCAACCAAACTGGCCAAAAATAGGCTTTACATGAGCCAAATAGGGCCTAACTTAGGGAAAAACTTGATTTTCAAGAGCCGGGAATAGTATTACATTATTCTTAAATACAAAACTGGTAATTAATCTTATTTATAGTCTTAATGTGAAAGGACCAAAATTCAAACTTTCAGGCTCAAAGGCCTGAACTAGTGCCGAATAGCGCCCAAACAAGGAGAAAACATGGTTTTAAAGAGCCGAATAAGGCCATAAGGGGAGAGAAACCTGATTTCAAGAGTTAAGAGTTGTATTACATAGTTTTATTATGCTACTAATAAAATTTATTTCTAGTCTTAATTATGATGTTTAAACAAAAGGTCAATTTTTAGACCGGTCAGCTTGAAATAGACCTTATAAGAGCCGAATAAGGCCCAAACGGGGAAACAAGGTAGTTTTTAAGAGCCATAAGTAGTATTATATAGTTTCTATATATAATTAGTACTAATTAAACTTATTTCTTGTCTTAATTGAAAGTTTGACTAAAAGTCAAAGTTTAAATCCCAATTGGCCTGAAAACTTAGCCCTTAAAGAGCCGAATAGGGCCTAAACCGGGAGAAAACATGGTTTTTAAGAGCTATGAGTGGTATTGTATAGTGCCTATATACAATACCTTATAAGAGCTATGAGTGGCATTGTATAGTGCCTAATACCTTATAAGAGCTATGAGTGGTATTGTATAGTGCCTATATACATTACCACTATATTATATAGTTTCTATGCTTTCCAACCCAACTGGCCTAAATTAGGCTTTATATGAGCCAAATAGGGACCTAATTTAGGGAAAACGTAGTTTTCAAGAGTTAGGAGTAGTATTACATTATTTTTAAACACAATAACTGGTAATTAATCTAGTTTATACTTGTAATGTGAAAGTTTGATCAAAATTCAAACTTTCAGCCTCGATTGGCCTAAACTAGTGACGAATAATGCTCAAATGAGGAGAAAACGTGGTTTTCAGGAGCCTGAAGTTGTTTTATACAGGTTTAATACACAATTAATATAATTAACTTTATTTTTACTCTAAATTGTGAAGTTTGGCAAAAAATTAAACTTTCAGCCCCGATTGGTCTGAACTAGGCTGTATTGAATCGAATAGGCCTAAATAGTGGGAAACGTGATTTTCAAGAGCCGGAAGTAGTATTACATAGTTATTATATACAATTACTTCTAATTTGCTTTATTTATAGTATTAATTGTGGTTTGATTAAAATTCAAACCTGTAGCCCAATTTCCTGAAGAATAACACCCAAACGGGAGAAAAGGTGGTTTCAAGAGCCAGAAATAGTATTAAATAGTTCTATGTATAATTACTATTAATTAAACCTGTTTTTACTCTTAATTGTAAAGTTGATCAAAAGTTAAACTTTCTGCTCCGATTGGCCTGAATAAGGCCTTATATGCACCAAAATGGGTCTAAATAAGGAGAAAATGTGATTTTCAAGAGCCATGAGTGGTATCACATAGTGTCTATATATAATTATTACTAATTAATCTTGTTTCTAGCATAATTGGGAAGTGTGACTAAGTCAAACTTTAAGCCTTGACTCACCTGAACTAGGCTTATATGAGCCAAATAGGGCCCAAACCGGGAGAATATGAGGTTTTCATATCCAGTAGTAGTAATACATAATTTTATGTACAAGTATAACTAATTAAACTTCTTTATAGTCTTAATTGAGAAGTTTGACTAAAGTCAAACTTTCAGTCCCGATGGCCTGAAGTAGGGCTTATAAGAGTCAAATAAGGCTCAAACAGGGAGAAAATAAGATTTTTAAGATCCGCGAATAGCATTGCATAGTTTCTATATACAACTACTACTAATTATACTATTTTCAGGCCTTAATTAGGAAATTCAGTAAAAGTCAAACTTTCAACCCAGTTGGCCTGAACTTTTCCTTATAAGAACCGAATAGGACCCAAACGAGGAGAAAATTTGGTTTTCAATAGCCGAGCGTGGTATTACATAATGCTTATGTTCAATTACTACAAAATTACCAACTTTCTAGTTTTAATTGGGAAGCTTAATCAAAAGTCAAACTTTTAGCTCCGATCGGCCTGAACTTGGCCTTATAAGAGCCGAATATGGCTCAAACGAAGAGAAAAGGTGATTTTCAAGAGCCGGGAGTCGTATAACATAGATTTTATTTATAATTACTACTAATTAAACTTGTTTCTTATCTTAATTAGGAAGTTTGATCAAAAGTCAAACTTTCAGTCCCAATTGGCCAGATCTAGGGCTTATATAAGAGGCGAATAGGGCCTAAACTGGGAGAAAACCAGGTTTTCAAGAGCCATGAGTGGTATTACATAGCGTCTATGCATACTTACTACTAATTAACATTGCTTCTAGCCTTAATAAGAAGTGTGACAAAAAGTCAAACTTTTGGCCCCGATTAGCCTGAACTAGGCCTTATATATATCAAATAGGGCCCAAACATGGAGAAAATTAGGTTTTCAAGAGCTGAGAGTATTATTGCATAGTTTCTATGTATAATTGTTACTAACTAAAATTGTTTCTACTCTTAATCTAGAGTTTAACCAAAAATCAAACTTTCAGCTTTGATTGGCCTAAACTATGCCTTATAAGAGCCGAGTAGGGCCCAAACTGGGAGAAATCATGATTTTAAGAGATATGAGTGGAGTTATATAGTTTCTATATACAAATACTACAAATTAACATTATTTCTAAAGTTAATTGGGAAGTTTGACCAATAATCAAACTTTGAGCCCGATTGGCCTGACTAGGCCTTATAAGAGTTAGATAGAGTCCAAACGGGAAGAAATTATGGTTTTCAAGAGCCGGGAGTAGTATTACATTATTTTTAAACACAATAACTGGTAATTAATCTAGTTTACACTTATAATATGAAAGTTTGATCAAAATTCAAACTTTCAGCCTCGATTGGCCTAAATTAGTGCCAAATCGTGCTCAAACGAGGAGAAAATATAGTTTTCAAGAGCCTGAAGTTGTTTTATATAGGTTTAATACACAATTACAAGTAATTAACATTATTTCTACTCTAAATTTTGAAGTTTGACCAAAAATTAAACTTTCAACCTCGATTGGTCTGAACTAGGCTGTATTGAGTCGAATAGGGCCTAAAAAGCGAGAAAAACGTGATTTTCAAGAACCGGGAGTAGTATTACATTGTTATTATATACAATTACTTCAATTAGCCTTATTTATAGTATTAATTGGGTTGTTTGGTTAAAATTCAAACCTGTAGCCCAATTGGCCTGAACGAATAACACCCAAACGGGAGAAAAGGTGGTTTCAAGAACCGGAAGTAGTATTAATTAGTTTCTATGTATAAATACTTTTAATTAAACCTATTTTTACTCTTTATTGTAAAGTTTGACCGAAAGTTAAACTTTCTGCCCCGATTGGCCTGAACAAGGCCTTATATGCACCAAATAGGGTCTAAACAAGGAGAAAATGTGTTCTCAAGGGCCATGAGTGGTATCACATAATGTCTATACACAATTATTATTAATTAATCTTGTTTCTAGCATTAATTGGGAAGTTTAACTAAGTCAAACTTTTAGCCTTGACTCACCTGAACTTGGCCTTATATTAGCCAAATACGGCCCAAACAGGGAGAAAATGAGGTTTTCAATATCCAGGGGTAGTAATACATAATTTCTATGTATAATTATAACTAAATAAACTTCTTTATAGTATTAATTGAGAAGTTTGACTAAAGTCAAATTTTCATTCCCGATGGCCTGAACTAGGCCTTATAAGAGTCGAATAAGGCCCAAACGGGGAAAAAAAAAGATTTTCAAGATCCGCGAATAGTATTACATAGTTTCTATGTATAACTACTACTAATTAAACTATTTTCAAGGCTTAATCAAGAAATTTCAGTAAAAGTCATACTTTCAACCCAGTTGGCCTGAACTTTTTTCTTATAAAAGCCCAATAAGACCCAAACGAGGAGAAAACTTAGTTTTCAATAGCCGAGCGTGGTATTACATAGTGCTTATGTTCAATTACTACTAAATTACTAACTTTCTAGTTTTAATTGGGAAGCTTAATAAAAAGTCAAACTTTTAGCTCCGATCAGCCTGAACTTGGCCTTATAAGAGCCGAGTATGGCTCAAACTGGGAGAAAGGGTGATTTTCAAGAGCCGGGAGTCGTATAACATAGATTTTATTTATAATTACTACTAATTAAACTTATTTCTTATCTTAATTAAGAAGATTGACCAAAAGTCAAACTTTTAGTCCCAATTGGCCAGATCTAGGGTTTATATCAGAGGCGAAAGGGCCTAAACCGGGAGAAAACCTGATTTTCAAGAGCCATAAGTGGTATTACATTGCGTCTATGCACAATTACTACTAATTAACATTGCTTCTGGCTCAATTAAGAAGTGTGACAAAAAGTCAAACTTTCGACCTCGATTGGCCTGAACTAGACCTTATATAAGCCGAATAGGACTCAAATAAGGAGAAAATGAGGTTTTCAAGTGCTGGGAGTATTATTACATAGTTTTTATGTATAATTACTACTAACTAAAATTGTTTCTACTCTTAATTGGGAAGTTTGCACAAAAATCAAACTTCAGCTCTGATTGGCCTAAACTATTCCTTATAAGAGATAAGTAGGACCCAAACTGGGAGAAACCATGATTTTCAAGAGATATGAGTGGAGTTACATAGTTTCTATATACAAATATTACAAATTAACATTATTTCTATAGTTAATTGTGAAGTTTGACCAATAATCAAACTTTGAACCCGATTGGTCTGAACTAGGCCTTATAATAGCTGAATAGGGCCCAAGCAGGGAGAAATTATGGTTTGCAAGAGCTGTGGGTGGCATTATATAGTTTCTATGTTTTTAACCCCAATTGGCCAAAATTAGGCTTTACATGAGCCGAATAGGGCCCTAACTTAGGGAAAACGTGATTTTCAAGAGTCAGGAGTAGTATTACATTATTTTTATATACAATAACTGGTAATTAATCTTGTTTATAGTCTTAATGTGAAAGTTTGACCAAAATTCAAACTTTCAGGCTCAATGGCCTGAACTAGTGTCGAATAGTGTCCAAATGAGGAGAAAATATGGTTTTCAAGAGCCTGAAGTAGTGTTACATAGGTTTAATGCACAATTACTAGTAAATAACATTATTTCTACTCTAAATTATGAAGTTTAACCAAAAAACTAAACTTTCACGCCTGATTAGCCTAATAGAGGCCATATTAGAGTCGATAGGGCCTAAACGGGAGAAAACATGGTTTTCAAGAGCCGGGAGTAGTATTATATAGTTTCTATATACAATTACTTCTAATTAACCTTATTAAATTATTAATTGAGTTGTTTGATTAAATTTTAAACTTTTAGCCTCAATTAGCCTGAACGAATAAGGCTCAAATGGGAAGAAAAGGTGGTTTAAGAGCGGGATTAGTATTAGATAAGTTCTATGTAGAATTACTACTAATTAAAGTTGTTTTACTCTTAATTGAAATGTTTGACCAAAAAGTCAAACTTTCAGCACCGATTAGCCTGAACAAGGCCTTATATGCACCGAATCGAGTCCAAATGGAGAGAAAATGTGGTTTTCAAGAGTCATGAGTGGTATCACATAGTGCCTATGTATAATTATTACTAAATAATCTTGTTTCTAGCATTAATTGGGAAGCGTGAGTTTGACCAAAAGTTTATATTTCTAATATCTACTAATTAACTTTATTTCTAGTCTTAATTAGAAAGTTTGACCAAAAGTCAAACTTTCAGCCCCGATTGGCATGTACTAGGCCGTATAAGAGCCGAATAGAGAAACGAGGGGAAAACATAGGGTTCAAGAGCCGTGAGTAGTATTACATAGTTTCTATATACAATTACTACTTATTAACCATGTTTCTAATCTTAATTGAAAAGTTTGGACAAAAGTCAAGCTTTCAGCCTCGATTAGCCTAAACTAAACCTTATAAGAGCGGAATAGAGCCCAAACGGGGAGAAAATAAGATTTTGAGTAGTCGGTAGTAGTATTACATAGTTTTTATGTGCAATTACTATTAATTAGCCTTATTTGTACTCTAAATTATGAAGTTTGTCTAAAATTCAAACTTTCAGCCTCTATTGGTTTGAACTTGGTCTTCTAAAACTCGAGTGGGTACAAATGATGTGAAAACATGGTCTTCAAGGCCTGAATAGTATTACATAGTTTTTATATATGAATACTACTAATTAAATTTATTTTTAATCTTAATTGAGAAGTTTGGCTAAAAACCAAACTTTCAGCCCTGATTGGCCTAAATTAAGCCTTATAAGAGCCAAGTAGGGCTCAAATGGGGAGAAAATATTATTTTCAAGATCCGAGAGTAGTATTACATAGTTTTTGTATACAAATATTATTAATTAAACTTATTTCTAGTCTTAATTGGAAAGTTTGACCAAAAGTCAAACTTTCAGCCCGATTGGCCTAACTAGGCCTTATAAGAGCCGAATAGGAAACAAATATAGAGACAATGTGGTTCTCAAGAGTTAGCAGTAGTATTACATTGTTTCTAAGCGCAAATACTATCAATTAAATTTATTTCTATTCTTAATTGGGAAGTTTAACCAAAAGCCAAATTTCAGCCCTGATTGGCCTTAACTTGGCCTTATAGGAGCCGAATAGGGAACAAACATTGGAGAAAATTGGTTCTCAGGAGTCACGAGCAGTATTACATAGTTTATATATACAATGACTTTCAATTAACTTTGTTTCTAATATTAATTGGAAAGTTAACAAAAAGTCAAACTTTCGCCCCTGATTGGCCTGAATTAGCCTTTATAAGAGCCGAGTAAGGCTTAAAGGGAAGAAAAACGTAGTTCTCAAGAGCCGAGAGTATTATTATATAGTTTTTATGTACAATTACTACCAATTAACCTTCTTACTAGCCTTAAGTGGAAAGTTTAATCAAAAAGTATAGGTTTCATCTCTGATTGGGCTGAATTAGGCCATATAAGAGCCCAATAGGACCTAAATTGGGAGAAAACATAGTTATCAAGATCCGATTATTGTATTACACAATTTGAATGTACAAATACTATCAATTAACCTTCTTTCTATTCTTAATAGAGAAGATTGATCAAAAGTCAAACTTTCAGCCCCAACTAGTTTTAACTAAGCCTTATATGAGCCAAATAGGTTCTAAATGGGGAGAAAATGTGGTTTTCGAGAGCCGTGAGTCTTATTTGGGAAGTTTAATCATAATTAAAACTTTCAGCCCCGAATTACCTGAAATAGGCCTTAAGAGCCAAATAGGGGCCTAAACGGGGAGGAAAAATGATTTTCAAGAGCTGAGAGTGGTATTACATAGTTTTTATGTACAAATACTATCAATTAAACTTATTTCTAGTCTTAATTGGGATGTTTGACCAAAAGCCAAACTTTCAACCTTGATGGGCCTAAACTTACTTTATAAGAGCCGAGTAAGGCCCAAACATGGGGAAAACGTGGTTCTCAAGATCCTGTAATAGTATTACATAATATTTATGTACAATTACTACCACTTAACTTTATTTCTAGTCATAATTGGTATATTTAATTGAAGGTCAAATTTTCATCCACGATTAGCCTGAATTAGGAAGAAAATGTTGTTCTTAAGGGCATATAAGAGCCGAATAGGGTCCAAACAGGAAGAAAACTTCGTTCTTAAGAGACAGGAGTTATATTACATAGTTTCAATATATAAATTCTATCAATTAACCTAATTCTTGTAATAATTAGGAAGTTTGATCAAAAATTAAACTTTCAGCCCTGATTGGTTTAAACTAGGCCACATAAGGAGCCGAATAGGGTCCAAACGGGGAGAAAACGTAGTTCTTAAGACCCGGAGTGATATTATATAATTTCTATGTAAAAGTACTACCAACTAATCTTATCTAGTCTTAATTAGAAAGTTTGACCAAAAGACAAACCATCAGCCCTAATTGGGCTGATTTGGGCCTTATAAGAGCCGAATAAAGAATAAACATAGGGAAAATGTGATTTTCAAGGGCTGAGAGTGGCATTACATAGTTTCTATGTAAAATTACTATTAATTAAACTTATTTTTAGTCTTCAATGAGAAGTTTAACTAAAAGCTAAGGTTCAACCCCGATTGACTGAACTAGTAGGCCTTATAAGAGCCGTGCAGGGCCTGAAGAAGAATAAAACATGATTTTCAAGAGCCGGAAGTAGTATTACATAGTTTCTATGTACAGCTACTTCCAATTAGCCTTGTTTCTAGTGTCAATTAAGAAGTTTGACGAAAATTCAAACATTCATCCCTGATTTACCTGAGTTAAGCCTTATAAGAGTCGAATAAGGCCTAAACTAGGAGAAAACATGGTTGTCAATAGCCTTGAGATGTATTACATAGTTTCTATGTGCAAATACTACCAATTAATCTTACTTCTAGCTTAATTGGAAAGTTTGACCAAAATCAAACTTTCAGCCCCTATTGGCCGGAATTAGGCCTTATAAAAGCCTAATAGGGCCTAAACAGGGAGAAAACGTGCTTTTCAAAAGCCGAGAGTGGTATTACATAGTTTCTATATAAAAATAACTATCAATTAAGCTAATTTATAATCTTAATTTGAAAATTTACCAAAAGCCATACTTTCAGCCCCGATTGGCCTAAACTAGGCCTTATAAGAGCCGAATTAAGAACAAACATGGGGAAAATATGGTTCTCAAGAGCTGGGATTAGTATTACATAGCTTTTATGTTCAATTACTTCCAACAAACTTTGTTTCTAGTATCAATTGGGAAGTTTGACCAAAAGTCAAACTTTCAGTCTGATTGGCCCTCAGCCTTATTAGAGTCGAGTATAGCCCAAATGGGGAGAAAACGTGATTCTCAAGAGCTGAGAGTAGTATTAAATTTTTTCTATGTAGTATTACTACCAATTAAGCTTTTTTTAGTCTTAATTGGGAAGTTTGACCAAAAGCCAAACTTTCGGCCCCGATTGGCCTGAACTAAGCCTGATAAAAGCCGAATAGGAAAAAAACATAGAGAAAGTGTGGTTTTTAAGACCGGGAGTAGTAACACATAGTTTTTATGTACAGTTACTATTAATTAAACTTGTATTTATTTTTAATTATGAAATTTGACCAAAAGCCAAACTTTCGACCCTGATTGGCTTGAGCTATGTCTTATACGAGCCCATTAGGGCCCAAACAGGAAGAAAACGTGGTTCTTAAGAGCCGAGAGTAGTATTACACAGATTTTATATATAATTACTTTCAATTAACCTTTTTTCTAGTCTTAACTATGAAGTTTGACCAAAAGTCAATCATTCATCTCCGATTGGCCTAAAATTGGCCAAATAAGAGCCGAGTAAGGCCCAAACTGATAGAAAATATGGTTCTTAATAGCCGAAAATAGTATTACATAGTTTTTATGTACAAATACTACCAATTAATAATATTTCTAACCTTAATTGGGAACTTTGAGCAAAAGTAAAACTTTCAGCCTCGGTTGGTCTGAACTAGGCCTTATAAGAGCCGAATAGGGCCAAAACGGGGAGAAAACTTAGTTTTCAAGAGTCGTGAGTGGTATTACATTGTTTCTATATACAATTTACGACTAGTTAACCTTTTTCTAATTTTAATTGAAAAGTTTGACCAAAAATCAAGTCAAACTTTCAGCCGCGATTAACGAGAATTAGGCCTTATTGTAGAATAGGGCCTAAACGAGGAGAAAACATGATTTCAAGAGCCAGAAGTGGAATTAAATAGATTTCATGCGTAAATATATAAATTAAACTTACTTTTGGCATAATTGAGAAGTTTAATTAAAAGTAAAACTTTCAGCCCCGCTTTGCCTAAATCAGGCTTATAAGAGCCGAATAGGGCCCAAACAGGGGGAAGACATGGTTTTCAAGATCTATGAGTAGTATTACATTATTTTTATACATGAATACTAATAATTAACTTTATTTCTGGTCTTAATTGAGAATTTTTACCAAAAGGCAAACTTTCTACCCATATTGGTTTGAATTAGATCTTATAAGTGCTTACTGGGGCCCAAACAGGGGGAAAAACTTGGTTTTTATGAGCCTGGAATAGTATTACATAGTTTCTATTTCTAATTTCTACTAATTAACTTTATTTGTAGTCTTACTTAGAAAGTTTGATTAAAAGTCAAACTTTCAGCCTCGATTGGCATATATACTAGGCCGTATAAGAGCCGAATAGAGAAACGGGGAAAACTTGGGGTTCAAGAGCCGTGAGTAGTATTACATAGTTTTTATATATAATTACTACTAATTAACCTTATTTCTAACCTTAATTGGAAAGTTTGGACAAAAGTCAAGAGTTCAGCCTCGATTAGCCTGAACTAGACGTCATGAGAGCAGAATAGAGCCCAAACGGAGAGAAAATAAGATTTTGAATAGTCGGTAGTAGTATTATATAGTTTCTAGGTGCAATTATTCTTAATTAGCCTTATTTGTACTCTAAATTATGAAGTTTGACTAAAATTCAAACTTTCAGGCTCTATTGCTCAGAACTAGGTCTTCTTATAAAAGCCGAGTAGGGTCCAAAAGGTGCGAAAACGTGGTCTTCAAGGGCCTGAGCAGTATTACATAGTATATATATATAAATTCTACTAATTAAACTTATTTCTAATCTTAATTGAGAAGTTTGACTAAAAACCAAACTTTCAGCCCTGATTAGCCTAAACTAGGCCTTATAAGAGTCAAGTAGGGCTCAAACGGGGAGAAAATATTGTTTTCAAGATCTGAGAGTAGTATTACATAGTGTCTATGTACAAATACTATTAATTAAACTTATTTCTAGTCTTAATTAGAAAGTTTGACCAAAAGTCAAACTTTCAGCCCGATTTGGCCTAACTAGGCCTTATAAGAGCCGAATAGGAAATAAATATGGAGAAAATGTGGTTCTCAAGAGTCAGCAGTAGTATTACATTGTTTCAAAGCATAAATACTATCAATTAAATTTATTTCTAATCTTAATTGGGAAGTTTAACTAAAAGCTAAATTTCAGCCCTGATTGGCCAAAACTTGGCCTTATAGGAGCCGAATAAGGAACAAACATTAGGAAAATTGGTTCTTAGGAGTCACGAGCAGTATTACATACAAGTTTCTATAAGAGCCGGTTGGGGCCCAAACAGGGAGAAAATATGGTTTTCACGAGCCGGGAATAGTATTACATTGTTTATATATCTAATATCTACTAATTAACTTTCTTTCTAGTCTTAATTAGAAAGTTTGACCAAAAGTCAAACTTTCAGCCCCGATTGGCATGTACTAGGCCGTATAAGAGCCGAATAGAGAAACAAGGGAAAAACATGGGGTTGAAGAGCTGTGAGTAGTATTACATAGTTTCTATATATAATTACTACTTATTAACCTTGTTTCTAATTTTAATTGAAAAGTTTGGACAAAAGTCAAGCTTTCAGCCTCGATTTGCCTGAGCTATACCTTATAAGAGCAGAATAGAGCCCAAACGGGGAGAAAATAAGATTTTGAATAGTCGGCAGTAGTATTACATAGTTTCTTTGTGCAATTACTATTAATTAGCCTTATTTGTACTCTAAATTATGAAGTTTGACTAAAATTTAAACTTTCAGCCTCTATTGGTCAGAACTCGGTCTTATAAAAGTTGAGTAGGATCTAAATGATGTGAAAACGTGGTCTTCAAGGGCCTGAGTAGTATTACATAGTTTTTACATATAAATACCACTAATTAAACTTGTTTCTAATCTTAATTGAGAAGTTTGACTAAAAACCAAACTTTCGGCCCTGATTGGCCTAAACTAGGCCTTGTCAGAGCCATGTAGGGCTCAAACGGGGAGAAAATATTTTTTTCAAGATCCGAGAGTAGTATTACATAGTTTCTATATACAAATACTATTAATTAAACTTATTTTCAGTCTTAATTGGAAAGTTTGACCAAAAGTCAAACTTTTAACTCGATTTGGCCTAACTGGGCCTTATAAGAGCCGAATAGGAACAAATATGGGGATAATGTGGTTCTCAAGAGTCAGCAGTAGTATTACATTGTTTCTAAGCACAAATACTATCAATTAAATTTATTTCTAGTTTTAATTGGAAAGTTTAACCAAAAGCCAAATTTCAGCCTTGATATGCCTAAACTTCGCCTTATAGGAGAATAGGGAACAAACATTAGGGAAAATTGGTTCTCAGGAGTCACGAGCAGTATTACATAGTTTATATGTACAATTACTTTCAATTAACTTTGTTTCTAGCATTAATTAGAAAGTTTAACAAAAAGTCAAACTTTCGCCCCTGATTGGCCTGAATTAGGCTTTATAAGAGCCGAGTAAGACTTAAAGGGGAGAAAACGTGGTTCTCAAGAGCCGAGAGTATTATTATATCGTTTTTATATATAATTACTAGCAATTAACCTTGTTTCTGGCGTTAATTAGAAAGTTTAATCAAAAAGTCAAGTTTTTATCCTTGATTGACCTGAATTAGGCCATATAAGAGCCCAATAGGACCCAAACGGGGAGAAAATGTGGTTATCAAGATCCAGTTGTGGTATTACATAATTTTTATGTACAAATATTATCAATTAACCTTCTTTCTAGTTTTATAAAGAAAATTGATTAAAAGTCAAACTTTCAGCCCCAAGTATTTTGAACTAGGCCTTATAAAAGCCAAATAGGTTCTAAATGGGGAGAAAATATGGTTTTTGAGAGCCGTGAGTCTTATTAAATAGTTTCTATGTATAAATAATACCAATTTACCTTGTTTTTAGTCTTAATTGGAAAGTTTGGTCACAATTCAAACTTTTAGCCCCGAATAGCCTGAAATAGGGTTTAAGAGCCAAATAAGGGCATAAACGGGGAGGAGACATGATTTTCAAGAGCCGAGAGTGGTATTACATAGTTTCTATATACAGATACTATTAATTAAACTTATTTCTAGTCTTAATTAGGAAGTTTGACCAAAAGCCAAACTTTCAACCTTGATGGGCCTAAACTATGCCTTATAAGAGCCGAGTATGGCCCAAACATGGGGAAAACGTGGTTCTCAAGATTCGGGAGTGGTATCATATAATATTTATGTACAATTACTACCATTTAACTTTATTTCTAGTCATAATTGGTATATTTAACTAAAATTCAAACTTTCATCCACGATTGGCCTGAACTAGGAAGAAAACGTTTTTCTTAAAGGCATATAAGAACCGAATAGGGCCCAAATAGCAAGAAAACTTCGTTCTTAAGAGACAGGAGTAGTATTACATAGTTTCAATATATACATTTTATTAATTAACCTAATTTCCAGTAATAATTAGGAAGACTAATTAAACTTATTTCTAATCTTAATTGAGAAGTTTGACTAAAAACCAAACTTTCAGCCCTAATTAGCCTAAACTAGGCCTTATAAGAGTCAAGTAGGGCTCAAACGGGGAGCAAATATTGTTTTCAAGATCTGAGAGTAGTATTACATAGTGTCTCTATATACAAATACGATTAATTAAACTTATTTCTAGTCTT
Organism: Agave tequilana; assembly: GCA_038442645.1. Classification (NCBI taxonomy): domain Eukaryota; kingdom Viridiplantae; phylum Streptophyta; class Magnoliopsida; order Asparagales; family Asparagaceae; genus Agave; species Agave tequilana. Next base: position 497,733 of record JAVJIF010029832.1, on the reverse strand, counting down.
AATTAGAAAGTTTGACCAAAAGTCAAACTTTCAGCCCGATTTGGCCCAACTAGGCCTTATAAGAGCCGAATAGGAAACAAATATGGAGAAAATACGGTTCTCAAGAGTCAGCAGTAGTATTACATTGTTTCAAAGCACAAATACTATCAATTAAATTTATTTCTAGCCTTAATTGGGAAGTTTAACCAAAAGCCAAATTTCAGCCCTGATTGGCCAAAACTTGGCCTTATAGGAGCCGAATAAGGAACAAACATTGGGAAAATTGGTTCTTAGGAGTCACGAGCAGTATTACAAGTTTCTATAAGAGCCGGTTGGGGCCCAAACAGGGAGAAAATATGGTTTTCACGAGCCGGGAATAGTATTAAATTGTTTATATATCTAATATCTACTAATTAACTTTCTTTCTAGTCTTAATTAGAAAGTTTGACCAAAAGTCAAACTTTCAGTCCCGATTGGCATGTACTAGGCCGTATAAGAGCCGAATAGAGAAACGAGGGAAAAACATGGGGTTGAAGAGCTGTGAGTAGTATTACATAGTTTCTATATATAATTACTACTTATTAACCTTGTTTCTAATTTTAATTGAAAAGTTTGGACAAAAGTCAAGCTTTCAGCCTCGATTTGCCTGAATTATACCTTATAAGAGCAGAATAGAGCCCAAACGGGGAGAAAATAAGATTTTGAATAGTCGGCAGTAGTATTACATAGTTTCTTTGTGCAATTACTATTAATTAGCCTTATTTGTACTCTAAATTATGAAGTTTGACTAAAATTAAAACTTTCAGCCTCTATTGGTCAGAACTCGGTCTTATAAAAGTTGAGTAGGATCTAAATGATGTGAAAACGTGGTCTTCAAGGGCCTGAGTAGTATTACATAGTTTTTACATATAAATACCACTAATTAAACTTGTTTCTAATCTTAATTGAGAAGTTTGACTAAAAACCAAACTTTCGGCCCTGATTGGCCTAAACTAGGCCTTGTCAGAGCCATGTAGGGCTCAAACGGGGAGAAAATTTTTTTTTCAAGATCCGAGAGTAGTATTACATAGTTTCTATATACAAATACTATTAATTAAACTTATTTTCAGTCTTAATTGGAAAGTTTGACCAAAAGTCAAACTTTCAGCCCGATTTGGCCTAACTGGGCCTTATAAGAGCCGAATAGGAACAAATATGAGGATAATGTGGTTCTCAAGAGTCAGCAGTAGTATTACATTGTTTCTAAGCACAAATACTATCAATTAAATTTATTTCTAGTTTTAATTGAAAAGTTTAACCAAAAGCCAAATTTCAGCCTTGATATGCCTAAACTTCGCCTTATAGGAGAATAGCAAACAAACATTAGGGAAAATTGGTTCTCAGGAGTCATGAGCAGTATTACATAGTTTATATGTACAATTACTTTCAATTAACTTTGTTTCTAGTTTAATTAGAAAGTTTAACAAAAAGTCAAACTTTCGCCCCTGATTGGCCTGAATTAGGCTTTATAAGAGCCGAGTAAGACTTAAAGGGGAGAAAAAACGTGGTTCTCAAGAGCCGAGAGTATTATTATATCGTTTTTATATATAATTACTAGCAATTAACCTTGTTTCTAGCGTTAATTGGAAAGTTTAATCAAAAAGTCAAGTTTTTATCCTTGATTGGCCTGAATTAGGCCATATAAGAGCCCAATAGGACCCAAACGGGGAGAATGTAGTTATCATGATCCAGTTGTGGTATTACACACTTTTTATGTACAAATATTATCAATTAACCTTCTTTCTAGTTTTAATAAAGAAAATTGATTAAAAGTCAAACTTTCAGCCCCAAGTATTTTGAACTAGGCCTTATAAAAGCCAAATAGGTTCTAAATGAGGAGAAAATGTGGTTTTTGAGAGTCGTGAGTCTTATTAAATAGTTTCTATGTATAAATAATACCAATTTACCTTGTTTTTAGTCTTAATTGGAAAGTTTAGTCACAATTCAAACTTTTAGCCCCGAATAGCCTGAAATAGGGTTTAAGAGCCAAATAGGGGCCTAAACGGGGAGGAGACATGATTTTCAAGAGCCGAGAATGGTATTACATAGTTTCTATATACAGATACTATTAATTAAACTTATTTCTAGTCTTAATTAGGAAGTTTGACCAAAAGCCAAACTTTCAACCTTGATGGGCCTAAACTATGCCTTATAAGAGCCGAGTAAGGCCCAAACATGGGGAAAACGTGGTTCTCAAGATTCGGGAGTGGTATCATATAATATTTATGTACAATTACTGCCATTTAACTTTATTTCTAGTCATAATTGGTTTATTTAACTAAAATTCAAACTTTCATCCACGATTAGCCTGAACTAGGAAGAAAACATTGTTCTTAAAGGCATATAAGAACCGAATAGGGCCCAAATAGGAAGAAAACTTCATTCTTAAGAGACAGGAGTGGTATTACATACTTTCAATATATACATTTTATTAATTAACCTAATTTCTAGTAATAATTAGGAAGACTAATTAAACTTATTTCTAATCTTAATTGAGAAGTTTGACTAAAAACCAAACTTTCAACCCTAATTAGCCTAAACTAGGCCTTATAAGAGTCAAGTAGGGCTCAAACGGGGAGAAAATATTGTTTTCAAGATCTGAGAGTAGTATTACATAGTTTCTATATACAAATACTATTAATTAAACTTATTTCTAGTCTTCATTAGAAAGTTTGACCAAAAGTCAAACTTTCAGCCCGATTTGGCCTGCCTAGGCCTTATAAGAGCCGAATAGGAAACAAATATGGAGAAAATGTTGTTCTCAAGAGTTAGCAGTAGTATTACGTTGTTTCAAAGCACAAATACTATCAATTAAATTTATTTCTAGTCTTAATTAGGAAGTTTAACCAAAAGCCAAATTTCAGCCCGGATTGGCCAAAACTTGGCCTTATAGGAGCAGAATAAGGAACAAACATTGGGAAAATTGGTTCTTAGGAGTCACGAGCAGTATTACAAGTTTCTATAAGAGCCGATTGGGGCCCAAACAGGGGGAAAACATGGTTTTCACGAGCCGGGAATAGTATTGCATTGTTTATATGTCTAATATCTACTAATTAACTTTCTTTCTAGTCTTAATTAGAAAGTTTGACCAAAAGTCAAACTTTCAGCCCCGATTGGCATGTACTAGGCCGTATAAGAGCCGAATAGAGAAACGAGGGGAAAACATGGGGTTGAAGAGTTGTGAGTAGTATTACATAGTTTCTATATATAATTACTACTTATTAACCTTGTTTCTAATTTTAATTAAAAAGTTTGGACAAAAGTCAAGCTTTCAGCCTCGATTTGCCTGAACTATACCTTATAAGAGCGGAATTGAGCCCAAACGGAGAGAAAATAAGATTTTGAATAGTCGGCAGTAGTATTACATAGTTTCTTTGTGCAATTACTATTAATTAGCCTTATTTGTACTCTAAATTATGAAGTTTGACTAAAATTTAAACTTTCAGCCTCTATTGGTCAGAACTCGGTCTTATAAAAGTTGAGTAGGATCCAAATGATGTGAAAACGTGGTCTTCAAGGGCCTGAGTAGTATTACATAATTTTTACATATAAATACTACTAATTAAACTTGTTTCTAATCTTAATTGAGAAGTTTGACTAAAAACCAAACTTTCGGCCCTGATTGGCCTAAACTAGGCCTTGTCAGAGCCATGTAGGGCTCAAACGGGGAGAAAATATTTTTTTCAAGATCCGAGAGTAGTATTACATAGTTTCTATATACAAATACTATTAATTAAACTTATTTTCAGTCTTAATTGGAAAGTTTGACCAAAAGTCAAACTTTCCGCCCGATTTGGCCTAACTGGGCCTTGTAAGAGCCGAATAAGAATAAATATGGGGATAATGTGGTTCTCAAGAGTCAGCAGTAGTATTACATTGTTTCTAAGCACAAATACTATCAATTAAATTTATTTCTAGTTTTAATTGGAAAGTTTAACCAAAAGCCAAATTTCAGCCCTGATATGCCTAAACTTCGCCTTATAGGAGAATAGGGAACAAACATTAGGGAAAATTGGTTCTCAGGAGTCACGACCAGTATTACATAGTTTATATGTGCAATTACTTTCAATTAACTTTGTTTCTAGTATTAATTGGAAAGTTTAACAAAAAGTCAAACTTTCGCCCCTGATTGGCCTGAATTAGGCTTTATAAGAGCCGAGTAAGACTTAAAGGGGAGAAAACGTGGTTCTCAAGAGCCGAGAGTATTATTATATCATTTTTATATATAATTACTAGCAATTAACCTTGTTTCTAGCGTTAATTGGAAAGTTTAATCAAAAAGTCAAGTTTTTATCCTTGATTGGCCTGAATTAGGTCATATAAGAGCCCAATAGGACACAAACGGGGAGAAAACGTGGTTATCAAGATCTAATTGTGGTATTACACACTTTTTGTGTACAAATATTATTAATTAACCTTCTTTCTAGTTTTAATAAAGAAAATTGATTAAAAGTCAAACTTTCTGCCCCCAACTATTTTGAACTAGGCCTTATAAGAGCCAAATAGGTTCTAAATGGGGAGAAAATATGGTTTTCGAGAGCCCTGAGTCTTATTAAATAGTTTCTATATATAAATAATACCAATTTACCTTGTTTTTCGTCTTAATTGAGAAGTTTGGTCACAATTCAGACTTTCAGCCCCGAATAGCCTGAAATAGGGTTTAAGAGCCAAATAGGGGCCTAAACGGGGAGGAAACATGATTTTCAAGAGCCGAGATTGGTATTACATAGTTTCTATATGCAGATACTATTAATTAAACTTATTTCTAGTCTTAATTAGGAAGTTTGACCAAAAGTCAAACTTTCAACCTTGATGGGCCTAAACTATGCCTTATAAGAGCCGAGTAAGGCCCAAACATGGGGAAAACGTGGTTCTCAAGATTCGGGAGTGGTATCATATAATATTTATGTACAATTACTACCACTTAACTTTATTTCTAGTCATAATTGGTATATTTAACTAAAATTCAAACTTTCATCCATGATTGGCCTGAATTAGGAAGAAAACGTTGTTCTTAAAGGCATATAAGAACCAAATAGGGCCCAAATAGGAAGAAAACTTCGTTCTTAAGAGACATGAGTGGTATTACATAGTTTCAATATATTCATTTTATTAATTAACCTAATATCTAGTAATAATTAGGAAGTTTGATAAAAAATCAAACTTTCTGCCCTGATGGTTTGAACTAGGCTATATAAGAGCCGAATAGGGCCTAAACGTGGAAAAAACGTGGTTCTTAAGACCCGGGAATAGTATTACATAATTTCTATCTACAAATACTACCAACTAATCTTATTTCTAGTCTTAATTAGAAAGTTTGACCAAAAGACAAACCTTCAGCCCCGATTGGGGTGATTTAGGCCTTATAACAGCCGAATAAAGAATAAACATGGGGAAAACGTGATTTTCAAGAGCTGAGAGTGGCATTACATAGTGTCTATGTGCAATTACTACTAATTAAGCTTATTTTTAGTCTTAAATGAGAAGTTTGACTAAAAGCCAAGGTTCAACCCTGATTGCCTGAACTAGGCCTTATAAGAGCCATGTAGGGCCCGAACAAGAATAAAACGTGATTTTTAAGAGCCGTGAGTAGTATTACATAGTTCTATGCACGATTACTTCCAATTAACCTTGTTTCTAGTGTCAATTGAGAAGTTTGACCAAAATTCAAACATTCATCACTGATTGGCCTGAGCTAAGCCATATAAGAGTCGAATAAGGCCCAAACAGGGAGAAAACATGGTTGTCAATAGCCATGATTTGTATTAAATAATTTCTTTGTACAAATACTACCAATTAACTTTACTTTTAGTTTTAATTGGAAAGTTTGACCAAAGAAAACTTTCAGCTCCGATTGGCCAGAACTAGGCCTTATAAGAGCCGATTAGGGCCTAAACAAGGAGAAAACGTGCTTTTCAAAAGCCGAAAGTGGTATTACATAGTTTCTATATAAAAATAACTATCAATTAAGCTAATTTATAGTCTTAATTTGAAAGTTTTACCAAAAAAACCAAACTTTCAGCCCCGATTGTTTTAAACTAGGCCTTATAAGAGCCGAATTAATAACAAACATGAGAAAAACATGGTTCTCAAGAGCTGGGATTAGTATTACAACTTTTATGTTCAATTACTTCAACTATTACTTTGTTTCTAGTATTAATTGGGAAGTTTGACCAAAAGTCAAACTTTCAGTCTAATTGACCTTCAGCCTTATTAGAGCCGAGTGTAGCCCAAATGGGAGAAAATGTGATTCTCAAGAGCCGAGAGTAATATTAGATTGTTTCTATGTATAATTACTACCAATTAAGCTTTTTTCTTGTTTTAATTGGGAAGTTTGACCAAAAGTCAAACTTTCGGCCCCGATTGGCCTGAACTAGGCCTGATAAAAGCCGAATAGGAAAAAAACATGGAGAAAGTGTGGTTTCAAGAACCAGTAGTAGTAACACATAGTTTTTATGTATAGTTATTATTAATTAAACTTGTATCTAGTTTTAATTATGAAATTTGACCAAAAGTCAAACTTTCGGCCTTGATTGGCTTGAGTTACGTCTTATACAAGCGCATTAGAACCCAAACAGGGAGAAAACGTGGTTCTTAAGGGCCGAGAGTAGAATTACACAGATTTTATGCATAATTACTTTCAATTAACCTTGTTTCTAGTCTTAATTATGAAGTTTGATCAAAAGTCAATCATTCATCCCCGATTGGCCTGAAATTAGATATCTAAGAGCCGAGTAGGGCCCAAACGGATAGAAAATATGGTTATCAATAACCGGAAATGGTATTACATAGTTTTTATGTACAAATACTACCAATTAACAATATTTCTAATCTTAATTGGGAACTTTAACCAAAAGTCAAACTTTCAGCCCCAGTTGGTCTGAACTAGGACTTATAAGAGCCGAATAGGGCCAAAACAGGAGAAAACTTTGTTTTCAAGAGTCGTGAGTGGTATTACATCATTTCTATATATAATTGTTTATATATCTAATTCTACTAATTAACTTTCTTTCTAGTCTTAATTAGAAAGTTTGACCAAAAGTCAAACTTTCAGCCCTGATTGGCATGTACTAGGCCGTATAAGAGCCGAATAGAGAAACGAGGGGAAAACATGGGGTTGAAGAGTTGTGAGTAGTATTACATAGTTTCTATATATAATTACTACTTATTAACCTTGTTTCTAATTTTAATTAAAAGTTTGGAAAAAAGTCAAGCTTTCAGCCTCGATTTGCCTGAACTATACCTTATAAGAGCGGAATAGAGCCCAAACGGAGAGAAAATAAAATTTTGAATAGTCGGCAGTAGTATTACATAGTTTCTTTGTGCAATTACTATTAATTAGCCTTATTTGTACTCTAAATTATGAAGTTTGACTAAAATTTAAACTTTCAGCCTCTATTGGTCAGAACTCGGTCTTATAAACGTTGAGTAGGATCCAAATGATGTGAAAACGTGGTCTTCAAGGGCCTGAGTAGTATTACATAATTTTTACATATAAATACTACTAATTAAACTTGTTTCTAATCTTAATTGAGAAGTTTGACTAAAAACCAAACTTTCGGCCCTGATTGGCCTAAACTAGGCCTTGTCAGAGCCATGTAGGGCTCAAACGGGGAGAAAAATATTTTTTTCAAGATCCGAGAGTAGTATTACATAGTTTCTATATACAAATACTATTAATTAAACTTATTTTCAGTCTTAATTGGAAAGTTTGATTAAAAGTCAAACTTTCAGCCTGATTTGACCTAACTGGGCCTTATAAGAGCCGAATAGGAACAAATATGGGGATAATGTGGTTCTCAAGAGTCAGCAGTAGTATTACATTGTTTCTAAGTACAAATACTATCAATTAAATTTATTTGTAGTTTTAATTGGAAAGTTTAACCAAAAGTCAAATTTCAGCCCTGATATGCCTAAACTTCGCCTTATAGGAGCCGAATAGGGAACAAACATTAGGGAAATTGGTTCTCAGGAGTCACGAGCAGTATTACATAGTTTATATGTACAATTACTTCTAATTAATTTTGTTTCTAGTATTAATTAGAAAGTTTAACAAAAAGTCAAACTTTCACCCCTGATTGGCCTGAATTAGGCTTTATAAGAGCCCAGTATGACTTAAAGGGGAGAAAACGTGGTTCTCAAGAGCTGAGAGTATTATTATATAATTTTTATATATAATTACTAGCAATTAACCTTGTTTCTAGCATTAATTGGAAAGTTTACTCAAAAAGTCAAGTTTTTATCCTTGATTGGCCTGAATTAGGCCATATAAGAGCCCAATAGGACCCAAACGGGGAGAAAACGTGGTTATCAAGATCCAGTTGTGGTATTACACACTTTTTATGTACAAATATTATCAATTAACCTTCTTTCTAGTTTTAATAAAGAAAATTGATTAAAAGTCAAACTTTCAGCCCCAATTATTTTGAACTAGGCCTTATAAGAGCCAAATAGGTTCTAAATGGGGAGAAAATGTGGTTTTTGAGAGCCGTGAGTCTTATTAAATAGTTTCTATGTATAAATAATACCAATTTACCTTGTTTTTAGTCTTAATTGGAAAGTTTGGTCACAATTCAAACTTTCAGCCTCGAATAGCCTGAAATAGGGTTTAAGAGCCAAATAGGGGCCTAAACAGGGAGGAGACATGATTTTTAAGAGCCGAGAGTGGTATTACATAGTTTCTATATACAGATACTATTAATTAAACTTATTTCTAGTCTTAATTAGGAAGTTTGACCAAAAGTTAAAATTTCAACCTTGATGGGCCTAAACTATGCCTTATAAGAGCCGAGTAGGGCCCAAACATGGGAAAACGTGGTTCTCAAGATTCGGGAGTGGTATCATATAATATTTATGTACAATTACTACCACTTAACTTTATTTCTAGTCATTATTGGTATATTTAACTAAAATTCAAACCTTCATCCATGATTGGCCTGAATTAGGAAGAAAACGTTATTCTTAAAGGCATATAAGAACCGAATAGGGCCCAAACAGGAAGAAAACTTCGTTCTTAAGAGAGGAGTGGTATTACATAGTTTCAATATATACATTTTATTAATTAACCTAATTTCTAGTAATAATTAGGAAGTTTGATAAAAAATCAAACTTTCTGCCCTGATAGTTTGAACTAAGCTATATAAGAGCCGAATATGGCCCAAACGTGGAGAAAACGTGGTTCTTAAGACCCGGGAATGGTATTACATAATTTCTATGTACAAATACTACCAACTAATTTATTTCTAGTCTTAATTAGAAAGTTTGACCAAAAGATAAACCTTCAGCCCCGATTAGGCTGATTTAGGCCTTATAACAGTCGAATAAAGAATAAACATTGGGAAAACGTGATTTTTAAGAGCTGAGAGTGGCATTACATAGTGTCTATATGCAATTACTACTAATTAAGCTTATTTTTAGTCTTAAATGAGAAGTTTGACTAAAAGCTAATGTTCAACCCTGATTGCCTGAACTAGGCCTTATAAGAGCCATGTAGGGCCCGAATAAGAATAAAACGTGATTTTCAAGAGCCGTGAGTAGTATTACATAGTTCTATGCACAGTTACTTCCAATTAACCTTGTTTCTAGTGTCAATTGAGAAGTTTGACCAAAATTCAAACATTCATCCCTGATTGGCCTGAGTTAAGCCATATAAGAGTCGAATAAGGCCCAAACTGGGAGAAAACATGGTTGTCAATAGCCATGAGTTATTTTAAATAGTTTCTTTATACAAATACTACCAACTAACTTTACTTCTAGTCTTAATTGGAAAGTTGACCAAAGTAAACTTTCAGCCCCGATTGGCCAGAGCTAGGCCTTATAAGAGCCGATTAGGGCCTAAACAGGGAGAAAACGTGCTTTTCAAAAGCCGAGAGTGGTATTACATAGTTTCTATATAAAAATAACTATCAATTAAGCTAATTTATAGTCTTAATTTGAAAGTTTTACCAAAAGCTAAACTTTCATCCCCGATTGACCTAAATTAGGCCTTATAAGAGCCGAATTAAGAACAAATTTGCATAGGAAAAACATGGTTCTTAAGAGCTAGAATCAGTATTACATAGCTTTTATGTTCAATTAATTACAACTAACTTTGTTTCTAGTATTAATTGGGAAGTTTGACCAAAAGTCAAACTTTCAGTCTAATTGGCCTTCAGCCTTATTAGAGCCGAGTATAGCCCAAATGGGGGGAAACATGATTCTCAATAGCCGAGAATAGTATTAGATTATTTCTATATATAATTACTACCAATTAAGCTTTTTTCTAGTCTTAATTCAGAAGTTTGACCAAAAGTCAAACTTTCGGCCCCGATTGGCCTGAACTAGGCCTGATAAAAGCCGAATAGGGAAAAAACAATGAGAAAGTATGGTTTTCAAGAACCGGTAACTGTAACACATAGTTTTTATGTACAGTTATTATTAATTAAACTTGTATCTAGTTTTAATTATGAAATTTGACCAAAAGCCAAACTTTCGGCTTTGATTGGCTTGAGCTATGTCTTATACAAGCGCATTAGGACCCAAACAGGGAGAAAACGTGGTTCTTAAGGGCCGAGAGTAGTATTACACAGATTTTATGTATAATTACTTTCAATTAACCTTGTTTCTTGTCTTAATTATGAAGTTTGATCAAAAGTCAATCATTCATCCCCGATTGGCCTGAAATTGGCTATATAAGAGCCGAGTAGGGCCCAAACGGATAGAAAATATGGTTCTCAATAACCGAAAATGGTATTACATAGTTTCTATGTACAAATACTACCAATTAACAATATTTCTAATCTTAATTGGGAACTTTAACCAAAAGTCAAACTTTCAGCCCCGGTTGGTCTGAACTAGGCCTTATAAGAGCTGAATAGGACCAAAACGGGAGAAAACTTAGTTTTCAAGAGTCGTGAGTGGTATTACATCGTTTCTATATACAATTTATGACTAGTTAACCTTTTTCTAATCTTAATTGCAAAGTTTGACCAAAAATCAAGTCAAACTTTCAGCCCCGATTAGCGAGAATTAGGCCTTATTGCTGAATAGGGCTTAAACGAGGAGAAAACATGATTTCAAGAGCCAGAAGTGGAATTACATAGTTGTCATGGGCAAATATATAAATTAAACTTACTTTTAGTCTTAATTGAGAAGTTTGATTAAAAGTAAAATTTTCAGCCTCGCTTGGCCTAAATCAGGCTTTTAAGAGCCGAATAGGGAACAAACATGGGGAAAATTGTTGGCCCAAAGGCCCATCACTCTAGTTTTGATGATGATCAACTCATGTAGTTATGGTACTAATGATCTTGTGTTTGATTAGTCTCAGATTTGTGATCAAGATCTTAGTAGGTGTGTAGCTTCAACAAAGGATTTAAAGTCAAGTTTTGAATCTAGCACGGTTTGATTCAAGAGCCTATGAATCAAGACCATATCAAGTACTCAAGAGGAGTCGAGCTCGTTGAATCAAGTTTGGACTAAGTCAAGAAGATGAGAAGACTTCAAGTGAAGACCTTCATGATCAAGACTTGTGTCTAGGTTTGTTTTTATAAGATTTTATTTTTAGATTAAAATGTAAAGGATAGAATAGTTGGTGGATTGCTCAAGTATATCATATACACACATACTCTTGATTTAGATGAGTTTTCATAAAAGAGATTTCATTATAGAAAAGAGTTTTCATTTTGGAAAAATACCGTTTTGGTTTTTGGTATTTAAAGTTATATGTTTTAACCAAAACCATGTTTAGTGCTTAATGTCAAAAACATAGATATTTCACCATGTTTGTGTAGTGGATCAAATCCATGCACTCTATGCTTTAAAAGAGTTTAAATATTTTGATTTTGTATTTGGAGAAGTTTTGGAAAAATAAGTTTTTGGAAAAATCAATTTGGAAAAATAAGTTTTTGTGTTTAACCAAAATTTCCAAGTTACAAAAATAGTTCAAATTGTTTGTAACATGTCTTATTTTTGTCAAACATATTTGTTTATCAAAGTATAATATTGAAACTATTTTTGTAGATTTTTCAAGATTTTATGGGATTTTATTGAGTCAAAAATCACCAAGTTTTAATCCCTTAAGTTTTCTGTTCTGGCTTCAGCCGGTCGACCGAAGCTTGAAGTCGGTCGATCGGGCGGTCGACCGACGTGCACAGACGTGCACGCCAGTGTATACTGGAGGGCCGGTTTACCGACCCGGTCGACCGCCCAGAGAGCTCTGCTATCTGGAAATGCCCCGGTCGACCGGGCAGTCGACCGGCAGAGAGCTCTGCTATCTGTTCCAGGGTATCGGTCGACCGGCCGGTCGACCGCTGCCCCAACGGTCAGAAATCTGACCATTGGCGGTCGACCGGGCGGTCGACCGACAGCTCATTCTGGCTCCCAACGGCTAGTTTTTCTAACTCTATAAATTAGGGCATTTGGGGGCTATTTTCTACAAGATTTTACAAGTGGTTTTGCACCAGTTTTCCCAACTCTTTTAAGAGGTTTCTCCACTTATTTTTAGAGCAAATATTTCCAATCAAAAGGGGAGTTTATCAAGAGTGTTTAAAAGAAATTTTCTTGAGTTTTCCTCTACCATTTCAATCCTTGTTTTCTCATACAACACTTGAGCCATCCATTGCTATATCTACCTATAGGATTTGTTGTGAGAGGATTTTAGGTGATCAAGAGTTGTGATCACCAAAGTTCATCTTTGTTCTTTGAGGAGGCGGACAAGTGTGTTCGCGGTGTTTCGAGTTCGTGTGTGAACTCCGTGTTTGAGGTGTGGCCTCAGCGATCTAGTGGGCTTGCGGTGTGTACGGGACTAGAGAGTCCAAGAGTTCTAGTGGGAACTCCTTGTAGGTGTTGAAAGCGGGGATGTAGAGCAAGTGTGCTCGAACCTCGAAACAAATCTCCCGTGTTTGCGATTGCTCACTCTCTATCTCTTTGTCTTTATATCTTGCATACTTATTGTCTTTATCTTTATATGCTTGATATACAGTTGTGCTTATAATTGTTATATGCTTGGGGATTGTTTGCTAACACTTGTATTCAACCAAGAGAGCCAATGCGGCACCTCAACTCTTATTTAGAGAAATCTTGAGGAGTTAATCCAGAGCCCTTCACGGGGAATCCGGCTACACTCTTGTGTTATACGTGGTGTTTAGTTTAAGAAGTTTTTAGTTTGCATCATTTAGTTTTAATTCCGCATTATTGACCATAGGATTAGCTTATCAACTATTCATCCCCCCTCTAGAATTAACCTTATTTCTAGTCTTCATTGAGAAGTTGACCAGAAGTCAAACTTTCAACCGCAATTGTCTTGAATTAGGCCTTATAATAGCCGAATGGGGCCCGAATGGGAAGAACAAATTGTTCTCAATAGCCAGGAGTGGTATTACATAGTTTTTTATAACAAACATTACAAATTAAATATATTTCTAGTCTTAATTAAGAAGTTTAGACTAAAGTCAAACTTTCAACCCTGATTGTCCAGAATTTCGCAGTATATGAGAGCAAAATAAGGTAACGAGGATAAATTGTGTTTTTCATGGGCCAGAAATGGTATTACATAGTTTCTATGTGAAAAATACTATCAATTAAACTTATTTCTAGTCTTAATCAGAAAGTTTCTCTAAAAGTCAAATTTTCAACCCCGATTTGGCCTGTATTAGCCTTATAAGAGTTCATAGGGCCTAAACGGGGGGAAACATGATTTTAAAAAACCGTGAGTGATATTACATTGTTTCTATGTACAAATGCTATCAATTAAGCCAATTTCTAGTCTTAGTTAGAAAGTTCACTAAAAGCCAAATTTTCAGACCTGATTGGCCTAAACTTATAAGAGCCAAATAGGGAATAAACATGCGGAAAACATGGTTCTCAAAAGTTGGAAGTAGTTTTTATAGTTTCTATATATAATTACTTCCAATTAACCTTGTTCCTATTATTAATTGCGAAGTTTGCCAAAAAGTCAAACTTTCGGCCTTAATTGGCCTAAACTAGGCCTTAAAGAGCAGAGTTAGGGCTTAAACAGGGAGAAAACATTGTTATCATAAGCCGAGAATAGTCTCACATAGTTTCTTTGTGCAATTACTATAAACTAACCGTGTTTCTATAGTCTTATCTAGGAAGTTCAACTAAGATTCAAACTTTCAGTGCCGATTGGCCGGAACTAGGGCACATAGAGCCGAATAGGCCCAAATGGGAGAAAATGTAGTTCTCGAGAGCCAGGAGTGGTATTACATAGTTTCTATATACAAATACTACCAATTAACGTTATTTCTAATCTTAATTAGGAGTTTATCCAAAAGTCAAACTTTCATCCCCGATTAGCCTGGATTATGCCATATAAGAGTCAAGTAGGGCCTAAACGGGGTGAAAACATGATTTTCAAGAGTCGGGAGTGGTATTACATAGTTTTTATCTACAAACACTATCAATTAAACTTATTTTTAGTCTTAATTGAAAATTTTGACCAAAATGTTTACTCTCAATTTGGCTTGAATTAACCTTATAATAGACGAAGAGTTCCAAGAAAATGTAATTTTCAATAGCCGAGAGTGGTAATACATAGTTTATATATACGAAGACTATCAATTAAACTTATTTTTAGTCTTAATTGGAAAGTTTCACCAATAGCCAAACTTTCAGCCCTGATTGGCCTAAACTAAGCCTTATAAAAGCCAAATAAGGAACCAACATGGGGAAAATGTGATTTTCAAGTGCCGGGAGTAGTATTACGTAGTTTCTATGCATAATTACTGCTAATTAATCTTGCTCGGGTCTTAATCTGGATGTTTGACAAAAAGTCAAACTTTCAGTCCCGATTGGCCTGAACTAGACCATATGAGAGTCGAATAGGGAACAAAAATATAGGGAAAATATGGTTCTCAAGAGTTAAGAGTAGTATTACATAGTTTTTATGTACAAATACTATTAGTTAAACTTATTTCAAGTCTTAATTAGGAAGTTTAACCCAAAGTGAAACTTTTAGCCCTTTTGGCTTAAACTAGGTTTTATTGGAGCCGAATAAGGAATAAACATGGGAAAAACGTGGTTCTCAAGAGTTGGGAGTTGTATTACATAGTTTCTATGTATAATTACCTCCAATTAACTTTGTTTCTAATATTAATTAGGAAGTTTGACAACAGTTAAATTTTCAGCCTGATTGGCCTGAAATAGACCTTATAAGAGCTAAGTAGGGCCAAACGGGGAGAAAACATGGTGCTTAAGAGCCGAGATTAGTATAACATAGTTTCTATGAACAATTACTACAAATTAACCTTTTTTCTAGTCTTAATTGAAAAGTTTGACCAAAAGTTAAGCGTTCAATCCCGATTGGCCGAACAGCCATATAAGAGCCAAATACGGCCCAAAAGGAGAGAAAATGTGATTTTCAAGAGCCGGGAGTGGTATTATATTCTTTCAATGCACAAATGCTATCAGTTAACCTTATTTCTAGCCTCAATTAGGGAGTTTGACCAAAAGTCAAACTCTCAGCCCTGATTTGTTTGAACTAAGCCTTATAAGAGCCGAATAAAACCTAAAAGGGAAGAAAACGTGGTTTTCAAGAGCCGTGAGTGGTATTATATAGTTTCTATTTGTAAATACTACCAATTAACCTTGTTTCTAGTCTTAATTAGAAAGTTTAACCAAAAGTCAAACTTTCAGCCTAGATTGGCTTGAATTAGACCTTATAAGAGCTGAATATGGCCTAAACAGGGAGAAAACGTGATTTTTAAGAGCCGGGAGTGGTATTGTATAGTTTTGATGTATAAATATTATCTATTAAACTTATTTCTGATCTTAATTTTGAAGTTTAACCAAATGTCAAATTTTCAACCCTGATTGGACTTGACGAGGCCTTATAAGAGCCGAATAGGGAAAAACATAGGGAATGGTTCTCAAGATCAGGAGTAGTATTATATTGTTTCTATGTACAATTACATCCAATTAATCTTGCTTCTAGTATTAATTGAAAATTTTGATCAAAAATCAAACTTCTGGCCCTGATTGGCCAGAATTAGGCCTTAGAGAAGAGTCGAGTAGGGCCCAAACATGACGAAAATGTGGTTCTCAAGAGCCAGCTGTAATATTACATAGTTTTCATGTACAATTATTACCAATTAACCTTATTTACCGTGTTAACTAGAATGATTGACTAAAAGTCAAACTTTCATCCCTGATTGGCCTGAATTAGGACATATAAGAGTCGAAGAGAGCCCAATGGGGATAAAACGTGGTTCTCAAGAGCCAGGAATAGTAAACATAGTTTTTATATTCAGATACGACCAATTAATATTATTTCTAGTCTTAATTGAGAAGTTTAACCAAGAGTCAAACTTTCAGCTCCTATTGGCCTGAACTACGCCTTATAAAGAGTCGAATAGGGTCTAAACGGGGAGAAAACGTAGTTTTCAAGGGTCGTGGGTGGTATTACACCATTTCTACATACAAAAACTACCAATTAACCTTCTTTCTTGTTGTACTTAAGAAGTTTAACCAAAAGTTAAAATTTTATCGCCGATTGGCCTAAACTGGCCATATAAGAACCAAATAGGGCGTAAAATGGGAGAAAGCATGGTTCTTAAGAGCCGAGAGTTGTATAACATAATTTCTAAGTACAAATACTACTAATTTACCATTTTCTAGTCATAATCGGCAAGTTTGACCGAAATTCAAACTTTCAGCCTCGATTGACTGAACTCGGCTATATAAGAGCCAAATAAGAAATAAACATAAGAAAAACATAGTATTCAAGAGATGAGAGTAGTATTATGAAATTTCTATGTTTAATTACTACTAATTAATCTTATTTCGAGTCTTAGTTAGAAAGTTTGACCAAAAGCCAAACTTCCCGCCTTAACTGGCCCAAAAGTCAAACTTCCTTATATAAGTGCCAAGTAGGGCCCAAACAGGGAGAAAACGTGATTCTCAAGAGCCAGGAGAAGTGTTACATAGTTTATATGCATAATTACTACCAATTAACCTTGCTATTAGTCTTAATTAGGGAGTTTGACTTAAAATTCAAACTTTCATCCCCGATTGGCTTGAACTAGGCCATATTGGAGCTGAATAGGGCCAGAATTGGGAGAAGTCGTCATTTTCAAGAGCCGGAGTTGTATTACATAGTTTTTATGTATAAATACTATCAACTAAATTTATTTTTAGTCTTAATTTGAAAGTTTAACCAAAAGTTACATTTTCAGCACCGATTGCCTAAACTCGGCCTTATAAGAGCCAAATATGTCCAGAACGGGGAGAAAATTTGATTTTTAAGTGCCAGAAGTGGTATTACATAGTTTCTATGCACAAATACTATAAATTAAAATTATTTCTAGTTCTAATTGGGAAGTTTGATAAAAGGTCAAACTTTTATTCCTGATTGGCGTGACTAATATATAAATACCGAATAGGGCATAAACATGGAGAAAACATGATTTTCAAAAGCAAGGAGTGGCATTATATAGTCTCCTTATATAATTACTTCCAACTAAACTTGTTTCTAGTATTATCTAGGAAGTTTGACCAAAAGTCAAACTTTCATTCCAGATTGGCCAAAACTAAATCATATAAGAGGCGAATATGGCCCAAACCAGTAGAAAATGAGGTTCTTAAGAGCCGGGAGTGGTATTACATAGTTTCTATGCACAAATACTATCAATTAACCTTATTTCTAGTTTTAATTGGGAAGTGTGACCAAAAACCAAACTTTCGGCCCTGATTGGCCTAAACTAGGCCTTAGTAGGGCCGAAATAGGGAAAAACGTGGTTCTTAAGAGCCGGGAGTGGGATGAGATAGTTTTTATTTACAAATACTATTAATTAACCCTATTTATAATCTTAATTGGGAAGTTTGAATAAAAGTCAAACTTTCAGCATCGTGGCCTGAACTGAGACTTTTAAGAGTCAAATAGGGAATAAACATGGGGAAAATCTGGTTTTCATATGCCGAGAGCAATATTACATTGTTTATATGGATAATTTCTGCTAATTAACTTTTTTTCTAGTCTTACTTGAGAATTTGAACAAAAGCTAAACTTTCGTCCCTAATTGGCCTGAACTGAACTTATTAGAGCCGAGTAAGGCCTAAAAGGGAAGTAAACATGATTTTCAAGAGCTCAGAGTGATATTACATAGTCTCTATATACAAATACTATAAATTAACCTTATTTCTAGTCTTAATTGGAAAATTTAAATAAAAGTCAAACTTTCATCACCGATTAGCCTGAATTAGGCCATAAAAGAGCCGAATAGGGTCCAAATTGGTAGAACACGTATTTCTCTTAAGCCGACAGTGGTGTTACATAATTTCTATGTAACTTTACTACTAATTAACCTTATATAAGCCGAATAGTGTTAATTGGGAAGTTTGACCAAAAGTAACTTTCAACCTCGATTGGCCGAACTAGTCCATATAAGAGCCAAATAGGGCCTAAACGGAAAGAAAACGTAGTTTTAAAGAGCCGTGAGTGGTATTACATAGTTTTTATGCACAAATACTACCAATTAATCTTACTTTTAGTCTTAATTGAAATGTTTGACTAAAAGTCAAGTTTTCACCCTCGAGTAGCCTGAATTAGACCTTATAAGAGCCGAATAGGGCCCAAACGAGGAGAAAAAATTATTCTCAAGAGCCGAGTGTAGTATTTCATAGTTTTTTTGTACAAACATTACTAATTAACCTTATTTCTAATCTTAATTGAGAATTTTGACCAAAAGATTATTTTTTAACCCTGATTGGCCTGAATTTGGCCTATATAAGAGCCAAATAGGGCCCAAACGGTAGGAAAACGTGATTTTCAAGAGCCGAAAGTAGTATTCATAGTTCTACTTTTAACTTCTTTTGATTAATTTTGTTTCTGGTCTTAAAATGGGAAGTTTGACCAAAAGTCAAACTTTCAGCCAAGATTGGCTTGAACTAGGCTTTATAAGAGCCGAATAGGGAAAAACATGATTCTCAAAAACCAGGAGTGGTATTACATAGTTTCATGTTTAAATACTACCAATTTACCTTATTTTTAGTCTTAATTCGGAAGTTCAATCAAATTCAAACTTTCACCCCTGATTTGCCTGAACTAGGCCTTATAAGAGCCGAATAGGGCCCAAACAGGGAGAAAACGTGATTTTCAAGAGCTTAGAGGTATTACATAGTTTTTAATTATAAATACTACTAATTATCCTTATTTTGAGTTTAATTGGGAAGTTTGACCAAAAGTCAAACTTCCAGCCCCTTTTTGCCTGAACTGTTTGGGAGAAAACGTGATTTTCAAGAGCTTAGAGGTATTACATAGTTTTTAATTATAAATACTACTAATTATCCTTATTTTGAGTTTAATTGGGAAGTTTGACCAAAAGTCAAACTTTCAGCCCCTTTTTGCCTGAACTATGTCTTATAAAACCCGAATAGGGAATAAATATGGGAAAAACGTCGTGGAGTAGTTTTACATAGTTTTTAGTTACAAATAGTACCAATTAACATTATTTCTTCTTAACTGAAAAGTTTGACCAAAAGTCAAAATTTCATCCCCGATTGGTCTGAACAAGGCCTTATAAAAGCCAAATAGGAATAAGCATGGGGAAAGTATGGTTTTCAAGAACTGGGAGTTGTATTACATATTTTATATGTATAATTACTACAAATTAACCTTGTTTCTAGTCTTAATTGGGTAGTATGACCAAAAGTCACACAGTTATACCCGGTTAGTCTAAACTAGGCCATATAAGAGCCGAATAGGGCTCAAACGGGTAGAAAACTGGTTCTGATGATCCGAGAGTGGTGTTACATAGCGTCTATGTACAAATACTACCAATTAACTTTATTTCTTATTTTAATTGGGAAGTATGACCAAAAGTCAAACTTTCATCCCTGATTGGCCTGAATTAGGCCTTATAAGAGTTGAATAAGGCATAAACGGGAAGAAAACGTGATTTTCATTAGCCGAGTGTGGTATTACATAGTTTCTATATACAAATAATACCGATTACCCTTATTTCTAGTCTTTATTGAGAAGTTTGACCAAAAACCAAGGTTACAACCCAATTGGACTGAATTATGCCTTATAAGAGCCGAATAGAGAACAACCATAGGGAAAACGTGATTTTCAAGTACATGGAATAGTATTACATAGTTTCTACGTACAATTACTACAAATTAACATTGTTTCTAAGCTTAATTGGAAAGTTTGACCAAAAGTCAAATTTTCATTCCCGATTGGCCTGAACTAGTCATATCAGGGCCGAATAGGTCCCAAATGGGTAAAAAACGTGGTTCTCATGATCCAAGAGTGGTGTTACATAGCTTATATATACTAATACTATCATTTAACCTTATTTATAGTCTTAATTTAGATGTTTGATCGAAAATCAAACATTTACCCCGATTGACCTGAACTAGGCCCTATAAGAGCCGAATAGGGCTTAAACGAGAAGGAAATGTGGTTTTCAAGAGCCGTGAGTTTTATTATATAGTTTCTATATACAATTACAATTAATTATCTTTATTTCTAATCTTAGTTGGGAAGTTTGACCAAAACTCAAACTTAAAGCCTAGATTGGCCTGAAACTAAGCCTGATAAGAGCCGAGAAGGGCCTAAACGGGGAGAAAACATTATTTTCAAGGGCTGAGAGTGGTATTACATAGTTTTTATGTACAAATACTACCAATTAATCTTATTTCTAGTCTTTATTGAGAAGTTGACCAGAAGTCAAACTTTCAATCCTGATTGTCTTAAATTAGGCGTTATAAGAGCCGTATGGGCCCTAAATGGGAAGAACAAACAATATCTCAATAGCCGGGATTGGTATTATATAGTTTCTATGTACAGAAATTACTAATTAACCTTATTTCTAGGTGTTAATTAGGAAGTTTGTACAAAAGTCAAACTTTCAACCCTAGTTGGCTTGAACTTGGCATTATATTGCCAAATAGGGCCAAACGAGGGGAAAACATGATTTTTAAGAGCCTAGAGTTATGTTATATAGTTCCTTTGTTAATACTTCTAATTAAACTTATTTCTGATCTTAATTGAAAAGTTTGACTAAAAATTAAACTTTCAACTCCGATTGGCCTGAACTAGGCCTTGTTAGAGCTGATCAAGTAAAAAACATGGAGAAAACGTGATTCTCAAGAGCTGGAAGTAGTATTACAGTATTTCTATGTACAATTAGTACCAATTAACCTAGTTTTTAGGCTTAATTGGGAAGTCGTTTCATCCACGATTGGCCTTCACTATTAGAGCCGAACGTGGCTCTCAAAGGCCAGGGAGTGGTATTACATAGTTTCTATGTACAAATACAACAAATTAACCTTATTACTAGTATAAATTGGGAAGTTTGGCCAACAGTTAAACTTTTAACTCCGATTGGCCTGAACTAGGCATTGTTAGAATCGAATAGGGTCTAAACGGGGAGAAAAACTTGATTTTAAAAAACTTGGAGTTGTATTACCTAATTTCTATGTATCAATACTAACCTTATTTCTAGTCTTAGTTGGGAAATTTGACCAAAAGTCAAACTTTCAGGCCTGATTGGCCAGAACTAGGCCGTATAAAAGTCAAATAGCGAATAAACATAGGGTAAATGTGGTTTTCAAGAATCGAGATTAGTATTACATAGTTCCTATATATAATTACTACAAATTAGCCTCGTTTGTTGTCTTAATTGGGAAGTTTGACGAAAAGTCATTCTTTCATCCCCGAATTGGCTTAAACTAGATCATATAAAAGCCGAATAGGGCCTAAACAAGGTAAAAAAATGATCTTCAAGGGCCGGGGGTGGAATTACATAGTTTCTATGTATAAATACTACCAATTAATTTTTACTCTTAATTGGGAAGTTTGACCAAAAGTAAAACATTCATCACCAATTGGCCTCAACTTTATAAGAGCCAAATAGGGAACAAACATGGGAAAAATGTGATTTTCCAGTGCCGAAAATAGTATTACATAGTTTTTGTGTACCATTACTACAAATTAATCAATTTTTTTCTTAATTGGGAAGTTTGCTCAAAAATCAAATTTTCATCCTCGATGGCCTGAATTAGGCCATATAAGAGCCGAATATGGCCCAAATGGGTAGAAAATATGGCTGAGAGTGCTGTTACATAGTTTATATATACAAATACTATCAATTAACCTTATTTTAAGTTTTAATTAGAAAGTTTAACTAAAACTCAAATTTTCAGCCATGATTGGCCTGAACTAGGCCTTATAAGAGCAGAAAAATGCCAAAACGGGAGAAAATATGATTTTCAAGGGCCAGCAGTGGTATTGCATAGTTTCTTTATACAAAAACTACTACTTAATCTTATTCCTAGTCTTAATTGAGAATGTTGACTGAAAGGCAAACTTTCAGCCCTGATTGACCTAAACTAGGCCACACGTGAGCCGAGTATGGCCTAAACGAGAAGAAAATATGATTTTCAAGAGCCGCGAGTGGTATTACATACTTTCTATATACAATTACCATTAATTAATATTATTTCTAGTCTTAATTGACCAAAAGTCATACTTTAAGCTCCGATTGGCCTGAACTTTATCTTATAAGAGTTGAATAGGTCTAAGTAAGGAGAACGTGATTTTCAAGAGTCAGGAGTGATATTACATAGTTTCTATGTATAAATACTATCAGGTAACCTTATTTCTAGTCTTAATTTAGAAGTTTGATCAAAAGTCAAACTTTCAGCCTGATTGGCCTGAATTAGGCCTTATTAGATTCGATTAGTGCCCGAACGGGGAGAAATTTTTTCTCAAGAGACGGGAGTGGTGGTACATAATTTCTATGTACAAAAATTTCGAATTAACCTTATATCTAATCCAAATTTGGAAGTTTGACCAAAAGTTAAACTTTCAACCCCGATTTGGCCAGAACTTGGCCTTATATCAGAGCCAAATAGGGCCTAAATAGGAGAAAACGTGGTTTTCAAGAGCCAAGAGTAGTATTATATAAT
Source organism: Agave tequilana (assembly GCA_038442645.1). Classification (NCBI taxonomy): domain Eukaryota; kingdom Viridiplantae; phylum Streptophyta; class Magnoliopsida; order Asparagales; family Asparagaceae; genus Agave; species Agave tequilana. The sequence continues at coordinate 474,807 of JAVJIF010029832.1, read as the reverse complement.
TATATTTTCAACAATTTCTATTAACCTTGTTTCTTGTCCTAATTAGGAAGTTTAACGAAAATTAATATTTTTAGCTCATTGGTCTGACTAGGCCTTATAAGAGCCAAATAGGGCCCAAATAGGGAGAAAAGGTGATTTTCAGGAGCCGTGAGTGATATTACATAGTTTTACATACAATTACTACTAATTAAACTTGTTTCAAGTCTTAATTGGTAAGTTTGACCAAAAGTCAAACTTACAGCCCTGATTGGCCTTAAATAGGCCATATAATAGCCGAATGGGGTCTAAATGAGAACAAAAACATAATTTTCAAGAGCCGCGAGAGGTATTACATAGTTCTATATACAAATACTATTAATTAATCTTATTCTAGTCTTAATTAAAAAGTTTGACTAAAACCCAAACTTTCATTCCTGATTGGCCTGAACTAGGCATTATAAGAGCTAAATAAGGCCTAAAACAGGTAGAAAATGTTGTTCTCATGAGCCAAGAGTGGTGTTACATAGTTTTTGCGTAGAATTACTGCTAATTAACCATATTTTTACACTAAATTTAAATGTTTAAGTAAAAGTCAAACTCTCAGCCCCGATTAGCCAGAACTTGGCCTTATATGAGCCGAATAGGGCCCAAATGGGGAGAAAACGTTGTTTTCAAGAGCGGATTGCTATTACATAGTTTTTATCTACAAATACTACTAATTAGCCTTATTTCTAACCATAATTCAGAAGCTTGACTAAAAATCAAGCTTTCAGCCCCGATTAGTCTGAAGTAGACCTTATAAGAGCTGAATAGAGCCAAAATGGGGAGAAAAAGTGATTTTCAAGAGCCATGAGTAGTATTACATAGTTTTTATATTCAAATACTACCAATTAACCTTTTTTCTAGTCTTAATTGAGAAGTTTGATCAAAAACCAAACTTTTAGCCCTAATTGGACTAAACAAGGCCTTATAACAACGTGGTTCTCAAGATCCGGGAGTAGTATTACATAATTTCTATATACAATTACTTCCAATTAACCTTGTTTATAGTCTTAATTGGGATTTTCACCAAATGTCAAACTTTCAACCCTGATTGGCCTGAACAAGGCCTTATATGAGCCGAGTAAGGCCCAAACAGGAAGAAAACTTTATTCTCAAGAGCCAGGAGTAGTATTATATGATTTCTAAGTACAAATAATATCAATTAATCTTATTTCTAGTCTTAATTGGGAAGTTTGAACAAAAGACAAACTTTCTGCCCCGATTGGTCTGCACTAGGACTTATAAGAGCCGAAAAGGGCCTAAACGGGGACAAAACGTGGTTTTAAGAGCCATGAGTAGTGTTACATACTTTCTATGTACAAATAATACCAATTAACCTTTCTAGTCTTAATTAGTGAATTTGACAAAAAGCGAAAGTTTCATCCCAGTTGGGCAAATTAGGCCATGTAAAAGCCGAATAGGGTCCAAAAGGCTAAAAAGCTCTTAAGAGTCGAGAGTGGTATTACATAATTTTTTATGTACAAATACAACCAATTAGCCTTATTTGTAGTTTTAAATGGAAAGTTTAACAAAAAATCAAACTCTCAGCCCAATTGGCCTGAGCTAGGCGTTATAGGAGCCGAATTAGGAATAACATGGGGAAAACGTGATTTTCAAAAGATGAGAGTAGTATTACAAGTTTTTATATACAGTTACTATCAATTAACCTTATTTCTAGTGTTAAATGGGAAGTTTGACCAAAAGTCAAACTTTCATCCCGTATTGGCATGAAATAGCCCATATAAGAGCCAAATAGGGCCTAAATAGGAAGAAATGTGATTTTCAAGAGTCAGGAATGGTATTACATAGTTTCTATATAAAAATACTATCACATAAAGTTATTTTTAGTCTTAATTGGAAAGTTTTACTAAAAGTCAAACTTTCAGCCCCTATTTGGCCCGAATTAGGCCTTATAAAAGCTGAATAAGGTCTATATGGGGGGGAAAACGTGATTTTCAAGAGCCAGGAGTGCTATTACATTATTTCTACATACAAATACTGTCAATTAAACTTATAGTTTTGATTAGGAAGTTTGACTAAAATCTAAACTTTCAACCTCGATTGGCCTAAACTAGGCCTTATAAGAGTCAATAGGGAACAAATATGGGGAAAACGTGGTTCTCAAGAGTCGGGAGTAGCATTACATCGTTTTTTTGTACAAATACTATCAATTAAACTTATTCCTACTCTTAATTTGAAAGTTTACATAAAAACCAAACTTTCAGCCTTGATTGGCCTAAACAAGGCCTTATTGGAGCCGAATAGAAAACATACATGGGGAAAAGTGGTTCTCAAGGTTGAGAGTAGTATTACATAGTTTTTATGTAGGATTACTTTTTATTAACCTTGTTTCTACTATTAATTGGGAAGTTTGATAAAAAAATTCAAACTTTCAGCCCTAATTGCCTGAAGTAGGCCTCATAGGAGCTCAGTAGTGCCGACACGGGGAGAATACGAGATTCTTAAGAGCCCAAAGAGGTATTACAAAGTTTCTATAACAAATAATGCCAATTAATGTTATTTCTAGTCTTAATTGGGAAGTTTGATCAACAGTCAAATTTTTAGCACAAACTAGGCCTTATAAAAGCTAAATAAGAAACAAACAAGTGGTAAATGTGGTTCTCAAGATCCTGGAGTCGTATAACATAGTTTCTGTTACAATTACTATCAATTAACCTTGTTTCTAACCCTAGTTGAGAAGTTTGAGTAAAAATCAAATTTTCATCCCCGATTGGCCTGAACTAGGCCATATAAGAGCCAAATAGGGCCCAGACAGGGAGAAAACGTGGTTCTCAAATGTCGGGAGAAGTATTACATATTTACTATGCATAATTACTATTAATTAACCTTTCTACTAGTCTTAATTAAAAAGTTTTACTAAGAATTTAAATATTTATCCCCGATTGGCTTGAACTAGGCCATATAGAGGCTGAATAGGACCAGAATGGGGAGAAATCATGATTTTCAAGAGCCGGGAGTCGTATTACATAGTTTATATGTATAAATATTATCAACTAAACTTATTTCTAGTCTTAATTGAAAAGGTTGACCAAAAGTTAAACTTTCAGCACCGATTGGCCTGAACTCGGCCTTATAAGAGCCAAATATGGCCTAAATAGGGAGAAAACGTGATTTTCAAGTGCCAAAGTGGTATTACATAGTTTATATGTACAAATATTATAAATTAAACTTATTTCTAGTTCTACTTGGGAAGTTTGACCAAAAGTCAAACATTCATTCCCGATTCGCCTGAACTATATAGGAGCCGAATAATGCCCAAACGGGGAGAAAGCGTGGTTCTCAAGAGTCAGGAGTGGTATTACATAATTTTTGTGTACAAATACTTCAAATTAATATTATTTCTAGTTTTAATTTAAAAGTTTGACCAAAAATCAAACTTTCTGTCCCGATTGTTCTGAAGTGGCCTTATAAGAGCCGAATAAGGCCAAAATGGGGAGAAAACTTTATTTTCAAAGCCGTGATTGGTATTACAAGGTTTCTATATAAAAATACTATCAATTAACCTTGGTTCTCAAGAGCCGAGAGTGGTATTACATAGTTTCTATATACAAATACTATCAATTAATCTTATTCTTAGTCTTATCTGGATGTTTGACCAAAAGTCAAATTTTCAGTGTCGATTGGTCTAAACTAGGTCTTAGAAGAGACGAATAGGGCCAAATGGGGAGAAAACGTGATTTTCAAGAGTCATGAGTTGTATTACATAGTTTCAATAAATAAATACTACATATTAACTTTGTTTCTATTCTTAATTGGCAAGTTTGACCAAAAGTCAAACTTCCAGTCCGATTAGCTTGGGCTAGGCCTTATAAGGATTGAATGGGCCTAAATAAGGAGAAAACATGATTTTTAAGAGCCAAAAAGGATATTACATAGTTTCTATGTATAAATACTACCATTTAACCTTGTTTCTAGTCTTGATTGGAAAGTTTGACCAAAAGCCAAACTTTTAGCCCCGATTGGACTAAACTAGACGTTATAAGAGCCGAATAGGGAACAAACAAGAGAAAACGTGAATCTCAAGAGCCAAGAGTAGTAATACATAGTTTTTATATATAATTACTTCCATTTAACTTTGTTTCAAGCATTAATTGAGAAGTTTGACCAAAAGTCAAATTTTCTGCCATGATTGGCCTGAACAACGCCCTATAAAAGTCGAGTAGGGCCCAAATGGGGAGAAACGTGTTTCTCAAGATACGGGAGTAGCATTACATGCTTTCCAAGTACAAATAATACAAATAACCCTATTTCTAGCCTTAATTAGGAAGTTTGACCAAAAGTTAAACTTTTAGCTTCACCGCACTAGGTCTTAAAGAGCTGAAAAGGTCCTAAACTAGGCCATATAAAAACTGAATATGGCTCAAACGGGGAGAAAACACGGTTCTTAAAGCCGGGATGGTAAGTTTCTATGTACAAATACTACCAATTAACCTTATTTCTAGTTTTAATTGGAAAGTTTGATAAAAAAAGTCAAACTTTCAGCCCTGATTGGCCTGAACTGGGCCATATAAGAGCCGAATAAGGCCTAAACAAGGAGACAATATGATATTCAAGAGCTGGGAGTGGTATTACATAGTTTCTATATACAAATAATATTAATTAAACTTATTTCTAGTCTTAATTGAAAGGTTTAACCAAAAGTCAAGCTTTCAACCCTGAATTGGCCCGAACTGAGCATTATAAGAGACGAATGGGTCTAAACGGGAAGAAAATGTGATTTTCAAGAGTCGATAGTGGTATTATATAGTTTCTATGTACAAATACTATCAACTAACCTTATTTCTAGTCTTAATTGGGAAGTTTAATCAAAAATCAAAATTTTAGCCCTGATTAGCCTGAACTAAGCCTTATATAAGCTGAATAGGGCCAAAATGGGAAAAAATATGGTTTTCAAGAGCCATGAGTGGTATTACATAGTTTAATGTATAATTACTATCAATTAACCTTACTTTTAGTTTTAATTAGAAAGTTTGACGAAAAGTCAAACTTTCATCCCGGTTGACTTGAACTAGGCCTTATAAAAGCCGAATAGGGCCTAAACAGGGAGAAAACGGGATTTTTAAGAGTCAAAAGTGGTATTACATAGTTTTTATGTACAAATACTATCAAATAACTTTATTTTAAGACTTAATTAGAAAGTTTGATCAGAAATCAAACTTTCAACCCTGATTGGCATGTGATTGGCCTATTTAGAGCCGAATAGGGCCCAAACAGGGAGAAAAAATTATTCTCAACAGTCGGGAGTGGTAGTACGTAGTTGCTATATACAAACATTACTAGTGAACCTGATTTCTTGTCTTAATCGGGAGATTTGACCAAAACTCAAACTTTCAACCTCGGTAAGCCTCTGGTCTTATATCAGAGCAAACTAGGGCTGAAACGGAGAAAATATGATTTTTAAGAGCCTGGATTAGTATTACATAATTTTGTTTTCAACTTCTTCAATTAACCTTATTTTTATCCTAATTAGGAAGTTTAACCAAATGTTAAACTTTCAGCTGATTGGCTTGAACTAGGTCTTAAAAGAACTTAATAGGGCCTAAACGAGGAGAAAACATAGTTTTCAAGAGCCGTAAGTAGTATTACATAGTTCAATGTATAATTACTACTAATTAAACTTGTTTCTAATTTAATTGGGAGTTTGGTGAAAACTCAAGCTTTCAAGCCTGATTGGCCTAAACTAAGCCTTATAAGAGCCGAATAGGGCCCAAACAGAGAGAAAACGTGATTTTCAAGGGTTGAGAGTGGAATTACATAATATCTATGTACAAATCTACCAATTTACCTTGTTTCTAGTATCATTGGGAAGTTTGACCAAATGTCAAACTTTGGCACCGATTGGCCTAACTAGGCCTTATAAGAGCCGAGTAGGGCCAAAACGGGGAGAAAACGTGACTCTCAAGAGTCAGAAGTAGTATTACATAGTTTCTAATTACAATAACTACCAATTAATCTTGTTTCTAGTCTTAATTGGGAAGTTTGACCAAAAGTCAAATCAAACTTTCATCCTCGATCGGTCTGAAGTAAGCATATAAGAGTCGAATAGGCCTAAACATTGAGAAAATAGGGTTCTCAAGAGTCGAGTATGGTATTACATAGTTTCTATGTACAAATCCTATCAAATGATGGTAACCTTTTTACTGGTCTTAATTGAGAAGTTTAACCAAAAGTCAAACTTTCAACCCTGATTGGCCTGAACTAGGCCTTATAAGAGCTGAATAGTGCCTAAACATGGAGAAAATATTATTTTCAAGAGTCGTGAGTGGTATTACATAGTTTCTATGTACAAATACTATCAATTAAACTTATTTCTAGTTTTAATTTGGAAACTAGGCCTTATAAGCGCTGAATAGTGCCTAAACATGGAGAAAATATTATTTTCAAGAGTCGTGAGTGGTATTACATCGTTTCTATGTACAAATACTATCAATTAAACTTATTTCTAGTTTTAGTTTGGGAGTTTGACCAAAAGCCAAACTTTCAACCCCGATTGGCGTCAACAAGGCCTTATAAAAGCTGAAGAGTGAATAAACATAGGGATAACATGGTTCTCAGGAGTTAGGTGTAGTGATACACAGTTTCCATGTATAAATACTATTAATTAAACTTATTTCTAGTCTTAATTGGAAAGTTTGATTAAAAGTCAAATTTTCAGCCCCAATTGGCCTAAATTAGGCCTTATAGGAGCCGCATAGGGAACAAACATGGGAAAAAGTGGTTCTCAAGAGTCGGGAGTAACACAGTTTCTATGTACAATTACTTTCAATTAACCTTGTCCCTAGTATTAATTGGGAAGTTTGAACTAGGCCCTATAAGAGCCAAGTAGGGCCCACAGGGAGGAAACGTGGTTTTCAAGTGCCGGGAGTAGTGTTATATAGTTCTATATATAATTATTACAAATTAACCTTATTTCAAGTCTTAATTGGGAAGTTTGACTAAAAGTCAAACTTTCATCCCTGATTAGCCTGAAGAAGCCATATAAGAGCCAAATAGGGTCCAAACAGGGTAAAAACATGATTCTCAAGAGCCGGGAGTGGTATTACATAGTTTCTATATACAAATATTACCAATTAACCTTATTCCTAGTCTTATTTGGAAGTTTGACCAAAAGTCAAATTTTCAGTCTCGATTGGTTTAAACTAGGTTTTAGAAGAGACGAATGGGCCAAATGGGGAGAAAACGTGATTTTCAAGAGCCATGAGTAGTATTACATAGTTTCTATATATAAATACTATATATTAATTTTTTTCCTTAATTGGCAAGTTTGACTAAAAGTCAAACTTCCAGTCCGATTGGCTTGGGTTAAGCCTTATAAGGGTTGAATGGGCCTAAACAAGAAGAAAACATGATTTTTAAGAGCCGGAAAGGATATTACATAGTTTCTGTGTATAAATACTACCATTTAACCTTTTTTCTAGTCTTGATTGAGAAGTTTGACCAAAAGCCAAACTTTCAGCCCCGATTGGACTAAACTAGGCCTTATAAGAGCCGAATAGGGAACAAACATGGAGAAAACGTGAATCTTAAGAGGCAGGAGTAGTAATACATAGTTTTTATATTTAATTACTTCCATTTAACCTTGTTTCAAGTATTAATTGAGAAGTTTGACCAAAAGTCAAACTTTCTACCGTGATTGGCCTGAATAGTACCATATAAAAGCCGAGTAGGGCCCAAATGGGGAGAAAACATGTTTCTCAAGATACGGGAGTAGCATTACGCTTTCTAAGTACAAATAATACGAATTAACCTTATTTCTAGCCTTAATTGGGAAGTTTGATTAAAAGTCAAACTTTCACCTCACTAGGCCTTAAGAGCCGAAAAGGTCCTAAAATAGGCCATATAAAAGCCAAATAGGGCCCAAAAGAAGAGAAAACACGATTCTTAAAGCCGAGATGGTAAGTTTCTATGTACAAATACTACCAATTAACCTTATTTCTTGTTTTAATTGGGAAGTTTGACAAAAAGTCAAAGCCCCGATTGGCCTGAACTAGACCATATAAGAGCCGAATAAGGCGTAAACAAGGAGACAATATGATATTCAAGAGCCGGGAGTGGTATTACATAGTTTCTATATACCAATACTATTAATTAAACTTATTTCTAGTCTTAATTAAAAGGTTTAACCATAAGTCTAGCTTTCAGCCCTGATTTGGCCCGACTGGGCATTATAAGAGACGAATAGGGCCTAAATGGGGAGAAAATGTGATTTTCAAGAGTCGAGAGTGGTATTACATAGTTTTTATATACAAATACTACAAACCAACTTTATTTCTAGTCCCAAACGGGTAGAAAATGAGGTTCTTAAGAGCCGGGAGTGGTATTACATAGTTTCTATGCACAAATACTATCAATTAACCTTATTTCTAGTATTAATTAGAAAGTGTGACCAAAAGCCAAACTTTCGGCCCTGATTGGCCTAAACCAGGCCTTAGTAGGGCTGAAATAGGGAAAAACGTGGTTCTTAAGAGCCGGGAGCGGGATGAGATAGTTTTTATTTACAAATACTATTAATTAACCTTATTTATAGTCTTAATTGGGAAGTTTGAACAAAAGTCAAACTTTCAGTATCGATTGGCCAGAACTAAGACTTTTAAGAGTCAAATAGGGAATAAACATGGGGAAAATGTGGTTTTCATATGCCAGGAGCAGTATTACATTGTTTATATGGATAATTTCTTCTAATTAACTTTATTTCTAGTCTTACTTGGGAAGTTTGAACAAAAGCTAAACTTTCGTCCCTGATTGGCCTGAAATGAACTTATTAGAGCCGAGTAGGGCCTAAAAGGGGAGCAAACATGATTTTCTGGAGCTGGGAGTGATATTACATAGTCTCTATATACAAATACCATCAATTAATCTTATTTCTAGTCTTAATTGAAAAAATTAAATAAAAGTCAAACTTTCATCACCGATTGGCCTGAACTAGGCCATATAAGAGCCGAATAGGGTCCAAATTGGTAGAACACGTATTTCTCTTGAGCCGACAGTAATGTTACATAATTTCTATGTAAATATACTACTAATTAACCTTATACAAGCTGAATAGTGTTAATTGAGAAGTTTGACTAAAAGTAACTTTCAACCTCGATTGGTCGAACTAGTCCATATAAGAGCCAAATAGGGCCTAAACGGAAAGAAAACGTAGTTTTAAAGAGCCGTGAGTGGTTACATAGTTTTTATGCACAAATACTACCAATTAACAATATTTTTAGTCTTAATTGGAAAGTTTGACTAAAAGTCAAGCTTTCAGCCTCGAGTAGCCTGAATTTGGCCTTTTAAGAGCCGAATAGGGCCCAAACGAGGAGCGAAATTATTCTCAAGAGCCGAGTGTTAGTATTTCATAGTTTTTTTATACAAACGTTACTAATTAACCTTATTTCTAATCTTAACTGAGAATTTTGATCAAAAGATAAATTTTTAACACTGATTGGCCTGAATTTGGCCTATATAAGAGCCAAATAGGGCCCAAATGGTAGGAAAACGTGGTTTTGAAGAGCCGAAAGTAGTATTCATAGTTCAACTTTCAACTTCGTCTAATTAAATTTGTTTCTGGTCTTAAAATGGAAAGTTTGACCAAAAGTCAAACTTTCAGCCCCGATTGGCTTGAACTAGGCTTTATAAGAGCCGAATAGGAAAAATATGATTCTCAAAAGCCGGGAGTGGAATTACATAGTTTCATGTATAAATACTACCAATTTACCTTATTTTTAGTCTTAATTCGGAAGTTCAACCAAATTCAAACTTTCACCCTCAATTTGCCTGAACTAGGCCTTATAAGAACCGAATAGGGTCCAAACCGGGAGAGAACGTGATTTTCAAGAGCTTAGAGGTATTACATAGTTTTTAAGTATAAATACTACTAATTATCCTTATCTTGAGTTTAATTGAGAAGCTTGACCAAAAGTCAAGCTTTCAGCCCCTATTGGCCTGAACTATATTTCATAAAACCCGAATAGGGAATAAATATGGGGAAAACGTGGTGGAGTAGTTTTACATAGTTTTATGTACAAATAATACAAATTAACCATATTCTAGTCTTAACTGAAAAGTTTGACTAAAAGTCAAAATTTCATCCCTGATTGGCCTGAACAAGGCCTTGTAGGAGCCAAACAGGAAAAGCATGGGGAAAGTATGGTTTTCAAGAGCTGGGAGCAGTATTACATATTTTTATGTATAATTACTACAAATTAACCTTGTTTCTAGTCTTAATTGGGTAGTATGACCAAAAGTCATACGGTTATGCCCGGTTAGTCTAAACTAGGCCATATGAGAGTCGAATAGGGCTCAAATGGGTAGAAAACCTGGTTCTCATGATCCGAAAGTGGTGTTACATAGTGTCTATGTACAAATACTACCAATTAACTTTATTTATTATTTTAATTGAGAAGTTTGACCAAAAGTCAAACTTCCAGCCCTGATTGGCCTGAATTAGGCCTTATAAGAGTTGAATAATGCCTAAACGGGAAGAAAACGTGATTTTCATTAGCCGGGTGTGGTATTACATTGTTTCTATAACAAATAATACCGATTACCCTTATTTCTAATCTTGATTTAGAAGTTTGACAAAAAACCAAGCTTACAGCCTAATTGGCCTGAACTAGGCCTTATAAGAGCCGAATAGAGAACAAACATGGGGAAAATGTGATTTTCAAGTACCTAGAGTAGTATTACATAGTTTCTACGTACAATTACTAAAAATTAATATAGTTTCTAAGCTTAATTGGAAAGTTTGACCAAAAGTCAAATTTTCGTTCCCGATTGGCTTGAACTAGTCATTATCAGGGCCGAATAGGTCCCAAATAGATAGAAAACGTGGTTCTCATGATCCGAGAGTGGTGTTACATAGCTTATATATACTAATACTATCATTTAACTTTATTTATAGTCTTAATTTAGATGTTTGACCAAAAATCAAACTTTTAACCCCGATTTACCTGAACTAGGCCCTATAAGAGCCGAATAGGGCTTAAACGAGAAGGAAATGTGGTTTTCAAGAGCCGTGAGTTTTATTATATAGTTTCTATAAACAATTACTATTAATTATCTTTATTTCTAATCTTATTTGAAAAGTTTGACCAAAACTCAAATGTAAAGCCTAGATTGGCCTGAAACTAAGCCTGATAAGAGCCGAGAAGGGCCTAAACGGGGAGAAAACATTATTTTCAAGGGCTGAGAGTTTTATTACATAGTGTTTATGTACAAATACTACCAATTAACCTTATTTCTAGTCTTTATTGAGAAGTTGACCAGAAGTCAAACTTTCAACCCTGATTGTCTTGAATTAGGCATTATAAGAGCCGTATGGGCCCTAAATGGGAAGAACAAACAATATCTCAATAGCCGGGAGTGGTACTATATAGTTTCTATGTACAAAAATTACTAATTAACCTTATTTTTAGTCTTAATTAGGAAATTTGTACAAAAGTCAAACTTTCAACCCTAGTTGGCCTGAACTTGGTATTATATTGCCAAATAGGGCCAAACGAGGGAAAACATGATTTTTAAGAGCCTGGAGTAGTGTTATATAGTTCCTTTGTTAATACTTCTAATTAAACTTGTTTCTGGTCTTAACTGGAAAGTTTGACCAAAAGTTAAACTTTCAACTCCGATTGGCCTGAAGTAGGCCTTGTTAGAGCTGATCAAGGAAAAAAAAACATGGAGAAAACGTGGTTCTCAAGAGCTGGAAGTAGTATTAATGTATTTCTATGTACAATTAGTACCAATTAATCTAGTTTTTTAGGCTTAATTGGGAAGTCGTTTCATCCACGATTGGCCTTCACTATTAGAGCCGAACGTGGCTCTCAAAAAGGCCAGGGAGGGGTATTACATATTGGTTTTCAATAGCCGAGTATGGTACTACATAATGCTTATGTTCAATTATTACTAAATTACCAACTTTCTAGTTTTAATTGGAAAGCTTAATCAAAAGTCAAACTTTTAGCTTCGATTGGCATGCTACCTTATAAGAGCCGAGTATGGCTCAAACGGAGAGAAAAGGTGATTTTCAAGAGCCGGCAGTCGTATAACATAGTTTTTATTTATAATTACTACTAATTAAACTTGTTTCTTGTCTTAATTAAGAAGTTTAACTAAAAGTCAAACTTTCAGTCCTAATTGGCAAGATCTAGGGCTTATATAAGAGGCGAATAGGGCCTAAACTTAGAGAAAACCTGATTTTCAAGAGCCTTGAGTGGTATTACATAGCGTCTATGCACAATTACTACTAATTATTATTGCTTTCGGCCCCAATTGGCCTGAACTAGGCCTTATATATGCCAAATAGGGCCCAGACAAGGAGAAAATGAGGTTTTCGAGAGCCGGGAGTATTATTACATAGTTTCTATGTATAATTGCTATTAACTAAAATTGTATCTACTCTTAATTGAGAGTTTAACTAAAAATGAAACTTTCAGCTTCGATTGGCCTAAACTATGCCTTATAAGAGCCGAGTAGGGTCCAAACTGGGAGGAACCATGATTTCAAGAGATATGAGTGGAGTTACATAATTTCTATATACAAATACTACAAATTAACATTATTTCTAAAGTTAATTGGGAAGTTTGACCAATAATCAAACTTTGAGCCCCGATTGGCTTGAATTAGGCCTTATAAGAGTTGAATAGGGCCCAAGCGGGGAGAAATTATGATTCTCAAGAGCTGTGAGTGGCATTATATAGTTTCTATGTTTTCAACCCAAACTTGCCAAAATTAGGCCTTACACATTAGCCGAATAGGGCCTTAACTTAGGGAAAACGTTGTTTTAAAGAGCCAGGAGTAGTATTACATTATTCTTATATACAATAACTGGTAATTAATCTTGTTATAGTCTTATTGTGGAAGTTTGACCAAAATTTAAACTTTCAGGCTCAATGGCCTGAACTACTGTCGAATCGCGCCCAAACGAGGAGAAAATATGGTTTTCAAGAGTCTGAAGTAGTGATACATAGATTTAATGCACAATTACTAGTAATTTACATTATTTCTATTCTAAATTATAGAGTTTAACCAAAAATTAAATTTTCAGGCCCGATTAGCCTTAACTAGGCCATATTAGAGTCGAATAGGGCCTAAACGGGGAGAAAACGTGGTTTTCAAGAGCCGGGAGTAGTATTATATAGTTTCTATACACAACTATTTATAATTAACCATATTTAAAGTATTAATTGAGTTGTTTGATTAAATTTCAAATTTTAAGCCTCAATTGGCCTGAATGAATAAGGCCCAAATGGGAAGAAAAGGTGGTTTTAAGAGCTGGGAGCAGTATTAGATTAAGTTCTATGTATAATTACAACTAATTAAACTTCTTTTACTCTTAATTAAAATGTTTGACCAAAACGTAAAACTTTCAGCTCTGATTACCCTGAACAAGGCCTTATATGCACCGAATCGAGTCCAAATGGAGAGAAAATGTGGTTTTCAAGAGTCGTGAGTGATATCACATAGTATCTATGTACAATTATTACTAATTATTCTTGTTTCTAGCATTAATTGGGAAGTGTGACTAAGTCAAATTTTCAGCCTTGATTCGCCTGAACTAGGCCTTATAAGAGCCAAATAGGGCCCAAACGGGAGAAAATGAGGTTTTTAACATCTAGGAGTAGCGATTTATAATTTCTATGTATAATTATAACTAATTAAACTTGTTTCTAGTCTTAATTGAGAAGTTTAGCCAAAGTCAAACTTTAGCACTGAAAGCTTGAAATAAGCCATATAAAAGTCAAATAGGGCCCAAACAGGGAGAAAATGAGATTTTCAAGATGTGGGAATAGCATTACATAGTTTCTATGTACAACTACTACTAATTAAAAGTCTTAATCAGGAAATTTTAGTAAAAGTCAAACTTTCAACCTTGTTGGCTTGAACTTTTCCTTATAAGAGCCGAATAGGACCCAAACGGGAAGAAAATTTGATTTTCAATAGCCGTGAGTTGTATTACATAGTGCTTACGTACAATTACTACTAAATAATTACCTTTCTAGTCTTATTTGGGAAGCTTGATCAAAAGCCAAACTTCTGGCTCCGATTGGCCAGAATTAAGCCTTATAAGAGCCGATTAAGGCCCAAAAGAGGAGAAAAACATGATTTCAAGAGTCGAGAGTCGTATTACATAGTTTTTTTTTATAATTACTACTAATAAAATTTGTTTGTAGTTTTAATAAGGATGTTTAAATAAAAGTCAAATTTTTAGCCCGATCGGCTTGAAAAAGACCTTATAAGAGCCAAATAAGACCCAAACAGGGAAAAAAGATAGTTTTCAAGAGCCAGAAGTAGTATTATATAGTTTCTATATATAATTACTACTAATTAAACTTATTTCTTGTCTTAATTGAAAGTTTGACCAAAAGACAAAGTTTCAATCCGAATTGGTCTGAACACTTGGCCTTAAGAGCCGAATAGGGCCTAAACAGGGAGAAAATATGATTTTCAAGAGCTATGAGTGGTATTGTATGGTGTCTATATATAATTACCACTATATTATATAGTTTCTATGCTTTCAACCCCAACTGGCCTAAATTAGGCTTTATATGAGCCAAATAGGGCCCTAATTTAGGGAAAACATAGTTTTCAAGAGCCAGAGTAGTATTACATTATTTTTAAACACAATAAATGGTAATTAATCTAGTTTATACTTTTAATGTGGAAATTTGATCAAAATTCAAACTTTCAGCCTCGATTGGCCTAAACTAGTGCCGAATAGTGCTCAAACGAGGAGAAGACGTGGTTCTCAAGAGCCTAAAGTTGTTATATATAGATTTAATGCACAATTACTAGTAGTTAACATTATTTTGACTTTAAATTGTGAAGTTTGACCAAAAATTAGACTTTCAGCCCCGATTAGTCTGAACTAGGCCGTATTGAGTCGAATAGGGCCTAAATAGCAAGAAAACGTGATTTTCAAGAGCCGAGAGTAGTATTACATAGTTATTATATACAATTACTTCTAATTAGCCTTATTTATAGTATTAATTGGGTTATTTGAGTAAAATTCAAAACTGTAGCTAAATTGGCCTGAACGAATAACACCCAAACAGGGAGAAAAGGTGGTTTCAAGAGCTGGAAGTAGTATTAAATAGTTTTTATATATAATTACTATTAATTAAACTTGTTTTTAGTCTTAATTGTGAAGTTTGACTAAAAGTTAAACTTTCTGTACCGATTGGCCTTAACAAGGCCTTATATATACCAAATAAAGTCTAAACAAGGAGAAATGTGGGTTTCAAGAGCCATGAGTGGTATCACATAGTGTCTATGTACAATTATTACTAATTAATCTTATTTCTAGCGTTAATTGGGAAGTGCGACTAAGTCAAACTTTTAGCCTTGACTTGCCTGAACTAAGCCTTATATGAGCTTTGGGCCCAAACTGGGAGAAAATAAGATTTTAATATCCAGGAGTAGTAATACATAATTTCTATATATAATTATAACTAATTAAACTTCTTTATAGTCTTAATTGAAAAGTTTGACCAATGTCAAATTTTCAATCCCGATGGCTTAAACTAGGCCTTATAAGAGTCGGATAAGGCCCAAACAGGGAGAAAAATAAGATTTTCAATATCTGCGAATAGCATTACATAGTTTCTATGTACAACTACTATAAATTAAAATATTTTCAAGTCTTAATAAGGAAATTTCAGTAAAAATCACTCTTTAAACCTAGTTGGCCAGAACTTTTTCCTTATAAAAGCTGAATACGACCCAAACGCGGAGAAAACTTGGTTTTCAATAGCCGAGCGTGGTATTACATAACGCTTATGTTCAATTACAACTAAATTACCAACTTTCTAATTTTAATTGGAAGCTTAATCAAAAGTCAAACTTTTAGCACGGATTGGCCTGAACTAGGCCTTATAAAAGTCGAGTATGGCTCAAACGGGGAGAAAAGGTGATTTTCAAAAGCTGGGAGTCATATAACATAGTTTTTATTTATAATTACTACTAATTAAACTTGTTTCTTGTCTTAATTTGAAAATTTAACCAAAAGTCAAACTTTCAGTCCCAATTGGCCAGATCTAGGGCTTATATAAGAGGCGAATAGGGCCTAATCTGGGAGAAAACCTGGTTTTCAAGAGCCATGAGTGGTATTACATAACGTGTTTGCATAATTACTACTAATTAACATTGCTTCTAGCCTTAATTAGGAAGTGTGAAAAACAAGCTTTCGGCCCCAATTGGCCTGAACTAGGCCTTATATAAGCCGAATAGGGCCCAAATAGGGAGAAGTTGAGGTTTTCAAGAGCCGGGAGTATTATTACTAGTTTCTATATATAATTGTTACTAACTAGAATTGTTTCTACTCTTAATTGGGAAGTTTGACCAAAAATCAAACTTTCAGCTCCTGTTGGCCTAAACTAAGCCTTAGCCGAGTAGTTCCCAAACTGGGAGAAACCATGATTTTCAAGCGATATGAGTGGAGTTACATAGTTTCTATATACAAATACTACAAATTAACATTATTTCTAAAGTTAATTGAGAAGGTTGACTAATAATCAAACTTTGAGCCCCGATTAGCCAGAATTAGGCCTTATAAGAGTTGAATAGGACCCAAGCGGAGAGAAATTATGGTTTTAAGAGCTGTGAGTAGTATTATATAGTTTTTATGTTTTCAACCCAAACTGGCCAAAATTAGGCTTTACATGAGCCAAATAGGGCCCTAACTTAGGAAAAACGTGGTTTTCAAGAGTTGGGAGTAGTATTACATTATTCTTATATACAATAACTGGCAATTAATCTTATTTATAGTCTTAATGTGAAAGTTTGACCAAAATTCAAACTTTCAGGCTTAAAGGCCTGAACTAGTGCCGAATAGCGTCCAAACAAAGAGAAAACATGGTTTTCAAGAGTCCGAAGTAGTGTTATATAGGTTTAATGCATAATTACTAGTAATTAACATTATTTCTACCCTAAATTATGAAGTTTAACCAAAAATCAAACTTTTAGACCCGATTAGCTTGAACTAGGCCATATTAAGTCGAATAGGGCCTAAACGGGGAGAAAAAGTGATTTTAAAGAGCCGTGAGTAGTATTACATAGTTTCTATATAAAATTACTTCTAATTAACCTTATTTAAAGTATTAATTGTTTTGTTTGATTAAATTTCAAACTTTTAGCCTTAATTGGCCTGAACGAATAAGGCCCAAATGGGAAGGAAAGGTCGTTTTAAGAGTTGGGAGTAGTATTAGAAAAGTTCTATGTATAATTACTCCTAATTAAACTTGTTTTCCTCTTAATTAAAATGTTTGACCAAAAAGTCAAACTTTCAGCCATGATTAGACTGAACATGGCCTTATATGCACCGAATCGAGTCCAAATGGAGAGAAAATGTGGTTTTCAAAGAGTCATGAGTGGTATCACAAAGTGTCTATGTACAATTATTTCTAATTAATCTTATTTCTAGCATTAATTGGGAAATGTGACTAAAGGTCTGTTTGTTTCCTGGGACCTGGCAGAAGATATGAGAATGGCCGCGATACACGGGCTCCACTTTCATTGTAGGCAATAGTTTTTTTCTCATAGAAAGATTAAGGAATTTGACGAAGCTTTTCTGGCAAGCTGATCACTGTGCATGAGTGAGAAAGAAGAGAAAAGGTCTGGTAGTTTCCTGGCCGGAGAGACGAGGAAGGTTGTAACTTTGGGGTCAACTTTCGCTGTTTGTATTGAAGTGGGAGTGGGATTATCATAACAATAATTAGGTAGGAGGATTTAGTTACCTGTCACTTAATCCGTCCTTTTCAAAGAGACAGCTTTGAGCATTCTCCTCTCCCTTATCATCTTGCTCTTCGTCCTCCACCACCAAAACCATGGCGATCATTGGAGAAACTTTTCTTAAACAAATCATTGGAAAATTAGTGGCTGTGGGCTTTGACTACCTCGCAGACCAGTACCGGTGGCACACGGGGATAAAGGCCGAGCTCTAGAGGCTGAACGACGCCCTCCCCCGCATCCTGGCCGTCGTCCACGCAGCGGAGGCTGAGCCTGAGCTACTCAGAGAAATCCAAACCTCAGGGCGTGGCTGTGGCAGCTCAAGGATGCATCCTACGAGGCCGACGACGTGCTTGACGAGCTCGACTACCTCCGCTTGCAGAAACAAGTGGAGGAGGCCAAGGCCAAGGACCAAGAAAGTCATAATCTCAAGGTGCGTGTCTCAAATTTACTCGCTCATTCTAAAAATAAAGTTGTCGAATTTTGCAAGCGTGTGTACAATTATGATCCCACCCTCAATAAGCTGAGGGCGGTCGTAGAGAAGATGGATGGAATTACGGCTCATGTCGGAGATTTCCTCGCAATTGTCAACACTATTCAGCAGCACCATCAGCTTTACCAAGCTCAGGTCGTCAACAATCGTGAGACTGGACCCCTGTTGCCCGGGGGTAGCAGCGTAGTGTTCGGGCGGGACACAGAGAGGGAGGAGCTAGTACAGTGGTTGATGAAGCCTTCAGATGAGGATGGAGAAAATAATATCGCCCTTTTCTCTGTGGTAGGCGCCGGAGGCATGAGGAAGACTACTCTCTCTCTCAGCTTGTCTTCAATGATGAGCGAGTGCAGAAATTCTTCAATCTCAGGATTTGGGTCTGTGTCTCCACAAACTTCAACGCGAGACGATTGTTAGCAGCGGTGCTAGAATCTGCAACTAAAGAGAGGCCGAATGTTGATAGCCTTTCCGCACTCCAGATGGCTCTAGAGGAGAAGTTGGTTTCTTCTGGGAAATTTCTCCTGGTGTTGGATGATGCATGGAACGATAACAATATGTCCAGCTGGAATAACTTGTTGGCTCCTTTGAAATGTGGCGAGAAGGGAAGCAAAATCTTGTTGACGACTCGATCAGACAGGGTTGCAGAAAAGGCCGCACAGGCTGCTACAGGGGGGAGGAAAAAAGTGATGAAACTGGCGAGATTAGAAGATCATGTGTTCATCCCTCTCTTCTATCAATATGCA
Organism: Agave tequilana; assembly: GCA_038442645.1. Classification (NCBI taxonomy): domain Eukaryota; kingdom Viridiplantae; phylum Streptophyta; class Magnoliopsida; order Asparagales; family Asparagaceae; genus Agave; species Agave tequilana. The sequence continues at coordinate 455,829 of JAVJIF010029832.1, read as the reverse complement.
TTTGCTGGTGCGAAATCTGATGATTATGGAAAGTTGCAATCTATTGGCAAGAAAATCGCTAGAAGGCTTGGGGGCTCGCCACTGGCCGCAAAATCCATCGGATCTCTGCTAAATTCCAACTTAAATGATGGGCACTGGACAAACATTTTGTTCAGCAACATTTTACATGCGCAGCAACAGGCTGATCAAGACAACATCAACTTTATTTTGATGTTAAGCTATCATCATTTGCCCACACACCTCAGATCTTGTTTTGCTTTTTGCAGCTTTTCCCTCAAGATTATCTAATTCATCGAAAAACTCTAATCCGCATATGGGTGGGTGTAGGGTTGATTCAACGATCTCCTCAAAACCAAAATCAGACAGATGAAGATATATGAGGCTACTATTTTGATGATTTGCTGAAAAGATCATTTTTTGAACCTTATCGGTCTGATAATGTCTTCTACACCATACATGATCTTTTGCATGAACTTGCACAATCAGTATCTCAGGATGAATGCTTTAGAGTTGTTGATGATACTTCAATTCAAGGCATTCCGACTATGGTTCGACATTTATGGATTGAAATTGATAATCCAACCCTTCTTGCAGAGGTGGACAAATGGACGGACAAATGGAAGAACCTTATTTTTGAGAAAAACAAATGGAAGAACTTGCGCACCCTAGTGTTAATTTGCAAGGAATATAACCATCATGAGCATTCTACGATTTTCAGTGAGCTGTTCAAATCATTGAAGAGTATACATGTATTGCATCTACTTGTAAGGGGAATGACAGAATTGGCAAATGAAATTGGTTACTTGATACATCTAAGAGTTCTGTCAACGTATCCTCCATTTACACCTTTTTCTTCAAGTATTATTAGGTTGCCTAGTTTAATTTGCAAGCTTTATCACCTACAGTTTATAGAGTTAAGGCCGGACTCAGACAGCGATGGTATTCCTTAAGGCATGAACAATCTTATTAGCTTAAAATGCATGATGCTGAAGGATGTCTTGGATATGATAGATGGGATTGGAAAACTAATTTCACTTCATGAGTTAGTGTTCTCTATTGAAGAGAAGAGTGGGCCAGGATTGAAGAGTTGAAGGACTTGAACAACCTTCATGAACTACGAATCAAAGGTGTTGAAAATGTCAAAAGTCATAAAGAAGCGAGCATGGCTGAGTTGCATAATAAAGGGCAGCTCCTCAAATTGGAGTTAGAGTGGGGCCGACGTTGCAGTCCTGATGAGTTGATTGAGCATGAAGAAATTCTTGATTGCCACCGGCCACATTCCAATCTGAAGGAGCTAAGGATCACAGGATATAGAGACGGCAGGCATGCAAAATGGATGGAATATGAATTTATAAATAATCTCGAAAAGATTATTCTCTTAGATTTGTTGAGACTGGAATGCATTCCCTGTCTTGGGAAACTGCCTTATCTCAAGTTTTTGTGTCTGCGTAATATGCCTAAAGTGAAGCAACTTGATTGTGAAGGGGGTTTTCCACGACTAGAGGTACTAGGAATCTTTGGATTGAATGAATTAGAAGAGTGGTCAGGTTTAGTAGAAAATCTTGTCCAGTGGTGTCCACGCCTCTGGAATATCTCTATCAAGAATTGCCCCAGGTTGAAGGTATTGCCCTCCCTTCCCCTCGGACTCACAAAACTGGAATTGCTATGTGTTGGAGTGACTACTCTTCCTTCATTCTGGCCGGCCAGCAACAATGACAGAAGATGCAGTAATTGTAGTTCAACCGAATCCTCCTCTTCATCTCTTTGTTCAGTGAAAATAATGAATTGTGAACAACTAACATCTTTGGCTAAAGGCTTGCTGTAACATCACCTACCGGCTCTTGAGCATCTAGATATATGCAATTGCAAAGAGCTTGTGGATTTGCCAACAGAAGGTCTCCAACATCTTTCTTCCCTCAAACCTTGAAAATTGAAGAATGCCCTAACTTGCAACAGGCTGCAGATGATTTCTTTCTTCCCTGTCTTGGGAAGGGGCCTTATCTTGAGGATTTGCGTCTGAAGAATATCCCTAAAGTGAAGCAACTTGATTGTGAAGGGAGTTTTCCAGGACTAAAGGAACTAAGAATCTATAAATTGAATGAATTGGAAGAGTGGGCAGGTTTAGTAGAAAATCTTGCCCAGTGGTGTCCACTGTTAATCTCACATTAAAGATTAAGTGGCCCACTACCCTATTCAATTGGATTCCTAATTAAGGTTAACTGATATTATAGATGCCCATATTAAAGTTACATTTATATAAGTTAATAATCACATGAGGTATAAAGGGGCCATGATGGGTGGTTTTATCTCAGGGGGTTATTTTGTAAATGTTAGACCCTCATCTCTCCTCCAGTAAAGAAAACAACATTCTCTCATTCTTTTGAGATATCCATCATATTTGCAAGTGTTGTGAAAAGAGGAGACAGAGAGAAGAAGGGTTTTGCATTAGGGTTATTGCAGGATCAAAGAAAGAATCAAGGTTCTCTTCAACATTCATCCATTCTCCACTAATGGCTTCAGGTATGTGTTTATATGAATATGCATTTAAATTCTTCTTGAGATGTAATTGATTCTAGATCCATGCTAGTTTAATCCGCATTAAAGTATTAATTCTTACATTTGGTATCAGAGCCGTGTTTTAGAATCAATACATCTCAGAAATTATGATTATGGATTAATTAGGGTTTTTATGATTAATAGTTTCATGAAGAATTTTTTTGATCATTTAATTCAGATTTAAGATTATATATTCATGATTCTATTAAGATCCTATATCCCACAAATTGTTTATTATCTGGGATCTAATCAGGATTAAAAGTCCTAATTTTTCCCTAATTTTCCCTAAAATTTTGGCATCAGTCGAATTTTGGAACTGTAAATTTGATAACTGCTTCGTCGACTATTAGTCAACTAGCCCAAAACACTAGTCGACTAAGTCTTTTTTCAGAAAGTTAAGAACTCTCTGTTTCGGATCAGTAGTCGACTAATTATTTTGTATAGTCGACTAATAAAATGTATAGTCGACTTGATATTTTGAGTAGTCGACTAATAAGGGTATAGTCGACTAATCCTTTTGTCCAAGTCGACTAACAGAGTGACCCGAAAGTTGAGAGTTCTCTGTTGACTTCAGGAGTCGACTGATAATTTTAGTAGTCGACTAATAAAATGTGTAGTCGACTAATAATATTGGTATAGTCGACTAACCTTTCTCTGCCTTAGTCGACTAGACCTAAATGTATAGTCGACTTGTCTTGACCCAAGTCGACTAGTTTTCTTTTGTAGTCGACTTGAGTTACCTTGATCAGTCGACTAATGGTTGTTTAATTTCAATCATGAATGTATGTTACACATTTAAGTTATTGTGTTAATATTGATTGATGTTGGTCAAGTGATGAATTGGAGTATTATGGAATTACTCAAAATAAAAGGTTAGAGAATATTATTGGTTAGTTTTGTATTCATTCGGTTTATTGATTTAGTAGTTGCCAAAGTGACCTATGTTAGTAAGCCTTATGAATATACAACTACATAAAAGACTTGTCAATGAGGGTGACATTAAAGACAATAATATTCTCGATGGCGGTTATAGTTAGGAGATTGGGACTGGCCCAATGGAAAGTCTCTTTCAAATAATTATGAACCGGGGTAGGGTAGTGTAATTTATGTAACTTAGTGGTGTAGAATTGGATACCCAAAGGTAACATGACTTACTGTCTAAGTGGCATAAATTATATTAGACCTACATAGGTGATAAAAGAATCTCACCTGAAGAGTGAACACTAGATATGCTTAGGTTTCGCCCAAAGGAGAAATCAAAGTGATATCAATAGTTCATCTTCATTAAATTTAAAATTTTGTATTGATTCGAGGCCTTAATGTGAGCTTGTCCTATTTTGTTTCAGTGAACGTTCCCACTTCCCTTCACACTCATGCAACTAGCATTCCAGCCCTGGATGGTACAAACTTCAATGAATGGTTTGAGCATGTCCAATTCACACTGGGTGTACTGGACCTTGACATGGCTCTTTTAGTAGAGAAACCTGATGAAGTGACTGCTGAAAGTACAGCAGACCAGGTTAGCCATGCCAAAGCCTGGGAAAGGTCGAATAGACTCAGTCTCATGTTGATCAAGATGACAATAGCCAATAACATCAAGACTTCACTCCCACATACTACTAGTGCATCTGAACTTTTAACTGCTGTTAAAGACCGATTTAAGTCTGCAGATAAGTCATTAGCTGGCACCCTTATGGCTGAACTGACTACCATGAAATATGATGGTAGTAGAGGAGTTCAACAACACATTCTTAATATGACTGATAAAGCTGCCAAGTTAGGATCACTGGGAATGAAAGTGGATGAATCCTTCTTAGTACAGTTCATCCTCAACTCACTTCCTCCTCAGTTCGGGCCATTCAAGATCCACTATAATACTCATAAGGATAAGTGGAATTTGAATGAGCTGACTGGTATGTGTGTACAAGAGGAAGTGAGACTGAGGCAAGAAGGGCATCACTCAGTATTGGCAGTAACTTCAGGAGCTATCCATAAGAAGGGTAAATATGGAAGAGGTAAGAGGTTTCCACCAAAGAAAGGGAATGACCATGGGGAAAGTAGCCAGGGTCATGGAAAGCCTTTCACCGTCAAATGCTACTTTTGTGGCAGAAAAGGACATGTGAAGAAGGACTGCAACAAGAGAAAGGCTTGGTTCGAAAAGAAAGGTATGAATCTTTCTTTTGTATGTTATGAATCAAATCTTGCTGAAGTTCCTTCTAATACTTGGTGGATTGACTCTGGAGCCACAACTCACATAACTAATTCAATGCAGGGATTCCTTACAACCCGGAAACCGAAGAAAAGTGAGAGATTTGTCTTTATGGGGAACCGTCTCAAAGTAGAGGTCGAGGCTGTTGGTACTTACCGACTACTCTTAGAGACGGGTCATCAGATGAATCTTGAAGATACTTTTTATGTACCTTCGATTTCTAGGAACTTAATGTCATTATCCAAATTAGATGTTGTTGGATATTCTGTTTTATTCAGTTGTGGAAAACTCAGTTTAATGTATAATTCAATGTCGGTTGGACACGAAATTTTATGTGATGGTTTATATAAAATTTCATTGAATGATGAGTTTGCACAATCTCTTTTATCTCTGCATTCGAATGTTGGTATTAAACATGGCTTAATTAATGAAAATTCCTCTATCTTGTGGCATAGACGTCTGGGGCATATCTCCAGGGATAGAATTGAAAGATTAGTGAAGAATGGGATTTTGGATAACCTAGACTTCACTGATTTTGGTGTGTGTGTGGATTGCATAAAAGGAAAGCAAACCAAACACACCAAGAAAGGTGCCACAAGAAGTAAAGAGCTTCTTGAAATAATTCATACAGATATTTGCGGACCACTCTCCATTTCATGTTTTACGGGAGAGAGATACTTCATTACCTTTATAGATGATCTGTCACGTTATGGTTATGTGTATCTAATTCATGAAAAGTCTCAGGCTGTTGACATCCTTGAGGTGTTCATTACAGAAGTCGAGAGACAATTAGATAGAAAAGTTAAAATCATAAGATCAGATCGAGGTGGTGAGTTTTATGGAAGATATGATGAGTCAGGACAACATCCTGGCCCATTTGCCAAATTTCTAGAAAAGCATGGTATTTGTGCTCAATACACAATGCCAGGTACGCCTCAGCAGAATGGAGTTGCTGAAAGGCGAAACCGAACACTTATGGATATGGTTAGGAGCATGATGAGCTTCTCTAATGTACCTAATTCATTGTGGAATGAAGCCTTAAAGACTGCTATGTATGTCTTGAATAGGGTTCCTAGTAAGGCAGTCCCAACAACTCCTTTCGAGTTGTGGACTGGTAGGAAACCCAGTTTAAGACATTTACATGTTTGGGGTTATCCAGCAGAGGCTAGAATATATAATCCACAAGAAAAGAAATTAGACTCAAGAACAATATCTGGGTATTTCATTGGTTATCCAGAAAAGTCTAAGGGGTACAAATTTTATTGTCCTAACCATAGTACAAGAATTGTTGAAACTGGTAATGCCAGATTCCTTGAGAATGGTGAAATTAGTGGGAGTGATGAACCAAGAAAGGTAGATCTTGAGGTGGTAAGGGTAAATATCCCAATACCCTTTCCTTCAAGAGAAATTGTTGTCCCTCAGCTTGATCATCAAGCTGAGATACCAGAACAACATTATGATATTGGTTCACCACTCCATGAGGATATCACCATTGAAAATATTGTAGAACCACCACAACCGGCAGCTTTGAGAAGATCTCAAAGGGAAAGAAGATCTGCCATTTCAGATGATTATGTGGTATATCTACAGGAATCTGATTATGATATTGGGATTAATAAAGATCCAGTTTCATTTTCACAAGCCATAGAAAGCAATGTTTCTAGTAAATAGATTGATGCTATGAATGAAGAGTTGAAATCTATGGACCAAAACCAAGTCTGGGATCTCGTCGAATTGCCTAATAACTGTAAGAAAGTCGGGTGTAAATGGGTCTTTAAGACCAAGCGCGACTCCAAAGGCAATATCGAACGATATAAGGCCAGACTTGTGGCTAAAGGTTTCACTCAGAAGGAAGGCATTGATTATAGAGAAACCTTCTCTCCAGTATCAAAGAAGGACTCTCTTAGAATCATTATGGCCCTTGTAGCTCATTATGATTTGGAGTTACATCAAATGGATGTGAAAACAGCTTTTTTGAATGGAGATTTGGATGAGGAAATTTACATGGAGCAACCTAAAGGGTTCGCAAAGAAAGGAAAAGAACACTTGGCTTGCAAATTAAAGAAATCCATATACGGACTTAAACAAGCTTCCAGGCAATGGTATATAAAGTTTAATGATACCATTACCTCTTTTGGATTTACAGAAAATACTGTTGATCAGTGTATATATCTGAAGATCAGTGGGAGCAAGTTTATCTTTCTGGTTCTGTATGTGGATGATATTTTGTTAGCCAGTAGTGATATTGGTCTGCTGTATGAAACTAAAAGCTATCTTACCAAGAACTTTCAGATGGTTGATATGGGTGAGGCAGCTTATGTCATTGGCATAGAGATCTTCAGGGATAGATCTCGAGGATTGCTAGGACTGTCTCAGAAAGGTTATATCAATCGAGTCTTGAAAAGATTTCATATGGAATTGTGTTCAGCCAGTTGTGCACCCATTATGAAGGGTGACAAATTAAGTGGGAGCCAGTGTCTTAGAAATGACTTAGAAAAGGGTCAAATGTAGAAAGTTCCATATGCATCAGCTGTTGGGAGCTTGATGTATGCACACACTTGTACCAGGCCAGATATCAGTTTTGCTGTTGGGATGTTGGAAGATACCAGAGCAATCCAGGAATGGAGCACTGAAAATTAGCTAAGAAGGTAATGCGGTATCTTCAAGGGACGAAGGACCATATGCTCACATATAGGAGATCAGATCAGTTGGAAGTGATCGGCTATTCGGACTCAGATTTTGCTGGTTGCCCAGATAGCAGGAAGTCTACCTCAGGCTTTATTTTCTTGCTAGCAGGTGGGGCAATCTCGTGGAAGAGTGTAAAGCAGTCTATCACTGCTTCATCCATGATGGAGGCTGAGTTCATAGCTTGTTTTGAAGCCTCGAATCATGCATTATGGTTACGGAATTTTATCTCAGCACTTAGTGTAGTTGACTCTATTGCCAGGCCGCTGAAGATATATTGTGACAATACAGCAGCCGTTTTCTTCTCTAAGAATGGAAAGTACTCTAATGGTTCCAGACACATGGAACTTAAGTACTTGGTGGTTAGAGAAAGAGTTCAGAAACAGAAGGTGTCAATTGAAAGTATAAGTACCACTTTAATGGTTGCTGATCCAATGACCAAGGGATTGCCTCCAAAGACATTCAAGGAACATGTTGTTAGAATGGGTCTTTTGAGCAATCTGTAAATGTATGTTTGGTACTTGTATAATTGACAATATTGCGTAATGAAAGTTTGTTTCTGTATTTCCTGTTATCCAATTATGTGTGCACATATTATGTATGGATGTTTGTTAAACAGAAAATGTCTTAACAAGACAATTACAGGGGTCATTTTGGTTATGGACTCAATTAGTAAAGGTTATCAATGTTGTGGTACATAGAAGGGAGTATGACATAGATGTTGTATAACCGCTATAACTCACATTGATAGTCCAAGCTAATTGCAGTATTACAGTATTTCATTATTTGGGCTTATCAGTTGTTGTTTTTAAAATTCGTGATCACGTGTCAAAGTTTTTCAGTATGGAATCCAATGGAGTCAAAATATTTTGAAAATGAGTCTTTTCTTTTATTTGTTTTCTAAAGTTTTAACCTAAACGGCTAGTGGTCCAAAGGGGATAATGTTAATCTCACATTAAAGATTAAGTGGCCCACTACCCTATTCAATTGGATCCTAATTAAGGTTAACTGATATTATAGATGCCCATATTAAAATTACATTTATATAAGTTAATAATCACATGAGGTATAAAGGGGCCATGATGGGTGGTTTTATCTCAGGGGGTTATTTTGTAAATGTTAGACCCTCATCTCTCCTCCAGTAAAGAAAACAACACTCTCTCATTCTTTTGAGATATCCATCATATTTGCAAGTGTTGTGAAAAGAGAAGGAGACAGAGAGAAGAAGTGTTTTGCATTAGGGTTATTGCAGGATCAAAGAAAGAATCAAGGTTCTCTTCAACATTCATCCATTCTCCACTAATGGCTTCAGGTATGTGTTTATATGAATATGCATTTAAATTCTTCTTGAGATGTAATTGATTCTAAATCCATGCTAGTTTAATCCGCATTAAAGTATTAATTCTTACATCCACGCCTCCAGAAACTCACTCTCTGTTATTGCCCCGGGTTGAAGGTATTGCCCTCCCTTTCCCTCACACTCACACACCTAGAATTGCGAGATGCTGGATTGACTGCTCTTCCTTCATTCTGGCCGGCCAGACGGAAATTGCAGTAATTGTAGTTCAACCGAATCCTCCTCATCCTCTCTTTGTTCAGTGGGAATAAAATATTTCAAACAACTAACATCTCTAGCTAGAGGCTTGCTACAACATCACCTACCGGCTCTTGAGTATCTATATATATGCAATTGCAAAGAGCTCGTGGATTTGCCAACAGAAGGTCTCCAACATCTTTATTCCCTCAAAAACTTGAAAATTGAAGAATGCCCTAAGTTGCAGCCGGCTGTGACGATCATACCTGCAAATGATTGTTCTCTTGCCCTGTCTCCCCAAGAGCTGCATATTAGAAATTGCGGTGATCCGGGACAGATTATATCCTACATCGCTGCAGGATCTACCTCACTCCAAAAGTTGGTTATAGAAGAATGTGAAGAACTAATATCACTCGAGAGTTTAGTGGCCCTCCACCACCTTGATTGTTTAGCGTCTCTAAATGCCCCAAGCTTGTGCAAACTACAGCTGCACCGTCAATTAAGGGTGAGAGTTTCACATTGACTATTAACATGCTCGTTGTGGACGACCCCTTGCTTCTGCTGACGGAGCCATTGAGAAATCTCACCTCAGTCCACAATCTGGAAATTAAAAATTGCAGGAGGTTAGACACACTGACTGGTAAGCTGGAGGCATGGTTGTTGCAAAACAGCACATTGTTGGAAAGTGTGGTTCTGCGCAGGGCAGTCTCCCTGCAGTCCTTGCCTCCGAGCATTCAGGCTCTGTATTCACTCAAGTATTTACGGTTAGAAGATCCGGATAAGCTTCCTTCACTACCGCAACTACCATTGTCTCTGGAAAGACTAATAATACGAGGCTGCAATGACACATTGAAGGAGCGGTGCCAGAAGGATGACGGTGCTGATTGGCCCAACATCAAACACATCCCTAGAATTTACAAAGATAGAATATTTCAGTTGTTACATAATGAGCAGGTACAAACAGCTCTCTCTTCATCTTGCTAATTGGGAACTTGTTTTTCTCTCATGTGCTAATGGATACTAGTTTTTTTGGCTGCAATCAGTGAGAAGTATCCATGAAGTGTTTAGAAAGAAGGCCTGCACAAGTGGTTGATGAAGAGACAGGAAACTAGGATAATGTCTGATTAAGGCTGCAGAGAATTTCTCTCATGTGCTAATCGGATACTAGTTTTTCTGACTGCAATCAGTGAGAAGTATCCATGGAAGTGTTTGGAAAGAAGGCCTGCACAAGTGGTTGATGAAGAGACAGGAAACTAGGATAATGTCTGATTAAGCCTGCAGAGAATGGAAAAGGGTAATCCACCCCCCCTCGGCGCCGCTGCCGCGGCGATACTTTGCAATATTGGAATAATTGACGCTAAGTTACCTTTCTTTTGGATTCATTCTTAAATATGTGAATGAATTTTGAAAATATTTTTGGTTGCATTCAAGTCAACATCAAGTCAATTTCCCGGAGGACGGTGATGCAAATACATCTGTGGAATTCACTAATAATATTTTTCACTTTGACGGACGTTTAATATCTAAACAGGTACAAACATCTCTCTCTCTCTCTCTCTCTCACAGGAGTAATCATGTTAAGTTAGCTTTCTATTGGGTTCATTATTTTTTTTTTGGGTCCATTCTTAAATATGTGAGTGAATTTTGAAATTATTTTTTGGTTACATTCAAGTCAATCTACTTTTGTTATCTCACACCTAATTTTTTGACCGCTGTTATATAATTCTTTTTTTTTACTCTTTTCCCTTGATCTCCTTGTTGCATTGAAGCAATTATTTACTCAAGATACATCATTTCATGTTGTTGCAGGCTTATGCTTGCTAAATTTATGGCACTATGAGAAAATCTTGTGAGGAACATTCATGGGTAGCTTTCTATGGTCTTGCGCAGACCATTTCAGTTTGGGGAAAGGTTTGAATTTTTACCTCATCAACATTCATAATGACTTGAATGCCACTTGATGCACCTTGTGACCATTCTATCTTTCTACTCAGCAAAAAGTTTTCTTTGGAATGTTCATTAAGTTATTATTAATGAAATACCGATATTCTTTTGCCTCACGATTTTCCCTAAAAGGGGGAAAAACAAAGGAAGAAGGAGAAAGTTCTGTTAGAAACCAATTCTAGGGAGAGGCCACAACTCTAATATAAAGCATTTGTTTCTAACATGGTATTGAGTCAGGTCTCTCAGTCCGAGTGTGGGCTTGTAAGTTTAAGCCTCTTTTGGGATTACAGACGGGTGTTAGGAGACAGTCCCACATCGGCTGTGTGAAGAGAGATTCAATACTTTATATTAGAGTTGTGGACTCTTCCTAATAAGGTACCTTTTGGAGAGAATTGGTTTCTAGCAAGTTTGATATGGTGGTTAAACTGACACCTCTTTGTCTTTCTTTCTTTTACTGATATTTAACGTTACAAATTACCCTTCTAATAGGGCATTGCCTATTAATTATAGAGTCAACTTTTTATAAGAATTAAAATTATATCACTTCCCTTCAGATGCAAAGTTGAAATTTTCTGGTTCTTTCTATTTCTCTTGAAAACCAACTGAAGAAGTGGTGAAAGTGTTATATTTTAGGATAATTTGTGATGTTTTGTTCAATTTTTAGGCTTAGTTGGCAAGAATCAAGGTTTCTTTTCGACTTGAATATTTCCAACCATAAATTTGTGTCATAGGTGACCTGAATTCTGGTCACTTTGGTGGGAATGGTAAGAGGATGACAATGATGGTGATGCCGTGAAACAAAAAATGTTATCTGCATGGTAACTGAGGAGGACAACGAGCTAAGTGAAGGATGATCCCGATCACACGTGGCAATTGAATATGGCACTACATTGGAGGGGTTGGACTATTCTGAACTATTCAGTGACTTATGAGAAGGAAATCAGTGAAGGCAGATTGAAATTCTACTATCTGCTCAATACTTCCCACAAGTATCCATCGCTCACTCTCTGCACGAGGTCTGATGGTGTTAAGGGCTACTCTGGACTATATTATTATCTTACACTGGGAAAGAAAAAGATTATAAGATACATCCATCTTCCTATTTTGCATTTTGCTCTTTCAAATTTTCATTTCAATTCACTCAATTATCCTTATAAGAGCACTTTATAAGACTTATGACATTTCTAGTACACTACAAATAATTTTTTTCTTTAATAAATTTATAGAGTCAAGACTTATTCATCATGTATTAAATGTGTATATAGTCCTCCAAATTTCTTTTTTTTTAAATACAGACTAATATGAAATAATTGATATTCTATCATCTCACATTTATGCAATATCGAGATTCTTGAGAAAGATTTTGCAGTAATTTATCGTTATTAAATATAATTATAGTAAAAATGTGATTGTTTGTAGCCAAGTTCTCAACTCGAGGAAAACCATTTGATATGCCACAGAAAAATTTCAGAAATATTGTGTGATAATTTGGAAAATATAATGTAGTTTTTGCTATAGAAAAAGATTTAAAGTAGTTAATCCTTACTTAGTAATCTATTTTCTTTTCGTGCTAGATCCTGGTACACCTTCAGTGAAGAGAACTTGGCCTTCCCTTGCTGTCGGCACAGAGATCTATGTTAGCAAAACTGATCCAGTGGCCAAATTCGGCCACTCAGCATATTTGAAATCATAGTTCCAAATCTGCCCATGCTTCTGCTTAGATTGACATAAACATAGAGGTTATTGAGATATAGCTTTCCCGAGCTGTTCATTTGTTACCCATATTTCCATTAGATAATATTGAAACATGTTTTAGTTTGTAAGCTTTTCACACTTCCTTGGATGTTTTTCTTGGGGGTATTGCTTTCTAAAGAGTAATTTGATGCCTCAGACTGCAATATGTATTCCCCTAGTACATTGTACAGACTATATATATTGCAATTTTGCTCTTTCAAAATTTCCTTCCTATTTACGCATTTATCCTTGTAAGTGCATTTTGTGTGACACACTAATAATATTTTTTTCTCTTAAGTAATTTAGAGTCAAGTACTTATCCACATGTACCACATGTCTGTATGCTCTGCTCCAAATTTCAAACTTTTTCTTCGTACAGACTTTGATATGAAATAATTGATCTTCTATCATCTCACATTTATGCAATAACGAGATTCTTGAGAAAGCTTTCTGTGTAATTTGTCATGATAGAAATAGAATTATAGTATTAATGTGATTGTCTGAAGCCAAGTTTTCAACTGGGGGAAAACTAGTTGATATGCCATGCAAAAATTTTGGAAATATTATGTGATTATTTGGAGCATGCAATGCAGTTCTTTTTTATGGAAGAAGATTTGAAGTAGTTAACTATGGGTACTCTATTTTTGTTCGGTGCAGGATCCTGGACACCTCCAATGAAGCGAACTTGGCCTTCTCTTGATGTTGGCACAGAGATCTCTGTTAGCAAAACTGATCACGAATCGACTGTCAGCGAATTTAACATCAAAGTTCCAAAGTCTGCCCATGGTTTTGCTTAGATTTACATAAACACGGAGGTTATTGATATATTGCTTCCTGAAATTGTGCATTTGTTATCTATTTTTCAATAGCATAATGGAAAAGCTTTTAGTTTGTAAGCTTCTCAAGCTTGGATGTTTTTCTTCTGGTATCGCTTTCTAAAGAGAAATTTGATGTTGTAGAATGCAGTATGTATTCCCCCAGTCATAGTATAGACCATCATATGTTCGGGGCTTCATTTTTTTCTAGAGAAATGTTCAGGACTTCATTGTTCAACTGCAAAATTGCCTATGGATTTGAACTTTCTCTTTTTCTTTTTCTAAAACATATTAAATAACACATGTGATGTGATCAATGTCTTGATGTGATAAATGAGAACAGTTGTGTTTCATATATTTTTTTTTTCCAATTATCGATTGGCTTTTGGGTTCCAGTTTAACCCTTTTTAGGTTTAGTCTTTGGGCTCTTATTTTTATCCTTTTTGAATTTATTTTAACCCTCTTGGGTTCTGTTTAGTCCTTCTTTGGGTTATGTTTAGCCTTTGATTTTTATCATGTTTTCTCATAGATAAAAAATGGTTATTCAATTTCCCTGTTCTAGATATTCAACTCCAAAGTGCAGAGAATCACACTGCATTGGCTCTCACAATGCAGTATAATTTTCATGCTTTCGGAGTCTAGAGTTATGTTTAGGGCATCCTAAACTGCCCGTGAACTACCGCTCTATTATTATATGCTTCTACATCGGACTCTCAGTCTCACCCCACATCAGCAGTTACTCGGGATCAGTGGGTTCACACTGATGAACAAATAATGACATATATTATGCGATCGGTCTCCATTCCCATCCTCTATCGGTCGTTCAACCTCATCCAGACAGCAATGGTTAGCCCTAAGTTGTATGTTTGTATAGACCGGTGCTACTCGGGAGTATCAGCTGTGCCAGGCTTTTCAGGAGTCCAAGCAGGAGGATCGCTCCATTCCGGACTTCTACTCTCTGCTTTTTGGGTATTGGGAGGAACTGCAAATAATGGATGTTCTCTTTTCAGATTTCATGTCTGTCTTCGCTCTCGAGTCAAGAACCAGAGAGATCACCAGAATCTGTTCCACTTTGCCATGCGACTTCGTCCTGAATTTGAGGGACTTCGTAACAGTATTCTTCATCGCCATCCACTACCCAACCTCACTAAGCAATGCTTAGTTCACCTCTGAGGAGACACGTCTTCGGATGTTGTTATCATTATCTGCTCCAGTTAATTCTGTCTCCTCACCTACAGCCCTTGCAACACCATATCATCCTCCTACTTCTCGTGGCCCACAGAATCGTGAACCATCCTTTCATGGGAAAATGAACCGAGGACAAAAGCCTCGTGTGTCATCAACTCTGCAAGTTCAATGCATGATTTGCGAACAACTTGACCACTTGATTTCTACCTACCGTAAACGAGAAAGGCTCTATGGTCCGTCGATTACCAGGTCCTTAGTAGTTGCTGATTCGACACTTGCACCAACGCCGCAGTCATCCCTCGGTTTTCTATTATCTGATCAGCTCTCACAGATTACCTCATATCTTACTCAAAATTTAGGTATCATTGGAGCGTCTTCGAGTTCTGATTTCATTGCCATGTCTGTGAAAACACCTAGAGGGGGGGTGAGTAGGTGTAAGTGCTAATCTAGAAACTAAATGCGCTAAATGCGGAAGCTTAAAACTAATTTGCAACACACTTAGTACAACCAACAAGTGTAGCCGAATTCCCCGTGAAGGGCTCTGGACTAACTCCTCTTGATTTCCCTAGATATGGGTTGAGGTGCTATATGAAGATCTTGTAGTTAAGTACAAGTGAGGCACACACAACAATCCAAGCATATAAGGATAAACAATATGAATCAAATGCAAGGACAACACAAGCATACAAGATATGAATGAATGATTGATGCTTTGCACAAATAAACAAGAGAGAGAGTTGAGAGACAATTGATCAAACGCAAACACAAAGATATATTTCGAGGTTCGAGCCCTAGCTCTACTTCCTCGCCTTCACCGAGAAGGATTTCCAATCCATTAGGAGTACCGAACTCCACTCTCAACCTTACAATGCCACCGAGGCAATACAACCACAATCCACCTCTACCGAAGAGGGATAAGGCCCGTAGCAAACAACAAACACAATCACCTCTACCGAAGAGGGATCCAAACCAATACCACTCCGATCAACCTCTACCAAAGAGGGATACAACAAAATAAGGAGGGTTTACAACTTGGAGGCTTAATCAACCTCAACACTTCTCTTTTTCCACAAACAAAGATCCTAATAGATTAGGATAAAAGATATAGCTCAAGTGGATATCAAGGTGTTTTTGGAAAGCAAATAACAAAGAAAAACTACTTGGGAAATCTCTTGTAGATCATAGAAATGACAAACCAAAACAATATCCCAAAAACCTAGTTTTCTTTGATTTTTCAAAACCCTTGAAAAACAATAAAGATGAAATCTTTTTGGCACTTAAACTCTTTTAAAAAACTTGTTTAAACATAAAACAAACTCTGATATTTTTCTTTTCAAAAGTCTTATCAAAACACATGAAGTGATGGGGTATTTATAGCCCCAACCGAAACTAGCCGTTAGGCTGATCTGTCAGCCTGACAGGCTTGCGGTCGACCGGCCGGTCGACCGCCAACGGTCGGATTTCCGACCGTTGGAGCTATCGGTCGACCGCCCGGTCGATCGCCCAGTACCAGAGAGCACAGCTCTCTGGTCCGGTCGACCGCACAGTCGACCGCCCAGATACAGAGAGCAGAGCTCTCTGGTCCGGTCGACCGGTCGGTCGACCGGCCCACTGGGCTGCCAGACGTGCACAAGGCTGTGCACATCGGTCGACGGCCCTTGGTTCGGTCGACCGTGCGGTCGACCGACCTGGCCTGTCAGCCACAGTCTGGGTCAAAAACTGGGTCAGAAAATAGTTAAAAATATTTTATAAAAATTCTTTTATCTCTTCTAAAAATTCCATAAAACTTCTTTTAACATTTTATATTGAAATACAAACTTGTGATAAAAATTTCAAGACAATATATAAACATTTGGAATCATTTTTGTGTCTTGCAAAATTTATCAAAAAAACTAAAACTTGTACTTATCAAACTTGATTTTTCAATACATGAATGGGAAAGTCAAAATAAGTTTGTTTAAGGAGTTTAAGGATGCATGTATAGAAAGAATACATCTACTATACATATAAACCATGTAAACTTGTTTTGATCAAACTATTCATGAAAACCAAAACCAAAACATGAAACGTGTGTGTATTGTGCACTTGAGCATATCAACTATACTAAGCTTTACAAATGGATCTAAACACACTAAACTATGGATACCTAAGTCTTCTTGACGATCTTCATCTTCAAGGCGACTCGATCCACAAACACCGTGATCCATGAGCAAGGCTAGGTATGATCTTGATGCTCGGGCTCTGGAATCACCATGAAAAGCTTCTAAACTCCTTTATTGAAGCTAATCACCAACTAATATCTTGTTACATGATCTGAAACTAAAATCACAAGAATATTAGTAAACATAACTACATGAGTTAATCATCATCAAAACTAGAGTGGAAGGCCTTCGGGCCAACAATCTCCCCCTTTTTGATGATGACAAAACTCATGGAGTTATATATGCATGGATTAAAGATAAGCTTCAAAGAAGCTCCCCCTTAACTCATGCATAAACAAATAAACATAAATATGCAATGAATATGAAACATGAAACATGCATAGATATGCATAAACTTAATATATGCAAAAACATAAGTATGCATATAAAACACAAAATCTTAAAAACTCAAAATCTTTCTCCCCCTTTTTGTCAATCATCAACAAAGGGGTCCAAATAAAAACAAAACATTTTTCTCTTTCTTTTTGTTGGAAACATTGAATCAATAAAAAGATGTTCTCCCCCTTTTTGTCTTAAAACAAAAACAATGTAAATAAGAGGTCAAATCAAATATGATACCAATTAAACATATGTCAATGAAGTGCATATTGATACCAATTAAAAATGAACAAATACCAATTGAAAAGTAAAATCTTGATATCAATTGATAAATAAACAAATAAGCATCTTGATACCAATTAAATAAACATGTTACCAAAATAAACATTTTTCATCATAAAGTGTGGGAGTGGAAGTCAAATACCAATTGAAAGACAAAATCAAATTTTCTCCCCCTTTATGAAATACCAACTAAAACAATGCTAGGCTTGAATTAAGATACCAATTGAAAATTGAATCAATTGAAACAAAGTTAAATCTCAAGCTTTAGCATAAACACATATATATGTATGAAAAATTAGATACCAATTGAAATTGATACCATTAGAATTGAAACCATACATACATAAAAACAATATATGAGTATACAAAAGTGTTAGTATTGATACCAATTGAAAGAATTTCAATGATACCAATTGAAACAACAATAATGATCAAGTGTATACATCATATAACCTATACCTCCCAATTCATGTTTATGTTTAAATAGATTTTCAATGTGAAGTATAACATAAGCATGGTCGCCCATCCATCCGCCCTTTGAAGGTAGGGTTTTCAAAAATAGATTTGAAAATGAAGTTTGTTTGAAAAACTCTACCATAATGAAGAATACCGCAACTAGTTAAATGGAAATACTTGTTAACTAGTACGGAATCCTTCAAGTAAGGAATAAAACACAATATTTTTCATAAAACATGAAATTCACAAGATAATCAACACTCTTAAGCCAATGAAGCATAAATATGACTCATGAAAACTAAACATGAGTAAACAATAAATGTGAGTGTATAAATACAATGTGAAGATCATAATCATGAAAATGACAATTAAGCTCAATTATTCCTTTAAAACATGAAAACATGAAAATCATCTAAACTATTTAATCTTCAAGGTATATGTATGTCTAATTGAAAACACCTAGAGGGGGGGTGAATAGGTGTAAGTGCTAATCTATAAACTAAATGCACTAATGCGGAAGTTTAAAACTATTTAATCTTCAAGGCATATGTATGTCATGTACAAACTAAAGTATACATACATATCCAAACACACAGAGTCCACAAAGATATATGCATGAAGGCATATGGCTCAAAAGGATGTATATGTATAAGAATAGTTTGGACAAAATGGACATATACATGAAGTTAAACACAAATACATGAAAACATGAATAATTAAATTTTCATTAAAACAAATTTCATTTCAAGGTATATGTATGATTTGTCAACACAAGAAGTATACATAAATACCCTAAACACAATTTGAGTCCATATATATATATTTGCATGAAAGGCAAATGACTCAAGGGGTATACATGTATATTTTAAAGTTTGGAAAAAATACACATATACAAGAAATGGAAACTCATACACATAAAACAAATTCAAAAATGGGAATACAAGTTTAAAATGCATGAATCATCAAAACTAGACTATACTAGCACATCTAATGGGAACAAATAAGCATTCAAGCACAAACATATATATAGATTTATTTGTGGCCCACTATATGTACAAGTATAAACCTAGTCTTAATGAAAACTAACATTTAAACATATATTCAAAACATGAAGCATCAAAACATGATATGAATAAACATGATAACTCTTAAAACATGATTATTAAGTAAATCAATATGTTATTAGAATTATAATAAACATGATAGCTAAACAAATGCGAGAACACAAAATAATGATCCATATTAAACATGGGTGTCTCAAAGGCTATACATGCATGTCAATGTACTAATAAACATGGTATTTACATGATAATCTACAAACAACAAAACATGCTAATAATGAACAAAGTGAAAAGCATGTAAACAATAATTAGGAGTTAGGAATCGTTACCAAAACCTAGAAGGTAACTTTCCTTGTCTCCAAAACATGGTGGTTGATTGTTATACATATTTGCATATTTTACCGCTTCCATACCATGCATATTGTCAATAAGAATATGATTTTTGATCATCTTTTCTCTATTTTTTGCAGGTCCACATTTTAAAAGAGAAAAGGCCAAAATCACTTTAATTAGCAATAATTAAAGAGATTAATTCAAAGCCCAAAAGAGCCCAAGTTTGAATCCAGAATCAAGAGAGATCCTCGCGCCAACACAATCTTCCAGAAGGCCACGTGGATAACAAACTCATAACAAATCTGCAACAGAAATCTTGGCCTCAACGGCCAAGATTCTGCCGCAGATTCTGGGTAACTGCCGCAGATCTGCGGCAGTTGTAAGGTTGTTGGAGCCCGGATTTTTCTCCAACGGTCTGGGCTCTAGATGCTTCTCTCTGAGGCCTATAAATACAGGACCAAGGCTGCACGAGCGCGAGAAGGAAGAGAGAAGAGAAATTAGGAGAAACTCTTGTATTTTGTTTTAGTATTCTCCTAGGTTTTAGTCTCCATCTTCTTCCTCCTAGAGATTTTGTCAAAGAGAGAAAGAGAGTGCTGTTGAAAGCTTGTAGCAAGGAGGTGACATCACTTGTAAGCAAGGATTTATCAAAGCTTCATTCTTCTCTTTACAAGCTCTAGTACATTGCTCTATTTTGCTGTACTTTCTTGTTTTCATTCTAGTGCATTTCCATTGCTTTACTTCTCTTTGCTTTACATCATGAATTGTTGCTTTGTTTCTTGTGTAATGGATAGCTAAATCTCTATTGCATGGCTAGCTAACAACTTACCTAGCTAACTTCTATCTCTTTGGATGATTGCAAATTTCTTTGTTTGCATTGTTGGAATTTCTTTTGCTTTCCAATGAAGTAGAGTTGCTTTCACTTGGGAAATGCTTGTTCAAACTCCATATGACTCATGTGTGCCTCATTTAGAGCCTTGTCTAGAACAAGAGCCTTGATGGAACATGGAGATGGATCACCAAACATGTGCTACTTGTAAAACAACTTCTTTACTTCAAGCTAATTTGTTGTTATGTCTTGAATGTTTAAATGAATGTTGATTCTTCTAACTTAGCATTCCTTGAGTACCAATCCTAGAGTTCATCATTGAAAATCTATCTAGAGAGCCAATGAATCAATATGAGGCTTCAAGCTAAGAACAAGAGAACACTCATCTTCAAAACGGTAAAGTACTTGAACAAACAAGCAAATTAATCTCTATTGCCAATGAATCAACATGAGGCAATCAAGCATCACCATTGAGTATAGTAAGTTAGCGAAGTAAAGTTAGCTAGCCATGTACTTTCTCATCTAAAGTTTTCTAACATCTTTTTTACTAGCCTCTTTTCTTAAGCAATACACTTCGCCAAAGTTCTTTTGATTTCTTTTTCCACATGCACAAATACACCACTTCTTCCATTTTCTTTTCCATGCTTCTTGAATTTGTGTAAATACAAAGAAGAATCTTCGTTTTCATTTCTTCACTACAAACCGTAATGCTTCCATCGCAAGCTCTCCCAGAGAATCGACCCGGTATAGCCATTGCTATAACGGAGATTGGAAAGGATACATTAACCATTTGAAATACATTTGTGGAATGATCAAGCACTAAGGTTGATTCTAAACCTTATCTCTTTTACATAATATCTGTGCAATCTACCACACTATTCCATTGGGTATTCGTCCCCGGCAACGGCGCCATTTTTTTTGATCGGGGTGGAAACTAGCACTCAAAATGTGTATTTATGAAATCAAATGAAAAGCTCGAATGTGCTTAGTATACCCTCGATACTTCCATTATAGCATTGGCTCAACGGGTCGTATCCACAGGGAAGGGAGGCGATAGAAGCATTAACAGTCTCTAGTCACGTCAGATGTTAACAATTCTTCTTTGTTGAAAGAATGAAAAAGAATGAAAAAGAAAAGAAAATGAAATCCAGAATGTGGTAGGTGAGGAGAGCGATGAAAACGGCGATGTAAAAACCAAAAGAGAAGTGAAGAAGATGGAACAAGGTAAACTAAGAAGGCGATGAAAACACCGATAGAAAAATGAGAAAAGAATTTGAAAAACGATTTCTAAAACAAAGGTAAAAGAAAACTCATGGCTACTAACTACTAAGTACTCCACTAACCATGCTAACCTCTTCGAGATAGTTGCCTCACATTTTGATCCTCGGCCATCACAATCCTTGCCTTCAAAGAGACGGTACAAAGCATGGCTCACCGATGGTTCTTCACAATCAAAACATTGCAACAAGAACAAGCTAGTACAAGCATCAACTCACCAACAATTAAAAGAATGCATGAAATAAAAGAGCATGAAGTAAAAGAGAGTTAGTTTGGTTAGCAAGTTAGCAAGTTAGCAAGTTAGATGTTAGAACCCATCATCTTTGGCCATCAATGGCTCTTGCAAGAACAAGGCCTTGTAGAGGCAACCCGATTCATGTGGATTATCAAGTAAGTGGTTAGATAGGTTAGTGGTTAGTAGTTAGATTGCCATGAGAAGAAAAACTAGCAACAAAACATCATGTAGAAGATGAAGGAGATTACAATGGAAGAGAAAGGAGGCACCTTTACATAGAGTGTCACTCTCTATTACATCAATCCCTCACTATCTCTCTCTCTATGAATCACTCAGCCCTACTACAATGATCTAAAAAAAAGAAAAGAAAATACAAGAAATGAAGAAAACTCACCTACACTACACCTAGAATCAAAACCTACCCTAAAAACGAAGACTGCTCGCGCTCTGGGCAATTGCAGGGGTATTTATAGGCATAAGAAGACTCCAGAAGACGAGACGGGGCCACGCGTCGAAAATCGACGCGTGGCTCCACTGGATTGCCGCAGATCTGCGGCAATTCCAGGGAGCTGGGTCTCTGGCTTTCGTCTAGGGCTCCGTCTGGCTTCGAGAATGTTCAGGGTATATCCCATTTCTGGTACTTTTGCCTGAATATTCGTCTGACAGCTCAGGAGTCTAGGTTCAATGCACCTTCTAGAGAATCCTTTGCTTGGCCTCCAAGTAATGCGGGATTAATTACCCTTAATTGGGAAGAATTAGGCTCTTATCCATCTTTGCCCTTGGACCTTGGATCTACCTGCAATTAAGACCAAAACACGGTTTAGATTGACTATTTATTCATAAATCTGTGAGAAATGCGATATAATAATGCAGAATTTGTAGACTAATCACACCCCCACACTTATTCTTTTGCTCGTCCCGAGCAAAACAAAGAAAGAATCTCCAATATTATTTTATATCAGACGTTTTTTTACTTCGCTAACTTACTATACTCAATGGTGATGCTTGATTGCCTCATGTTGATTCATTGGCAATAGAGATTAATTTGCTTGTTTGTTCAAGTACTTTACCGTTTTGAAGATGAGTGTTCTCTTGTTCTTAGCTTGAAGTCTCATATTGATTCATTGGCTCTCTAGATAGATTTTCAATGATGAACTCTAGGATTGGTACTCAAGGAATGCTAAGTTAGAAGAATCAACATTCATTTAAACATTCAAGACATAACAACAAATTAGCTTGAAGTAAAGAAGTTGTTCTACAAGTAGCACATGTTTGGTGATCCATCTCCATGTTCCATCAAGGCTCTTGTTCTAGACAAGGCTCTAAATGAGGCACACATGGGTCATATGGAGTTTGAACAAGCATTTCCCAAGTGAAAGCAACTCTACTTCATTGGAAAGCAAAAGAAATTCCAACAATGCAAGCATAGAAATTTGCAATCATCCAAAGAGATAGAAGTTAGCTAGGTAAGTTGTTAGCTAGCCATGCAATAGAGATTTAGCTATCCATTACACAAGAAACAAAGCAACAATTCATGATGTAAAGCAAAGAGAAGTAAAGCAATGGAAATGCACTAGAATGAAAACAAGAAAGTAAAACAAAATAGAGCAACGTACTAGAGCTTGTAAAGAGAAGAATGAAGCTTTGATAAATCCTTGCTTACAAGTGATGTCACCTCCTTGCTACAAGCTTTCAACAGCACTCTCTTTCTCTCTTTGACAAAATCTCTAGGAGGAAGAAGATGGAGATTAAAACCTAGGAGAATACTAAAACAAAATACAAGAGTTTCCCCTAATTTCCTTCTCTCTTCCTAATCTCCGAGCAAAACAAAAATTTGATTGGGAAAGAATAGTGTGGTAGATTGCACAGATATTATGTAAAAGAGATAAGGTTTAGAATCAACCTTAGTGCTTGATCATTCCACAAATGTATTTCAAATGGTTAATGTATCCTTTCCAATCTCCGTTATAGCAATGGCTATACCGGGTCAATTCTCCGGGAGAGCTTGCGATGGAATCGTTACAGTTTGTAGTGAAGAAATGAAAACGAAGATTCTTCTTTGTATTTACACAAATTCAAGAAGCATGGAAAAGAAAATGGAAGAAGTGGTGTATTTGTGCATGTGGAAAAAGAAATCAAAGAACTTTGGCGAAGTGTATTGCTTAAGAAAAGAGGCTAGTAAAAAAGATGTTAGAAAACTTTAGATGAGAAAGTACATGGCTAGCTAACTTTACTTCGCTAACTTACTATACTCAATGGTGATGCTTGATTGCCTCATGTTGATTCATTGGCAATAGAGATTAATTTGCTTGTTTGTTCAAGTACTTTACCGTTTTGAAGATGAGTGTTCTCTTGTTCTTAGCTTGAAGCCTCATATTGATTCATTGGCTCTCTAGATAGATTTTTAATGATGAACTCTAGGATTGGTACTCAAGGAATGCTAAGTTAGAAGAATCAACATTCATTTAAACATTCAAGACATAACAACAAATTAGCTTGAAGTAAAGAATTTGTTCTACAAGTAGCACATGTTTGGTGATCCATCTCCATGTTCCATCAAGGCTCTTGTTCTAGACAAGGCTCTAAATGAGGCACACATGAGTCATATGGAGTTTGAACAAGCATTTCCCAAGTGAAAGCAACTCTACTTCATTGGAAGCAAAAGAAATCCAACAATGCAAGCATAGAAATTTGCAATCATCCAAAGAGATAGAAGTTATGTAGGTAAGTTGTTAGCTAGCCATACAATAGAGATTTAGCTATCCATTACACAAGAAACAAAGCAACAATTCATGATGTAAAGCAAAGAGAAGTAAAGCAATGAAAATGCACTAGAATGAAAATAAGAAAGTAAAGCAAAATAGAGCAACGTACTAGAGCTTGTAAAGAGAAGAATGAAGCTTTGATAAATCCTTGCTTACAAGTGATGTCACCTCCTTGCTACAAGCTTTCAACAGCACTCTCTTTCTCTCTTTGACAAAATCTCTAGGAGGAAGAAGATGGAGACTAAAACCTAGGAGAATACTAAAACAAAATACAAGAGTTTCCCCTAATTTCTCTTCTCTCTTCCTTCTCGTGCTCGTGCAGCCTTGGTCCTGTATTTATAGGCCTCAGAGAGAAGCATCTAGAGCCCAGACCGTTGGAGAAAAATTCGGGCTCCAACAACCTTACAACTGCCGCAGATCTGCGGCAGTTACCCAGAATCTGCGGCAGAATCTTGGCCGTTGAGGCCAAGATTTCTGTTGCAGATTTGTTATGAGTTTGTTATCCACGTGGCCTTCTGGAAGATTGTGTTGGCGCGAGGATCTCTCTTAATTCTGGATTCAAACTTGGGCTCTTTTGGGCTTTGAATTAATCTCTTTAATTATTGCTAATTAAAGTGATTTTGGCCTTTTCTCTTTTAAAATGTGGACCTGCAAAAAATAGAGAAAAGATGATCAAAAATCATATTCTTATTGACAATATGCATGGTATGGAAGCGGTAAAATATGCAAATATGTATAACAATCACACCCCCATACCTAGCTTTTGCTCGTCCTCGAGCAAAAAAGAAAGAAAAAGAAAGAAAAAGAAAATCCTAACTAGTTTATTACACCACTTTCGTAGGTGACACGATTGCACTGAGCACGTGCAACAAGCCGTTAAACCTCTAGGTTACCCTAGAGGAGGAGTGTTGTCTCCTGAGGGTTTTCAGCGGATTGCACCCACAAAATCCATAAAGAAAAGTAAAAGGGTTAGTGAAAAGTTTGATCCATGTTTTAAAGATTCTCACTTAAGCTATAGGTTTCAGGTTACCTTAAACTTGTCATTCCTCTTATAAGCATCTATTTGGAGTTTTGTTTTCAACTTAGGTTAAGATTTTAGGGAAAAGATCAAAAACCGGATTTTGCATCAATCCTAGGATATATACATCTATAAATATGAAGGATCTTTTTTAGACTAAGTTCATTTATTTACTGATATATATAACATATATTTTTTTATTTATTTATTTATTTATTTATTTCCTTAGCATCCTTAGGCTTTCTAGTTTACCCTTGTAACGAGTCTCTTACCGATGACTCCCAAACCAGACGGTCTTAGGGCACCAGATGAGAAAACATCCCTCGGGTTCGATGACTCGAGTAAAAAAGGCCACGTAGGAATTTAAGGACTTAACCACCTTTAGGCGTGATTGGTAATGCTTCTTGAGGCACGACTAACCAGCTTAATCAGTGGCTAAGTATTTATTATGTATTTATATTTATTTATTTATATATTTTCTTTCTTTTTTTTTCTATATTTTTTTTATCATATATATATGTAAATAAAGTCACAAAATCTTTGATTAATCCTTCAATATGTTTAATGTATATATCCTAAAGAAAGAATTAAAATCTAGTAATTTTTCTAATCCTTTATTACTTAACCTAAAAATCTAACAAAACTCTTCTTTTCAACTTATAATTAGAAATCTTAGTTTAAAGCTTCCTTAATCCCTAACGTTAAGTTTGATTCTTTAAGCATGGATCAAGAATTTCCTTTTTTTTATTTTTTATTTTTTTATTTTTTTTTCTAAAAGAAAAGTAAAATCTAAAAAGAAAGTAGAAAATCTATAAGAAAGGTAAAATCTAAAGAAAATAAAAAACCTAAAAAAAACTGAAAATCCTAAAAATAAAAATAAAAGGCCTAAAATGAAAAATCCTATGTTAGCATCTACCCCCCATACCTATCTCATGCATTGTCCTCAATGTATGAAAGATGAAATGATGCATGAAATAGGTAAAGGATAAAGCTACTCCCTCCGTCGCTTTGGACCCGATGTGGTGCTAGGTCCAGCCGACTGTGATCTTCTCAACGTTGCCTCTATACCTTCTAATCGAGAGGATTGCTCCTCTACCTTTTTCCTAAGCCGGACCTGCCCCCTAAATATCTTCTTCATGCCCTTCCAGATGGTGGACATGAAGGCTCTTGATTCTGTTGGGGGGTCCTGCCTCCAAAAATGTGGCTCATCTATCTCCTCTAGGCTTTCCTCCAAAGAGGACTCCACAAGTACATCCTCAGGCTCGACACTGGGTGTCCAGAGCGCCTGCAAGCAACCATTATATGAGCTTGTGGGTCTCTCTACAGTAACAGGCACTCGGTCAAATGTATTAAAGACAGCGTCTGATATGAAATTTTTACACAGACGTGTAATCAATTTTTACACAGACGTGTAAAACAAAATACAAGAGTGGCAAGGAGGAGTTGACTACTGACCATTTTTCTGCAGGGCTTGCTTCTCTGCAAAATACAGCTGCTGCAATACATAAAATCTTGTCTGCTTCACCTTATATCTGCTAATCAACAGTAAAAAATTTGTTGCAAAGTTAAAAATTGTTTAGACATTTGCATTCTAGGCACGTGTCTTTCAATTCCTTTACTTTTACTGTTGAAGAGTGCTGGAGGAAGGTACGTAAGCATAACATATAGACTAGGACTCACTCTTTGCTTGATTTAATTACGCTTTGAGTGAACCTTGTTTGTTATATTGTACACTTGCACAAATCAACTTTAAGGGCATTACCCATAAAAAAGATAAGGTGGGGATTTTATCACCCTTTCCTTAGCCCACAAATCATTTTCCCAAGCACTCACAATCCTAAGCTTCTAAATAAAAATTGCTAGACGCTGGCCCTAGGGACATCCGGACTCACATAGGAGATTATCCTAAGGGGGAAAAGTGTTGGAAAGTGACTTTTGTAAAATCAGTGTCTAGGAAAGGGGTTGAGGGCCGAAAGCCCGAAGGTTGCTGGTTACTTAATTAAGGAACGTCTCTGACGGAAAACCTCCCACCAACCTTGACCTTCCCTGGCTAATTTGCTTATAGTCAAAGTCTACACCAAACCTCCTGTGGACAATCTAAAGTTAGGAGTCATCTAGGTCCAGGAAACCTAGAAAACTTGGATTGATTTTTCTTTTTCTTGTTTGTTATTTTTCATTTTTTGCCTGTGTGATCGGTGCACATTGATTGTGTAATTTTGTATGCAAGAGTGGTATCGAGATCCGAATTCTCCTAGGCTTGTGAGAATCTCTACACTGGCACATACACCACCACTCGACACAATCCCAGTCATGACCAACAACGTGTCGTTGCAAGACAAGTTCTACCCGATCCGCACATCACTTCCATCTTGCATTCTCCTCCCAAACATAAATGGAAATAACTTTGAGTTAAAGCCCCAGTTCATAAACACTCTTCCACGATTCCATGGCCTAGAATCTGAGGATGCGTACTTCTTCATCCGAAAGTTTGAAGAAGTATGCCTTATGATGAGAATTTCCCAATTGACCGAGGATGCTGTCAGACTTAGGTTTATACCTTTCGCACTTAAGGATATGGCTAAGAAGTGGCTTTATAATCTCCCAGTCAGCTCAATTTCTTCATGGGATGATTTCATTAAGGTCTTTCTTAAAAAGTTTTATCCTATCCATAAGACAGCCATTATGAGGAAGAATATAATGCAATTCAAACAAGAAGCCAATGAACCATTCTGGAAGTACTTTGAGCGCTTCAAAGACCTAGTAACCCTGTGTCCCCATCACGGTATAGAAAAATGGCGCCAGTGCCAGATTATCTATGATGGACTCGATTATCAGACTAAGACACTCCTTGAAACTATGTGCCAAGGAGAATTCTTAAAGAAGGATGAAGATCAGGGTTGGGATCTTTTTGAGGCTTTAGCTGAAAAGACAGTCCAGTGGGAGTCATGTACTGAGAAACCCACACCCACAACTTCCAGAACTGGTTTACACTCCATAGAATCCTCGATAGCTACAGAAGCTAAAATCACACAATTGATGAAGAGGATTGAGTTGCTAGAGTCTAGGGAAAATTCTGCTGTTAATCAGGTCAACCCATCACCTGTGGTTAACCCTGGTTGTACCTACTGCTATGATCTGAATCATCTGTTTGAGGAGTGTCCAGTTTATCAAACTCAAATGTTTCAGGAGAGTACTAATGCTGCATACACCAGACCCACTTACAATCCTTACTCCAAGACTTACAATCCGGGTGGAGAAACCATCCTAACTTTTCTTGGAGTCAGTCTGGTCCTGAGCAGCCGAGACAACCATTTCCACAACAATACCCTGCTCAGTCTCATCCACCGACTTACCACCAGAACCCACCAAATGTCCATTCATACCAAAGTCCACCAAGATTCCAGTCATATCAAAATCCTGTGCCTTACCAAGCAAATTTTCAGCCCCAGTATCAACATCATCCACCATCCAATCCTTCAGACAAGAGACTTTCTGATTTGGAGAAAATGATAGAGACCTTATATAAGACCCAAGCTTCAATGATGAACAATCAGCAGCAGGACATGAACAAATTACAAATCCAGATAGGGCAGTTGGCTAATTCTCTGACTGAAAGACAGAAAGGAATGTTACCTAGCCAACCAGTGCCCAATCCCAAAACTCATTTTCCCCTGCACGAAGTTGAAGACTTGGGCCCCAGCCAATACCAAGCTATTCAAATCCTTAGATCTGGGAAGCATGTAAATAATAAGGTTTCAAATCAGTCTCCCAAATCTGTGTCAAGACCACCACCTTCTGTTCCAATCCAACCGATTCAAGATAGTCCTTCTTCAAGCACACAACCATCCACTTCCCAGTCCAAAGGAAAAGAGAAAGTTAATGAGCAAACATACAAGCCCGTTGTCCCATTCCCAAATAGGCTTACAAATCATAAGATGAATGCTCACATGGAGAAGATAAGAGAGATATTCAACCAAGTACAAATCAATGTCCCTCTCCTTGATGCTATTCAACAAGTCCCATCCTACGCCAAGTTTCTAAAAGAAATGTGTACCAAAAAGAGAAAAGCAAATGTCCCTAAAAAAGTCTTCTTGGCTTCCAACATAAGTGAACTGCTCAATGGTCCGATCCCTGTGAAATACAAAGATCCAGGGAGCCCAACCATTTCTTGCATCATAGGGCAGACCACCATAAATAGGGCTTTGCTTGACTTGGGCGCGAGCATCAATCTTCTCTCCCTTTTCCGTGTATCAGCAATTAGGGTTAGGCAACCTTCGCCCAACCCAAATGACGATACAGTTGGCTGACCGCTCTGTAAAGATTCCCAAGGGGGAGATTACAGATGTTTTAATACGGGTCGGGGAATTCATTTACCCCGTAGACTTTGTTGTTCTTGAAACACAACCCGTACAAAATCACAGAGCACAGACACCTGTTATTCTCGGACGTCCTTTCTTAGCCACCGCAAATGCGATCATCAACTGTAGAAATGGATCGATGCGGCTAACTTTTGGAGATATGACAAAAGAGGTGAATGTCTTCCATCTGGGGAAACAGCCAAGGGATTTGGACAATGACTCTTTCGAAGTGAACTTGATAGAGGGATTAACTAGTGAACATGTTGAGGAGGTTGAGTATGAGTCTGAAGAGAAATTTGAGTTGGAGTCTGATGACTTCAACCTTGATCAGATTGTTGAATCAAATGTTGAAAGGACCACTAATTCCACCCCTATTCTTCCCTTGAACCATGAACAACCAGTGATAGATCCTATCCCTTCTTCTGAGCTTAAGGTTCTTCCCGACCATCTCAAGTATAAGTACTTGGATGAGAAGGAATCCTTTCCTGTAATAATTGCATCCAATCTCACTGAACAACAAGAAGAGGATCTCCTTTCTGTGTTAAGGGAAAATAGAGAAGCCATTGGTTGGACCATGGCTGATATCAAGGGGATTAGTCCTTCCATTGTTCAACATAGGATTCATTTGACGGAAGATGCCAAGCCAAAACGAGACCCACAACGTAGACTTAACCCAATCATGCAGGAAGCTGTTAGAGACGAGATCTTGAAACTATTAGACAATGGGATTATTTATCCCATATCCGATAGTCAGTGGGTAAGTCCAGTTCACGCTGTGCCTAAGAAAGCAGGATTTACTGTGGTGGAAAATGAGAATAAAGAATTGATACAAACACGTCTTCCAACGAAGATTCGAGTTTGTATCGATTACAGGAAGTTGAACACTGCCACACGTAAAGACCACTTTCCTCTTCCGTTCATTGACTAGATGCTTAAGAGATTAGCGGGACACGAGTATTACTGTTTCCTGGATGGATATTCAGGATATAATCAAATCCCGATCGCTCCCGAGGACCAAGACAAAACTACCTTCACCTGTCCTTTTGGAACGTTTGCATACCGAAGGATGCCCTTCGGCCTATGCAATGCTCCCGCAACGTTTCAACGTTGCATGTTGAGCCTTTTTTCAGACATGGTGGAGAAATTTCTGGAAATTTTCATGGATGACTTTTCAATTTATGGGGATTCCTTTGAGCAATGCTTGTACCATTTGAAGCTAGTTTTACAACGCTGTATGAAGAAAAATTCGACATTTAACTGGGAAAAGTGTCACTTTATGGTCAAGCAAGGAATTATTCTTGGGCACAAGGTATCAAGTATAGGAATTGAGGTGGACAAGTCTAAAGTGAAAGTCATAACAAAGCTCACTGAACCAACATGCTTAAAGGACATTAGATCATTCTTAGGGCACGCCGGCTTCTATAGGCGATTTATTCAAGGGTTTAGCAACATTGCAAGACCCTTGACAAATCTCTTAGGAAAGGATGTACCCTTTCTATTTGATGAGGAATGTCAAAAATCATGGAAGGAGCTTAAGAATAGACTTGTCTCAGCACCGATCATCTCTGCACCAGATTGGACCAAGCCTTTTGAGATTATGTGTGATGCCTCTGACTTTGCTATAGGCGCTGTTTTAGGGCAGCGTATTGATACTAGGCAACACGTAATCTATTATGCTAGCAGAACACTGAATGATGCCCAACTCAATTATACAACTACTGAAAAGGAATTTTTAGCGGTTGTCTTTGAAGTTGGAGAAGTTTCGCCAATATCTGCTAGGGCCCAGGACGACTATTTTCACTGATCACTCTGCCCTAAAGTACTTAATGCAAAAGAAAGATGCTAAGGCAAGACTTATTCGATGGATACTTCTTTTGCAAGAGTTTGATTTGGAGATTAAAGGTAAAAAGGGCGTTGAGAATGTGGCAGCTGATCACTTGTCGAGAATCCCAAATGCACCTAAGGAGAGAATACCGATTAATGACGATTTCCCTGACGAACACATTTTTGTGATGTGTGGAGAGCCTTGGTATGCTGACATAGTGAATTACCTTGCTACCAGGCAAAAACCTTCTCATTGGTCAAGTCAGGAAAAATACCGTTTCATGCGTCAAATGCGGTTCTTCTTTTGGGATGAACCGTACTTATTCAAATATTGTCCTGACCAAATAATACGTAGGTGCCTTCCTGAGGATGAACATCAGAGTGTTTTGACATTTTGTCATAAGCTAGCTTGCGGTGGACATTTTGGTCCACGGAAAACTGCTAAGAAAGTGCTTCAGAGTGGATTCTACTGGCCCACTCTCTTTAAGGATGCATATACTTTTTGCAAGCTATGTGATAGGTGTCAAATGACGGGTCGTATCACTCAGAGAGACATGATGCCTCTTACACCCATCTTGGAAGTCGAAATTTTTGACCTCTGGGGCATCGATTTTATGGGACCCTTTCCTCTGTCCTACGGTAACCAATACATTTTGGTAGCCGTAGATTATGTTTCGAAAATGGACTGAAGCAATTCCAACAAGGACAAATGACAACCAAGTTGTCATCAAATTTTTACGAGACTACATCATCTCTCGCTTCGGAGCCCCCCGTGCGATAATAAGTGACAATGGGAGTCATTTTTGCAATAGGGCTTTTGAAGCCCTGATGCGTAAATACTCTATCACTCACAAATTATCCACGGCATACCATCCTCAGACCAACGGGCAAGTAGAAGTCACGAATAGACAAATAAAACTCATCTTGGAGAAAACTGTAGGACAGAACCGTAAGGATTAGTCCATCAAACTCACTGATGCCTTATGGGCATACAGGACTGCTTACAAAACTGTCCTCGGTATGTCTCCATATCGAGTTGTATTTGGAAAACCTTGTCACTTGCCTGTGGAATTAGAACACCGAGCTATGTGGGCTTTAAAGCAGCTGAATTTGGATTTGGATAAAGCCGGTGCTTTAAGGAAGTTGCAGATATCCGAGTTAGAAGAGCTAAGAAACGAGGTATATGACAATGCTCGGATCACCAAACACAGAACCAAACCTTTTCATGATAGATCCATTCACAGAAAATTTTTTGTCTCTGGACAAAAGGTTCTGTTGTACAATTCACGACTCCACCTTTTTCCTGGTAAATTGAGAACCAGGTGGTCAGGGCCATTCATTGTTCAAAATGTCTTTCCACACGGTGCAATCGAGATTCTTGACCCAAATAATGGCAACAAATTCACTGTGAACGGTCAACGTCTAAAGCCATTCCTTACCACTGAATTTGTGTCACAAGAAATTAATGAATTGGGTCTTTGCGACCCAGTTTATCTGTGACCATTCCATCTGTATAGTTTCCTAGAATTTCCCTGCATATCATTTTGGGACCACTCTTGTAAATAATTTTCTTTTACACTTTTGTAAATAATAATAAAAAATATAAAAAAATAAATAAAAAGGAAAAAGTGAGGGATTTTTGTGCTTAAAAGAATTTCAAATTCCTAGGATTCTATCTTCCCTAGGATTCCATTCATCTTCATATTCCTTTTCCTAGGGTTGTAAATACACTTTTGACTTAGGGCTATTATTGGAACTCTCCTTTTCTTTCCCTCCTATAAATACTCTCTTCATCTACTCCTCCTCCCTCAAACGAGACTTACTCCAGATCTGAAATCCTCCTTCAATCACAGACCTCTGAAAATTTTCCCTTCCTCATAAACCCTCTTTCTGCCGCAATTCCACAAACTTTGCCGCAGATTTGCGGCTTTCCTACCATGTTTGGAGCTCTGCAAAATTCTGGCAGATCGATTTCTTCTTCTAGTGGCATCTACAGTACTCATTCTTCCAGATTCTGTCTCTGGTGCCTGCTGCACATCTGCCTTTGGATTTTCCCCCCACGATCTCTGGGGGTGGTTTGATCTTTCCTCTCTAAAAATCCTTTGCTTTAATTTCATACATGGCTCCGAATTTGTTTGTGGAAAGGGATTTTTCCAAAATTTTGAATGATAATGGGGGGTATGGGCACATCTTTGTTGATAGATTACGTACATGGAATTGGTATTCTTTGGTCTATGATAACAATGAGAACGATGCATATTACTGCCCTGAACTAGTTCATACATTTTATAATGCAATTGATCATACATTTGTGAATTATGACACGAACCACTTCGTAGTTCATATGCCTTTAGGTGACATCTTTATCACAATTCCACTCATTGCTGAAATCACTGATGTCCCAATTCACCCCCACCATAGTGACCCCTTGCCATTGATAGATTACATGACCATCATGGAGGTCCACTGTACAGCACAGGACCGTGGGCTCAAAGCCAATACGACCTTTAGAAATGTACATTGCGTTGGACGCTGGATCCAACGCAACATTTTAGGGCTTGAACATCAATCATCCTTTAACAGACCCGTGTTGCAAATCATCCATGATTTAATGACTCGGAACCACACGGTTTGTTTAAATAGGGCCATCTTTCATGCAATCCTTGACAATTCCTCCCGCACTCGGGGTGCCAAGCATTCCCATCCAGTCCTGATTACACGTCTGTGTAAAAATTTCATATCAGACGCTGTCTTTAATACATTTGACCGAGTGCCTGTTACTATAGAGAGACCCACAAGCTCATATAATGGTTGCTTGCAGGCGCTCTGGACACCCAGTGCCCAGCCTGAGGATGTACCTGTGGAGTCCTCTTCGGAGGAAAGCCTAGAGGAGATAGATGAGCCACATTTTTGGAGGCAGGACCCCCCAACAGAATCAAGAGCCTTCATGTCCACCATCTGGAAGGGCATGAAGAAGATATTTAGGGGGCAGGTCCGGCTTAGGAAAAAGGTAGAGGAGCAATCCTCTCGATTAGAAGGTATAGAGGCAACGTTGAGGAGATCACAGTCGGCTGGACCTAGCACCACATCGGGTCCAAAGCGACGGAGGGAGTAGCTTTATCCTTTACCTATTTCATGCATCATTTCATCTTTCATACATTGAGGACAATGCATGAGATAGGTATGGGGGGGTAGATGCTAACATAGGATTTTTCATTTTAGGCCTTTTATTTTTATTTTTAGGATTTTCAGTTTTTTTTAGGTTTTTTATTTTCTTTAGATTTTACCTTTCTTATAGATTTTCTACTTTCTTTTTAGATTTTACTTTTCTTTTAGAAAAAAATAAAAAATAAAAAAATAAAAAAAGGGAAATTCTTGATCCATGCTTAAAGAATCAAACTTAACGTTAGGGTTAAGGAAGCTTTAAACTAAGATTTCTAATTATAAGTTGAAAAGAAGAGTTTTGTTAGATTTTTAGGTTAAGTAATAAAGGATTAGAAAAATTACTAGATTTTAATTCTTTCTTTAGGATATATACATTAAACATATTGAAGGATTAATCAAAGACTTTATGACTTTATTTACATATATATAATAAAAAAATATATAGAAAAAAAAGAAAGAAAATATATAAATAAATAAATATAAATACATAATAAATACTTAGCCACTGATTAAGCTGGTTAGTCGTGCCTCAAGAAGCATTACCAATCACGCCTAAAGGTGGTTAAGTCCTTAAATTCCTACGTGGCCTTTTTATTCGAGTCATCGAACCCGAGGGATGTTTTCTCATCTGGTGCCCTAAGACCGTCTGGTTTGGGAGTCATCGGTAAGAGACTCGTTACAAGGGTAAACTAGAAAGCCTAAGGATGCTAAGGAAATAAATAAAATAAATAAATAAATAAATATATATATATATGTTATATATATCAGTAAATAAATGAACTTAGTCTAAAAAAGATCCTTCATATTTATAGATGTATATATCCTAGGATTGATGCAAAATCTGATTTTTGATCTTTTCCCTAAAATCTTAACCTAAGTTGAAAACAAAACTCCAAATAGATGCTCATAAGGGGAATGACAAGTTTAAGGTAACCTGAAACCTATAGCTTAAGTGAGAATCTTTAAAACATGGATCAAAATTCTCACTAACCCTTTTACTTTTCTTTATGGATTTTGAGGGTGCAATCCGCTGAAAACCCTCAGGAGACAACACTCCTCCTCTAGGGTAACCTAGAGGTTTAACGGCTTGTTGCACGTGCTCAGTGCAATCGTGTCACCTACGAAAGTGGTGTAATAAACTAGTTAGGATTTTCTTTTTCTTTCTTTTTCTTTCTTTTTTGCTCGAGGACGAGCAAAAGCTAGGTATGGGGGTGTGATTGTTATACATATTTGCATATTTTATCGCTTCCATACCATGCATATTGTCAATAAGAATATGATTTTTGATCATCTTTTCTCTATTTTTTGCAGGTCCACATTTTAAAAGAGAAAAGGCCAAAATCACTTTAATTAGCAATAATTAAAGAGATTAATTCAAAGCCCAAAGAGCCCAAGTTTGAATCCAGAATCAAGAGAGATCCTCGCGCCAACACAATCTTCCAGAAGGCCACGTGGATAACAAACTCATAACAAATCTGCAACAGAAATCTTGGCCTCAACGGCCAAGATTCTGCCGCAGATTCTGGGTAACTGCCGCAGATCTGCGGCAAGTTGTAAGGTTGTTGGAGCCCGGATTTTTCTCCAACGGTCTGGGCTCTAGATGCTTCTCTCTGAGGCCTATAAATACAGGACCAAGGCTGCACGAGCGCGAGAAGGAAGAGAGAAGAGAAATTAGGGGAAACTCTTGTATTTTGTTTTAGTATTCTCCTAGGTTTTAGTCTCCATCTTCTTCCTCCTAGAGATTTTGTCAAAGAGAGAAAGAGAGTGCTGTTGAAAGCTTGTAGCAAGGAGGTGACATCACTTGTAAGCAAGGATTTATCAAAGCTTCATTCTTCTCTTTACAAGCTCTAGTACGTTGCTCTATTTTGCTTTACTTTCTTGTTTTCATTCTAGTGCATTTCCATTGCTTTACTTCTCTTTGCTTTACATCATGAATTGTTGCTTTGTTTCTTGTGTAATGGATAGCTAAATCTCTATTGCATGGCTAGCTAACAACTTACCTAGCTAACTTCTATCTCTTTTGATGATTGTAAATTTCTATGCTTGCATTGTTGGAATTTCTTTTGCTTTCCAATGAAGTAGAGTTGCTTTCACTTGGGAAATGCTTGTTCAAACTCCATATGACTCATGTGTGCCTCATTTAGAGCCTTGTCTAGAACAAGAGCCTTGATGGAACATGGAGATGGATCACCAAACATGTGCTACTTGTAGAACAACTTCTTTACTTCAAGCTAATTTGTTGTTATGTCTTGAATGTTTAAATGAATGTTGATTCTTCTAACTTAGCATTCCTTGAGTACCAATCCTAGAGTTCATCATTGAAAATCTATCTAGAGAGCCAATGAATCAATATGAGGCTTCAAGCTAAGAACAAGAGAACACTCATCTTCAAAACGGTAAAGTACTTGAACAAACAAGCAAATTAATCTCTATTGCCAATGAATCAACATGAGGCAATCAAGCATCACTATTGAGTATAGTAAGTTAGCGAAGTAAAGTTAGCTAGCCATGTACTTTCTCATTTAAACTTTTCTAACATCTTTTTTACTAGCCTCTTTTCTTAAGCAATACACTTCGCCAAAGTTCTTTTGATTTCTTTTTCCACATGCACAAATACACCACTTCTTCCATTTTCTTTCCATGCTTCTTGAATTTGTGTAAATACAAAGAAGAATCTTCGTTTTCATTTCTTCACTACAAACCGTAACGCTTCCATCGCAAGCTCTCCCAGAGAATCGACCCGGTATAGCCATTGCTATAACGGAGATTGGAAAGGATACATTAACCATTTGAAATACATTTGTGGAATGATCAAGCACTAAGGTTGATTCTAAACCTTATCTCTTTTACATAATATCTGTGCAATCTACCACACTATTCTTTCCCAATCAGTGGTCATCTCCACCAAACTTCCCTTGAAAGTGATGCATCCAAAATGTTTCCTTTAAGTACGGAACGCATCCACTCCAAGGTATCACTACTCTCACGTCATGTGAGAGCCCACACCTACATCATAAACAAGAGGGGTGGTCTTTGCTACCCATATCTTATTGGGTCCATGGGGGTTAGTCCTTTCTCTAACCCAAACAAACTTATTTGCTAAATTAGAAACATGTATACGATTATAGCAAAATTTAGCAAGGTGGCCCTTACTTCCACAATGTGTACAAGTGTACATATGAGCATACATGGTGTGATGGTGTCCGTGAGGAGCATGTGTATGCCGTGATGGGTGTACATGAATAGATGGAACTTGTTTTTTTCGAAACAAAGTTTCCAAACGTGTGTGACCCACTACACATTGGCTCAAAGTGGAGCCCAAACAATCAACACTCTTCTTAAGCATGGATATATCATTGTTAATCAAGGAAGAAGTATGGCATGTAATGGGTGATCTAGATGGAACTACCCTAGCATGGCAAACATGTGAAGACATATCATTTTTCAAAGAATTATTTTTATTTATACAAATTTCTAATTCTTTTGAAATAAAATCAATTTCTCTTTTCAAAGAATTATTTTCATTTAAAACAAAATCAACTTTTGAAGATAAAAACTCATTTTTCTTCAACACATCATCACAATCATTTTTAGATTTTAAAAATTTATTTTCTTTTAGAGCAAGGTCTAGTTGAGATCTCAATGAATCCCTTTCATTATAACCTCAACCTTCTCTTGCAAAACATTGTTAAACTTAGAAGACAATTTTTCATTTTCTTTATTTAAAGCAAGGGTCTTCTTTTTCAAAACTTTATATTTTTCAATTAGTTTTTCACAAATAATAGAAAGTTCTTCATTCAAAGCATGGGCATCAACAAATTCATCACATGAAGAACTAGAATCAAAACTATCTAGTTGAGTTTCCGAGTGTACCTCAAGGGAGTCATTCCCTTGGATCATATAGCATTGTTGTGGCTCGAATTCATCTCCACTAGATTCATCCTCCGGTTGGATTGGCAATTGAAGCTTGGAGGTGGTGGTTGTTGTCAACTTGTTCCACACTTTAAAAGCGGAATCAAGATTAAAAACACGCATAAGATAATCTTTAGGAAGTGTGCTTCTAATGGCCTCAAGGGCTTGTGCATTGGCCTCTACATGAATGCGGTTACCAAGATAGCATTTCTTGGTAGCGGCAAGAAAGACATGCAAACCTAGGGTCTTTAAGTAACAACTCATCATAACCTTCCAAACCTCAAGTCTAGAGATATCAAACATAGGAGGGCTATCCATGAGTGCAAACTATATGTATGCAAGCAAACAAATGTGCAAATGCAAATGATAGATTAGCAAACAAAGGATCTCACTCCTAGGATGTTAAGCCTAAGTATCAGGAGCGTAGGCTCTGATACCAATTGAAAACACCTAGAGGGGGTGAATAGGTGTAAGTGCTAATCTAGAAACTAAATGTGCTAAATGCGGTAGCTTAAAACTAATTTGCAACACACTTAGTACAACCAACAAGTGTAGCCGAATTTCCCGTGAAGGGCTCTGGACTAACTCCTCTTGATTCCCCTAGATATGGGTTGAGGTGCTATATGAAGCTCTTGTGGTTAAGTACAAGTGAGGCACACACAATAATCCAAGCATATAAGGATAAGCAATATGAATCAAATGCAAGGACAACACAAGCATACAAGATATGAATGAATGATTGATGCTTTGCACAAATAAACAAGAGAGAGGGTTGAGAGACAATTGATCAAACGCAAACACAAAGATATGTTTCGAGGTTCGAGCCCCTAGCTCTACTTCCCCGCCTTCACCGAGAAGGATTTCCAATCCACTAGGAGTACCGAACTCCACTCTCAACCTTACAATGCCACCGAGGCAATACAACCACAATCCACCTCTACCGAAGAGGGATAAGGCTCGTAGCCAACAACAAACACAATCACCTCTACCGAAGAGGGATCCAAACCAATACAACTCCGATCAACCTCTACCAAAGAGGGATACAACAAAATAAAGAGGGTTTACAACTTGGAGGCTTAATCAACCTCAAACACTTCTCTTTTTCTGCAAACAAAGATCCTAATAGATTAGAATAGAAGATATAGCTCAAGTGGATATCAAGGTGTTTTTGGAAAGCAAATAACAAAGAAAAACTACTTGGGAAATCTCTTGTAGATGATAGAAATGATAAACCAAAACAATATCCCAAAAACCTAGTTTTCTTTTATTTTCCAAAACCCTTGAAAAATAATAAAGATGAAATCTTTTTGGCACTAAACTCTTTTAAAAACTTGTTTAAACACAAAACAAACTCTGGTATTTTTCTTTTCAAAAGTCTTATCAAAACACATGAAGTGATGGGTTATTTATAACCCCAACAGAAAACTAGCCGTTAGGCTGATCTGTCAGCCTGACAGGCTTGCGGTCGACCGGTCGGTCGACCGCCAACGGTCGGATTTTCGACCGTTGGAGCTATCGGTCGACCGCCCGGTCGACCGCCCAGTTCTAGAGAGCACAGCTCTCTGGTCTGGTCGACTGCACGGTCGACCGCCCAGATACAGAGAGCAGAGCTCTCTGGTCCGGTCGACCGGTCGGTCGACCGACCCACTGGGCTGCCAGACGTGCACAAGGCTGTGCACGTCAGTCGACCGCTCGGTCGACCGGCCCTTGGTTCGGTCGACCATGCGGTCGACCGACCTGGCCTGTCAGCCATAGTCTGGGTCAAAACTGGGTCAGAAAACAGTTAAAAATATTTTATAAAAATTCTTTTATCTCTTCTAAAAATTCCATAAAACTTCTTTTAACATTTTATATTGAAATATAAACTTGTGATAAAAATTTCAAGACAATATATAAACATTTGGAATCATTTTTGTGTCTTGCAAATTTTATCAAAAAAACTAAAACTTGTACTTTATCAAACTTGATTTTTCAATACATGAATAGGAAAGTCAAAATAAGTTTGTTTAAGGAGTTTAAGCATGCATGTATAGAAAGAATACATCTACTATACATATAAACCATGTAAACTTGTTTTGATCAAACTATTCATGAAAACCAAAACCAAAACATGAAACGTGTGTGTATTGTGCACTTGAGCATATCAATTATACTAAGCTTTACAAATGGATCTAAACACACTAAACTATGGATACCTAAGTCTTCTTGATGATCTTCATCTTCAAGGCGACTCGATCCACAAACACTGTGATCCATGAGCAAGGCTAGGTATGATCTTGATGCTCAGGCCCTGGAATCACCATGAAAAGCTTCTAAACTCCTTTATTGAAGCTAATCACCAACTAATATCTTGTTACATGATCTGAAACTAAAATCATAAGAATATTAGTAAACATAACTACATGAGTTAATCATCATCAAAACTAGAGTGGAAGGCCTTCGGGCCAACAGTCTGTCACCTCTGGAGATTTTACACCCTGGATATTTGACTCAGGTGCCACTCACCATATGATCTTTTATCATTCTGTCCTTACCAACTTTTCTCCTATTTTTTATTCAACTTATATATACACTGCTAATGGTTCACCTCTTGCAGTCACCCAGTCTGGTAACATTACACTCACTTCTAATCCGTCGAGTAGATCACCTTGCCTTCTATCTTTTGCATTCCTAAACTTACTATGAAATTACTATCTGTTAACAAACTCACCGATTATAGTTGCATTGTCTATTTACACTCACTTCTTGTATTGTTCAGGATCACACCAGAACTATTGGGACATGACGTAAGGTCAACGACTTATATCAGTTGGAGTCTCTTCATCTTTCTTCATCACCACATCCCACAGTGAGTCTCTTTGTCACCTCTGATTTATGGCATCATCGGTTGGGACATTTATCTACCTCTAGGTTAAAAACTCTGTCTGATTTTGGTGTGTTAGGAAAATTTCAGTTTTCTAGCTCAAATAATTTTGAAGGTTGTCGTTTTGCTAAACAAGTTGATGTACCTTTTGGCTCTAACAATCACTTAGCTTCAGAAATCTTTGATTTAGTTCACTCTAATATTTGGGGAAAAGCTCCTATCTCCTCTCTTTCTGGTTACAATGATTATATTTGTTTTGTTGATAACTGCTCTCGATACACATGGGTTATCTCATGCAAAATCGATTTGAACTATTGCAAATCTATACTGAATTCACAAAACATGATTTATACTCAATTTCACAAACATATAAAAAAATTTCGATCTAATGGAGCTAGAGAATATCTTTCATCCTCTATGATTACCTTGTTTAAATCTCATGGCACCATTTCTCAATAATCTTTCCCACACACACATCCAAAAAATGGAGTTGTCGAGCATAAACATAGACATATTCTTGAGGTTACAAGATCATTGTTGCTTTCTATATCAGTTCTAAAATGATATTAGGCTGAAGTTGTTTTAACTGTAGCTCTATTCATCAGCATCACTCCATCCTCTATTATTGCTGCTCTTTCTCC
Source organism: Agave tequilana (assembly GCA_038442645.1). NCBI lineage: Eukaryota > Viridiplantae > Streptophyta > Magnoliopsida > Asparagales > Asparagaceae > Agave > Agave tequilana. The sequence continues at coordinate 413,607 of JAVJIF010029832.1, read as the reverse complement.
ACACACTCGTCTACATGGTCATTCTTTTGATTACTTCTACTTTTGGGTGTGTATGTTTTGTCCTCCAAAACTAGTAAATGTATATTTCTTGGATATAGCTTTGCTCATAAAGAGGATATCGGTGTTATGACCCCATTACCAAACGTCTTCGCATTACCTGACACGTGTCATTCTTTGAAAAGTTTCTTACTATCATTCTTCTTCCAAAGAGGATCTCGTATTTCTTGATACTGACACATCCATGGAGTCTTCCACTTAACCTATTCCTATATACACACCTTCTCCATCCAGTTATACATCATCTGTCTCACAAATTCCTCAACTCACTGAGTCTTTTTCCTCATCTATGAATGATACTCCTACTGATATGCCGCTTATGCTTGCTCCAACTTCACCGGGTGATCAGCCTCTTCCTCATAAAATTCTCCACGCAACTGTCACCTTCCTGCTTGGTATTGCACTTCTGCTATCACATATTATCCTGAGTTTTCAGCATTTGTCTCTGCTATTAACTCTCTACAGAAACCTAACTCATATTATGAGGTTGTCAAATCTCTAGAATGGCAACATGCAACCAATGAGGAACTAGCAGCGTTTTAACGCACCTGTCACGCCCCGCTTCCCAAAATATGGTGGAGTGGAGACGCGACGAGAGTTAGTGATACATATATGCAAGGAAAATATCTCATATACACGCGCTATGCCTTAAGTAGCCCGAACAAGCTGAAAAAAATCTATTAAAATGAATCACTATCACTACAATATAATATATAAGCATCCTCACATGATAACAATGAACATAGAAATAGAATTGGATGATAACAAAGACTGATACATAGAGAAAGGAATCAACAAAATAAGAGAAAGCAGAAATACCAATGATCGAGCTGAGGGTAACTCCAGGCTCCTAGCGAAATATATGATCTCATCAACACCTGATGAATGAAATAAAACATCCAAGGTGGACGTGCAAATCCAGGATCGTCAGAAAGCGACCCAATGAGTGTGTAAAAAAAGGAAAAGGTGCTCGTGCATATAAACAAACATAATCATAACATGATAACTGTAAACAAAAGATAACTGAATAACATGATAAACTGACAACTGAAAGATAACTGAATAACATGATAAACTGACAACTGAAAGATAACTGAATAACATGTCTGTAGGTAAAAAAATACCACTGATAAAATAAACAGCTGATGCCAAGATGTGTAACCTAGCATATGCCACTAGTCTGGTTGGTTATTAGTAACCTAACTAATATAGTACTTTGCTGTGTCTAATACCACAACCATTCTCTCATATATCAAATAAAATTATCATTGTTGTAACTACCTGCATATGTAGTGCATATATTTTGGAAGGGTTCCGTGCATGCCCGGTACCACGGTCTAACCCCCTGGCGCTGAATTAGGATGGTTAGACCCCTGGCATTGAACCAGGATGGATCGCAAGGCCCAAATAACTGAAGACCACAGCCCGACACAAAAAAATAACTGGTGTGGCACCGTAGTCTGGGCATAGCACTAATAACTGAGAACTGAATAACTAGGTAGCCAGTACTATCTTGGTTTCTGATGGTGGAACCTAAACTTGGTATACCATATCTAGTCCTTCCAAAAGACATGACATACATCATCAGGCAATTACCACTGTTTCCCGGGCTATGGTGTCTTTTATTAACAGGCAACTATATAAGTTATTATTAAAAGTGAATTAGTAACGAGATATATTCAACAACTGATGATGTCAATAATAGCTAATAATTGAATAACTGGAAACTAGTATCTGATAAATGAATAGCTATTAATTGACATCAAATGAAGAATACTGGAGATGAGGAGTCACTAATGACAACTGGGTTAATTACAAGATCAAGTCCAGTGAAGGTGTATCAATATTAGTCCTAAGTCAACAATGATGAACTACTAACACATGAGAAATGACGCTCATAAATGCTCAAATCAACTACAGAATTAAAGTGGACGTTCATTGATGACTTATGAAGTGATACAAGTAATCATACTGGTAAAATAAATCAGATGATCACATGAAATGATACGAGTATCACACAAATACCTATTAACAATGGTAAAAAAGGAAATAACGCAAAAGCAAACACTCACAATTAATAATAAATCCAAATTACACGAAGTAAACACTCACATGAAATGACGCGATTTTGGATACGAATCGCCGTCTGGTCTTCATTGCACAAACTAGTATGGATTTCTGAATTATCTCATGGGTCAGTCTTCGAATCGTCAGTGTATCGGGTCCCACAACGAACACCAATCCGAATTGCTTGTAACCGGTCCAGATCTCATCAAATTAGTCCGAAATCATAGTAACACGCAACCAAACACTCATAGATACACATACACATAAATATATGCTTACACACGTGCACATGCACTCTACACACACGTGCACACAGACACATACGTGTACACCCACGTACATACATATACAAGTATACACATACATATACACTATATATATGCATACCTACACATACATACATACATACATATATATACACTCACATTCATCTACACACATCTGCACTCATGCACACACATTCATGCACACACCCAAGCATACATTACATATAATTTTACACACTACATAATACAAATTAAATTACACACATATAATCTACTCACAACTACTACACACACATTTATAACAAAAAACACCAACATACAATTAACCCATACACAATATGCAAAATCAGACAGAGAGAAAGGGGACTCACAGCTAGGAAGAAGAGGCCAGCCACGGGGTTCGTCGGCGGGGATCGGCGGAGACAGAAGTCGCGGAGGCTACAACGGTGCTCGGGGAGGCCGGATGATCGCAGCAGAGGGCGTGGATCAGCTCTGGCGTGCTCTGGGGTGCAGTGGTGTGTGGAGCTCATCCAAGAAGGGAGGTGGTGCATGGAAGGCCTGGGCTGCTGGAGAGTGTTGTGTCGTAGGCTGTTCACGGCCAAGAGGAGAGGGGCCCGGAGAGGCGCTGGAGGAGGAGCTGGTTGTGATCGGAATTGGGGGCTGTTGGAGAGATGGCCGGCTTGATGTTGTGGTGGCTCAACCGAGGGGATGGCCAGGCCACGGCTTTGGTGGGCCAGGCCTGTTGGGGGGAAGTGATGTCACGGGTGTTAGGGTTGCGGCCTGATCATGGGAGGAGGGGGTGGATCTTGCCACGGAGCCGGGGTGGAGAGGAGAGGTGGTTGAGTGCGCCAGGGCTCGATGAGGTTGTGTGGGGGTGGTGCAGGGGGGTGTGGTTGTTGCAGTTCCTAGTTGTAAGGAGGAGGAGCAGTGAAGGAAGAATGGTGGCTGAAGAATAAATATTAGGGTTTGGGATTAGGTTAACCTTAGGGTTTATATTAGGATTATATCTAAGGGGAGAGATATAGGGTTGAGGGTTTGGGTTATAGGATTAATGGGTTTATGATAATGAGTAAAGGGTATCAGGTAAGAAATAGAAATGGGTAATAGGTTAAAGGCTAGGGAAGAATAAAGATAATAATAATAAGAATAATATTAATAATATAAGGTAATAATAAAAACAAGAACAACAACAGCAGCAAAAATAATAATAATACCCACAAACTTACAATAACAATAATGATTAATAAAATTAGATATTAATAACAATCATAATTAATTAGTAATGTTAATAGTAATTAGTAACATTAATAATAAAAATAATAATAATAAAAGTCAATAATAATACTAATACATAATATTAATTCTAATCACAATAATAATAACAACAATAGTAATAACACTAATAATAAATAACAATAATCATAATACTAACAAAAACATTAATAATAATAATACTAATAATATTAAAAATAAATAATAATCATAATGAAGTAATAATATAAATAATAACAATTAAAAATTAAAAATATTAATAAATGATAATAGTAGTAATATATAACCAAATTAATATCTATATCTCAAAATAATTTGTGTAGTTAATATTAATGATAATCACAAGAAGAAGAAAGCAATAAATTAAGTTAATTAATATAATAAAATAATCAGTAAATCAAAATAAATACTTTAGAAAAATAAAAATACAGTATTACTAATTAGGGATATTATAGCACCCATACTTGGGATCTTGTTCCCTTGCCACTGGTGCAAATCTAATAAGCTGCAAATAGATATCTAAAATCAAGATCAAATCTGATGTTCTGTTGAATGGCACAAGGCTCGTTTCGTTGCTAGGAGATTCACGCAGGAGTATGGTATTGATTATGAGGAGACATTTGCTCCCGTGACCAAAATGCCATCTATTCACATTCTTTTTGCCCTTGCTGCTGCTCGACGGTGGCCACTCTATCGTATGAATGTTAAAAATGCTTTATTGAATGGTGATTTCTCTGATTGTTTATATGCAGCCTCCTCCTGGTGTTTCTTCTCCACCGGGACATATATGCAGACTTCGACGAGCTCTTTATAGTCTAAAACAGGCGCCTCGTTCTTGGTATGAGTGATTTCGACAGTCTCTCCTATCTGCTGGTTATACACAAAGTATGGCTGATTATGCAATGTTTCGGTGCTCCACTCCCTATTGTATTGTGCTTCTCATCTTATACGTTGATGACATGGTTATTATCGAAAGTGATCATGTCGCTATTGCATCTCTGAAGCGGCATCTTCAATCTGAGTTTAAAATGAAAGATTTGGGTTTTCTCCGCTATTTTCTTGGTATTGAGGTTGCCTACTCCTCTTGTGGCTATCTTCTATCCAAGCAAAACTACATTATTGATCTTCTTGAGCGTGCTACCCTGAGTGATCCTACTTGTTATGCCCCGCTTCCCAAAATACACTAGAGTAGAGACCCGACGAGAGTCGGCAACTCATAAACGCAATGAGAATATCCCATGTATACACGCTAAGTCTTAAGTAACATGAACAAACTATATATATCTACTATGATAAATTAAAATTACTGCAATAATACATATAAGTGTCCACACATGATAAGGAATGAATAAAAAAATGAAATAAATACTGAGTCTGATAAATGAGAATCAAGAAAGCAACATGAATGAAAGAGGGAAGGAGTACCGATGATCAGGCTAAGGGAAACTCTGGCTCCTCGCAATGCATACGATCTCATCAACATTTAGTCAATAGAATAAAATATTCTAACCTGGATGCGCAAATCTAGGATTGTCAGAAAGCGACCTAATGAGTGATAAAATGAAGAAAGTGTGCAGGTACATAATACGTGTAATCATTCTACAATATTAGTATAAAAATATAAGATAAAGAATATCATGAATAAAACTAATTCATCGCTATAAAGAACATCATGAATAAACTGTGATATAGGAGATATCTTATCACTGTAATGAGAACAACTGATACTCATATGTGTATAACCTAACATATGTTTCTAATCTGTTGATTATTATTAACTTAACTAATATGGTATTTAGTTGCGTCCCATACCATAACCATTTTCTCACATATCAAACAATATAATCATTGTTGTAATTGTCTGTCAATGTAGTGCATGTATTTTGGAAGGGTACCGTGCATGCTTAGTACCACGGTCTAACATCCCTGGCGCTGAACAAGGATGGGCCACAAGGCCCAAATAACTGAGACCACGACCCCATACAAAAAGAATAACTGGTGTGGCATCGTAATCTGAGCAAAGCCCAATAACTGAATAATTAGGTAGCTAGTACTACCTTGGTTTCCTTTGGTAAAACCCAAAACTTGATTAATCATCATAAGTTCTTTCAAAATACATGGCATACATTATCAGAAAATTATTTTTTTCTGTTGAATTATGGTGTCTTTTATTAACATGCAATAGTAAATATTAGAGTGTAATAGTAACCGAATATCTCCAACTGAAATTGATGTCAATAATAGATGATAACTCACAACTGATAACTGATATCTGATTAGAATTCAATTTCTGCATAATTCATATTGTACTTCTCGTCCGGTTTTAATAAAATACTATTTAATAATCCATGTTTTGGTCTCTTGCGCAGATAATGAATGAATAGGAATAAAGTTCCAATAAGAGCTTAATTAAACCCATTTTGAGTAATTAATCTGAATTTTTTGGATCCCAATCAAGAGAGCTAGAAGGTACATTGGATCCTGAAATGAGGATAAATATGGATAAATATGAGTCTAAATTACTAAAAGCCAAAAATACACAAAAGCTCCTAGAAGTTGGATGAGACAATTGGAAAAAGATCAGGGCCTCTGGCCCTGATCAAGCCGCGTTCTCATGGCAAGATCAAGGCCAGAGGCCCTGCTTTTTGACGTGTGGCTTCTTTCAAATGATTCCCAGGTCCCCATTTGCCTATAAATACTGTAAGATGATCAGAAACTCGAGAGAGGGAGCAGTAGGCTTGGGTTTTATCCACAGTATAGCTTAGTGTATATTTTCTTCTTCTTTTGTAATTTTCTTTTCTTTGTAGATCATGTAGTAGGGCTGAGAGTGATCCAGGAGAGAAAGAGAGTGTTATTGTAATGGATGAGTGACACATCTAAGAAAGCTTCCTCCTTTCCTTCCATGGTTTCTTCTCTAACTTATAACATGAGGATTAGCTAGTTTTCTCTTATGAAAATCTAACTACTAACTACTTACATGATAATCTACATGTATCTAATAACCTCTACAAGGCCTTGCTCTTGCAGGAGTCGTTGATGGCTCATGATGATGGGTTCTAACTCCTAACTTGCTAACAAGCTAACTTGCACAACTTACTTTATTTCATGCTTGTCTCTAACCAGTTTTGATGGATTAATTGTATGGTGCATCTTATTAATATGGTTTGGATGTGGAGAACAATCTTATGCGCCATGCTTTGAAACGTCTTTTGAAGCCAAGGATTAGTGGTGGTCAAGAATCCATGTGAGATAACTATCACTAAGAGGTTAGCATGGTTAGTGGAGTAATTAGTAGTTAGTAGTTATGAGTTTTCTTCCCATTTTACTTTGTTTTTAAAACCGATTTCAACACTAATTTATCATTTTCTTATTGATGTTTTCAAATCCCTCTCCGTTCACCACTTATTTTCATTTCTCCATCACAATCTCTCTCTCTTTTCTATTTTATTTTAATCACATTTTACAAATCTTTTCACCACATTTTTAGTTTCATTTTCCACTTCATCTCTTTCTTGTTTTCAATTCACTTGTATTTCTTTCACTTCGTCATTTCTATCATTTTCTTCTCCTCCTTCTTGTTTTCTTTTCTCTTTCTTAAAACAAAAAAGAACTTGTTAACAATCACGCGATACAAACTGTTAATACTTCTATCGCCTCTCATCCCTATGGATTCGACCCGTTTAGCCTATATGCTATAACAGAACTATCGAGAAAGCCAATGCACATATACTTTCACTGATTTCCAAATATACACATTTTTGTGCACGCTTCCCATTGATCAACAAAATGGCGTCGTTATGGGAACAGTTTAAACTCACATTTTTTTAAAGATTTTCTTCTCTGTTTGTGTGTACAAGTCAAAATTTTCAGAATCTAAGAACTGCAGAAGCCTATACTACCCTGTAGCTCCCTGCTCACAAAATTTGAGAGCCTAATTCAAAAATTTGCCGCAGCAAGCCAAAAAAATAACGGAAACACAAGCTTTTCAGGGCTTCTGGGCTCTAGTTTTTGCAGGGTTCTTCCAATGTTCATATGTTGATGTATTCTGCTATTAGATTTCTGATTTGATTGCATGTTCATTGCAATAATTAAATAACAAAATCGACAATTGGATGTGTTAAAATGGTTTAAACATTTGCATCATAGATACGTGTCAATTTCATTCCGATATATTATATTTTGTTCTGTTGTTATCAGCTGAACTGAGGTGTACATATTGCATTGCATATAGACTACGGAAAATACATGGATGATTTACTCGCTTTGTGCGTTATTCTTTTCTATATTTCACACTTGCACGAATCGAATTTAAGGGCATAACCCAGTACAAGATAAGGTGGGAAAGTCATACCCTCCCTTAGCCCAAAAACTACCTCCCCATTTACCAACCCAAGCCTAAATCTAAAACTTGATAGACGTTGGCCCCTAAGGACATCTCGGACTTATTAAGAGATTGACCTCGAGAGAAAGTTGTTAGTACCGGACTCTTACCAAATTGGTGCATAAAGATTAGGGATTAAGAGATTAAGCCTCGAAGATTCAGTGATTTGGTGTAATTAAAGCATGTTGCTTGCACACAGATACCTCTCACTGAATTTTGACCCTATCCGGTAGATTAGCTCAGAGTCAGATACTGCAATAGCCCTCTCCAGGACAGTCGACCAGTTAGGAGTCGTCTAGATTTAGGTCAACTCTAGCATAGGCTTATTTGATTTTTTTTTCTTTTTATTTGTTTGTTTATTTGTTTGCTTTTTCTTTTTGTTTGTGTTTGTGAAATGGATTTCAACAACAATTTTTCAATCATAATATGAATCCATATTTCACCCCAATCTCATTTGTTCGGATAACTCCAACCCGGCTTTTTATAATATGAACCATCAATATACACTGGATTGGATTTATCCGACTCAAAATAACCCATACCCCTAATCTTATGATAATAATTTTCAAAATAATTTCAACTTTTCATAGAGTGAGATTTACCTCCCCCGAGTCTAATTTTCATACACCTTATCCACAAAATTCATTCCCCAATTTTGTTTCATATACTCATTTCTAAGAGCCACTAACTGAAGAAAAATCTAATTTAGAAAAGAGTATAGAAACCATGCTTGAGTCCCAATAACAAATTCAAAACTTACTCGACTCACAATCTTCACAATATTTCTCACATTAAGATTTAAATACTCCTTTTTTAGAACATCCAATTGAAGAAAAATCTGAGTTAGAAAAGAATATGGAAGCCTTGCGTGAGTCTGAGCGCCAATTTTAAAATATGTTGGACTCCCAATTTACACAGAATTTCCACGATTCATACTCATCCTTTCAAGTCCCACATCACATTGAAGAAAAATTTGACTTCGAGAAGAGTATGGATATCTTGCGCGAGTTTGAACAACAATTTCAAAATCTGATGGACTCACAATTTCATCAAAGGTTTCAAAACCAACCTTCCTACTCACATTTTCAAGAAGAACCGACAGAGTTAGAAAAAAGTATGGAAGACCTGATTCGGACACAAAATTTTGTTATCCAGTCCATCGTTAGGTTTGAAATACAAATGAGTGAATTGGTCAATGCTTATTGATTGCAAGTAAATGAAGTGAGAATTACTGTCTAGCTTTGGGCTAACGGGTCGTGTCCACGAGGAGGATTGCGATGAAAGCTTTTCGATGTATTGTTCAAAAAGCAAAGAATGGTGTCGGTGTTTTTCTTCTATGCTGAAAAGAGAATGGAGAGTAGGGAAGTGATTTAAAGAAAAATTGAAAACTTAGATAAGACTTTGAAAAAGATGATCTTTAAAAAGGATTGAAGAGTGATTGGTTGTTTATTTTAATATATGAAGAAGATCTGGGCTCACTATCTTACTACTCAATAATATATTCCTTTCTTGAAAATCTCAGTGCCTCAACTTGATTATAGGCAAAAAATTAAGCTTGAGTTTTGAAAGTCTTAACTAAAGCAAATAAGATTGTTTGAAAAAGTTAACTCTTTTTTTTTTTTTAAGAATTCATCTTGAATTGAATGTTAAATCATCAAGTTGACTTTCAAGTATGAAATAAAAACAAGTTCAAGTGATGTTTTAAAAATAAAAGTTTTATAAATCCAAACCCATCCTCATGTACATTCAAGAACGCTTTCAAAGAAGCAAGGCTTAGTTTAAGGTATTCATATGATTCTGTAGGGTTTTTTTACATCAAAATTATTCAAAATAAGAGGGATCGAAGAGAGATGATAGAGAGCCCAGAAAAATAAATTTAACTACTCATAATTAATATAAAACACAATATGTAAATGAAATGAATCATACTCGTGAATTGCGGAAGACGAGAAGCCTTGATCTTTTATTTATGTCACTTCAAGTTCAGATTACAATCACTCTTTTCCTCTCTCTCTCTCTCTCACTTGTATCTGAACTGAACTACAAATTAAATACAGAGATACAACTTCTCATTAACTATCTAACAAAGAACCTAAACCCTAAAAATAAAGAGAAAAACTTAAACTAGTCTTCGGTTCATATTTCTTTGGAAAATGCAGTATTTATAGGCCAAAACCAAACGGGGGAGAGCGTATGAAGATAGGGGGAGCAAACGCTCCCCCAAGGGTTTGACCAGGTGGCCACACCGAGGGGTGCTGCTCCCTGGCTTCGTGATATATTTTTATCTCTTACTGGATTTACAGTTTTAGGTCCTGAATTTGATGAAACCTCCTTTGATCTTCGAATTTAACCAATTGATTTGTGAAGATCTTATTTTAGCCGCTTGTTCAACTGGTTTTATCTTCTCTGATTTGCCCTGATTTACCCTAATCTGTCCTGATCTTTGATTTGAATTAATTCTGAATTAAATCAGAATTTTGATGGGCTTTTAGGCTCGTTTTTCTTCCCTCTCCTTTAGTAATGGGCCTGCATTTTATAAAAAAAAATATAAGACTAAATACATGATTTATTAGACAATAATTATGGGAATGTGACATTATATATGCAATATATGTGACCAATCAAACCCCACACTTATTTTTTTGCTCGCCCTCGAGCAAAACATCAAAACTAATCCTAAGAAATTATTGGACCACTTTCGCAGGCCACTCGATTGCACTGAGCATGTGCAATAAGCCGTTAAACCTCTAGGTTACCCCTAGAGGATGAGTTTTTTCTCGTGAGGGTTTTCAGTAAATTGCACCCTCAAAATCCATAAAGAAAGGGAAAAGAGTTAGTATTTTTGAAAAGTAATTCAAAATTAAAGAAAATATTTGAAGTATTATTGTAAGAGTTCAAGTAATCTATAAGTTATAGGAAAATCAAATTTTTCATTTCTAAACTTAGTCTCTATTTAAAAACATGTTATCAATCAAAGTAAATAGTCAAATTGTATTTCTCATCTAGTCTATCACTTTATCCTAAGCCATATGAACCTTTGTGACTGTGAAATTTTGACTAAGGGTTCTTTAACTTAAACTCTTATGTCTTATTTAATTTTATTTTTGGTGAAATTATTCCTTAATTATATTAGGCTTTCTAATCTGCCCATGTAACGAGCCTTTAGTCGGTGACACCCAAACCGGACAGTCTTAGGGGGCACCAGGTGAGAAAACACCCCTAAAGACTTAAGCCCTCGAGCAAACAAGGCCATGAAACTAAGGATTTTTATTTATAAAATGTACCCCTTTTAGGAGTGAATACTTATACTTCATGAGGCGCAAATATGTAGCTTAATCAGAGGATATATATATATATATATATATATATATATATATATATATATATATATATATATATATATATATATATATATATATATATATATATATATCTTTTCTCTCTTCTTTTCTTATATATATAAGGCATAAGAATCTTTGTTTTTGAACCTTAAGTGTGTAAGTGTATAAAGTGTGCATATTTGATCAAGGTAAAGATCAAGACTAAATTAGTTTTCTAAATTTTTCCTCTTAATCCTAGAAATCAAACAAGTCATCTTACTTTGACCAAGTATAAGAAATCATAATAATGATTCTCCTATTCTTTAAAATTGACTTAATTTCTTCCAAAAAAAATACGTCAAAATACTATTCTTTTTTCAAAAAGTTTTTTTTCTTTTTTAATTTTTAACCAATTTTTTTCTTTAAACAATGTTAATGATGTTAGAACCTTCCCCCACACCTATCTCATGCCTTATTCCCAATGTATGAAAGAAAAGTATAGATGCATGAAATAGAATGTAAAAGAGGTAAAGTTACTGATACACTGAGTCGAAAAGATCCATAGCCGTTTCATTTACCGGCACCGATCCAAGAAAGGTTTAAGGCGTTGACCATTTATCTTAAAGTCATTTATATTCTTGGTGTCACTGATCTCTACAGCCCCATGTGAAAACACAGATTTTACAATGAATGGCCCAGTCCATCTTGATTTTAGCTTTCCTGGAAAAAGATGAAGCCTAAAATTATAGAGTAAGACTTTTTGTCTAGGGACAAATATTTTCCTTATGATATGTTTATCATGAAAAATCTTAACTCTATCTTTTATGATCTTAGAATTTTCATAGGCCTCATTTTTCAACTCCTCTAATTTGAAAATTTGTAATTTTCAAAGGTCACTAGCCTTATTCAAATCGAAATTTAGCTGCTTGATTGCTGATTGCAAATGAAAGCAGTGAGAGCTACCATCTAGCTTTGGGCTAACGGGTGGTGTCCACGAGGAGGAATACGATGGAAGCTTTTCGATGAATTGTTTAAAGAACAAAGAATGGTGTCGGTGTTTTTTTATATGTTGAATAGAAAATGGAGAGTAAGGAAGTGATTAAAAGAAAAATTAAAAGCTTAGAGAAGGCTTTAGAAAAGATGATCTTTAAAAAATGTTGAAGATTGATTGGTTGTTTGTTTTAATATATGAAAAAGATCTGGGCTTACTATCTTACTACTCAACGATATGTTCTTCTCTTGAAATTTTCAGCGCCTCAACTTAATCATAGGCAAATACTTAAGCTTGAGTTTCGAAAGTCTTAAGCAAAGAAAATAAGATTGTTTGAAAAAGTTTAACTCTTTTTCTTAAGAAATCCTCTTAAACTGAATGTTAAATCATCAAGTTGTCTTTCAAGTATGAAATAAAAACAAGTTCAAGTGATGTTTTAAAAAAAATAGAAGTTTAGAAATTCAAACCCATCCTCATGTGCCTTCAAGAACACTTTCAAAGAAGAAAAGTTTAGTTTAAGGTATACACATGATTCTGTTGGATTCTTTACATCAAAACTATTCAAAACAAGAGGAATCAAAGAGAGAGATGATAGTGAGCCCAGAAAAATAAATTTAGCTACTTATGATTAAAGTAAAACAAGATATGTAAAAGAAATAACACATACCCGTGAATTGGAGAAGAAGAGAAGTCTTGAACCTTTTTGATGTCACTTCAACTTTAGATTACAATTACTCTTTTTCTCTCTATCTCTCTTGTATCTAGACTGAACTATGAATTAAAAATAGAGATACAACTTCTCAATACTATCTAACAAAGAACATAAATCTTAAAAAAAAGAGAAAAACTTAAACTAATTTCCAATCCCTTTTCTCTGAAAAATGTAGTATCTATAAGGGAAAACCAAACGGGGGCGTGCGTACGAAGATAGGGGAGCAAACGCTCCCCCAATCACCTCAATAAAGCCGCGGAAACGTGGATTTGGCTGCGTTTTCACGGCCTGGGTGTGGCCAGGTGATTGAGATTTTACCTGCACACAAAAATACAGAATTTCAGATCTAAGAATAGGATATGCTAGGTACTCAATTCTATCGCTATAGCAAGTAGCTATGCGGGACGTGATCCACAGGGAGGGACTAGCGATGGAAGCTTTTCTAGTAAGTTCTCTAAAGTGTTTGAATTAGGAAGAAGATGGTAGATTAAGAAGGTGGAAAATAGATTATATACAAGAAATTGAATTGGGTGTTGTTGGTGTTGGTGATCTAATCTAAAGAAATAAAAGAAAGAAAACTAAAAACTAAAAAACATACTTACCTCTTCTGCGCCTGTTTACCTTTGATCCGTTGCGACGACTTACCTTGTCTTTGATGGCAATCAAGCATGGCGTATAGGATCTTCCCCCTTCTCGATCTACACTACGAATAAAAAGGACAAACTATACTAGCAAGAGAAGGTTTGTTCATCACCATAGGCCATCAAGGGCACTTCAACGGCTAAGCAGTCTCGAAGCTATCAGATTCTCTTAGATTGCAAGTCATCAGAGGAAAATAAATAAAAACAAGAGTAAAGAAGAAACAAAAACTTTGATTTGATTCTTATAACAATGGAAGAAAAGATTTACTTACACCGATGTCACCTCAGTACAAGCTTGATCTCCTTCCTCCATTAAACTCGTCTCTCCTCTCAGTTACATAAAAATTACATAAAAGAAAAATAAAAAAAACCTAAGTTACAATCTAAAATTTAGCCTAAGAAAAACCCTAAGTTCGTTTCTGTACTCCACGCCCTTCTCTGTTGCTCTGCAAGGGTATTAATAGGAGATGAAAGAAGTAGAGTTCCGGTACAACTCTCCCACGAAAACTCATCGCCAGACTCATCCATAGGGCCGCGGAAACGCGGCTATGGCCGCATTTCCGCGGCCATAGTGTGGCTTCTGGCCACGCACTTTCGCGCGTGGCCTCATCTGGTCCGTCCATCTGGTATATCCTTTTAGATCTGACATACCGACTCTTTATTTTGAAATTTCGGGATAACTTGGGAAGCAAGTTACCCTAAATCCAAATCTCTTTTAAACGAATTTTATCTTTGCACTCTCCTCCTTTTATCTTTATCCTTGTCCTGCAAGCATTTATGGTTGAGTAGAAGTCTATCCCTTTCCTCTTCTTTTAGTAATTGCAACTTTTGCACATAGGCTTGCACATGGGCTTTTTGGGCTTCTGGGCTTCATTTAGGCTTTATTCTTTATTTAAATAATTACTCAAGGCCTGCACACATTAAATAACAAAACTTTAGTAATAGTGCATAATTAAAAGAATAAATAGGAAACATGATAGTAAATGTAGTGATCAATATGCATTTTTTTACTACCTATCACACCCCCACACTTATCTTTTTGCTCGTCCTCGAGTAAAAATCAAAAAGAATAAGAAAAGAAAAACTAATCTAGCTAACTCACTTTCGTAGGAATCACGGTTGCACTTAGCATGTGCAACAAGCCGTTAAACCTCTAGGTTACCCTAGAGGACGAGTGTTGTCTCGTGAGGGTTTTCAGGGATTACACCCACAAAATCCATTAAAAGAAAAATATTTGAAATATGTTTGAAGAGACTAAGTAGTCTATAAGTTTTAGGATTATCATTTTTATTCATTCTTAAACTTAGTCTTTATATAGTAAATTGTTATCCATTTTAGGTAAGAATCAAAATTGAATTTTTGTATAGTCTTTTTTGTTACCAAAAGTCATATGCATCCTTATGAATCTTTACTAGGAATTCTTTAACTTGAACTCTCATGCCTCTTTATTATTATTTTCTCTTTTTTTTAATATGTATAACTCATCTAATTTTCTTTCGTGTAAGCATGAAGGCTTCTTGAGGTCCTCATACCTAACTAATTGACTATTAGATGTGTTAGTACATATATAAGTAATATTTCTTAGTTTCCTTAGGCTTTCTAATCCACCCATGTAGCGAACTTAAAGTCGGTGGCTCCCAAACTGGTTGATTTTAGGGCACCGGGTGAGAAAACACCCCACGGACTTAAGGATTCGAGTGAACTAGGCCACAAAACTAAGGACTTTATTTATAAAATCACCTTTAGGCGTGAATACTTATGCTTCTTGAGGCACATGTATCCAGCTTAATTAGTGAATTTCTTTGTTTTTTTAATTTTTTTATTATTATATATATTTTTTATGAGGCACAAGAGTCTTTGTCTTAGAATTCTAGATGTAGTGTACTAGGTATGCATATTTCATTAAGATAAAAATCAAGACTAATTACTTATTCAATTTTTCCTCCTACACTTAAAAATTCAACAATTTATTTATTTTGACCAAGTTTTTAGAAATCCTAATCATGATTTTCCTAATTCTTAAGACTAACTTAGATTTCTTTCAAAAGATAAGTCAAAATATTGTCCTCTTTTTTTAAAAAAATTTTAATTTTTTTTATTTTTTTTAAGTTAATATCTAACTATGTTAGTATGTTAGTAAATCCTCCCCCACACCTATCTCATGCATTGTCCTCAATGTATGAATGAATGCATTTTTGCATGAAAAAGAAGAAAGGGAAGAAAAATATTACCTTAAGGTGGTGGTTCCGGTGGTGGTCTGATTGGGCCAAGCGTTGCTATCCAATCAAGATAATGTGATAGTTCACGGAACCTACCTTTATTGACCTCTTTTCTATTTACATGTTTACAGTCCCTAGTATGAATAGGATCATGGAAGATCCTATCGTGAAACTTACTTCCTTTACATGACCAGTCCTGGAAAATCATCACAGAGTCATCATGGTCTAAACCTATGTCCAACAGAAGAATGTGACTTGGTAGAATGGTTGACTTGGACTCAAAAATGATAGGTTCAGGAACCAATACAAACTCGGGAAAATTGACGTGGGGTTCGAGAGTTAGTTTTGGTTCAAGCGTTGAGTCCAAGTCCAAGAATTGATATTCATATTCTTTTCCCATCAATGGAATGTGACTATCCAAAATTGGTGATTCAATTTCAAAATCTATGGGTACGGGAATAAATGTTGGCTCAGAAAATTGGTCCAAATTAGGTAAGAATACCGGAGTCAACATAGATTCGAAGATGGAAACTGAATCGCAAAGTTGGGGATCGGGATCACATTCACAATCTAATTCAATCTCATTGAAATTAAAACTAGCCAATTTGTCCAACGATTGGGATTGATCCAGTTCATATTGATGTGATGAAATTGAATTTTGATCAAGGTCTTCTAGACATAATGATTCTTGGTTCCTATCAACTTGGTTGGTTAGTTCAAGAATGTTTGAAAGTCTAAAAATTTGCTCATTCATTAAAACTTGCAAACGATCCAATTTTTCTTCTAACCCATCGAATGGATCAATTGAGGACTGAAACATTGGTGGTGTGGTAAAAGAAGTATATGAAGAGAATGGTTGAAAAGGTGGTTGACAATATGGCTCAGGGGTGTTGTATCCCCATTGACTCTGTGAAGAGTAGTGATGATTATTCCAGTCTTGTTCATAGTATTGGGACTGGGGCATGTAATGATTCGAATAAGACCAATCTGGCACACTAGGTTGGTTAAAGTTATGATATGCCGGGTTGGTAATATCTGAAAAATAGGTTGATGTGTAATATGGATTGTCATTAAAGTTGGAAAAATTATTGTTATAAGCCATATCACACAATAAAACACAAACAAAGAAAAAGAAAACAAACAAATAAGCAAACAAAAAAGGAAAAAAAATTCTAACCTAAGTTAGGGCAGACTTATGACCTAGACGACTCCTAACTGGTTAGACTGTCCACTGGAGGTATAATGCAGACTTTGATCACAAGCTAATCAGCCAGGTCAGGGCAAGATTGGTGGGAGGTTATCCGTCAAAGACGTTCCTTAATTAAGTAACCACTCGGGCTTTCGGCCCTTAATCCCCTTCCTAGACACTGATTTGGCAGGAGTCAAATTCCAACACCTTTTCCCCTTAGGATAATCTCCTAATTGAGTCCGAGATGTCCCTAGGGCTAACGTCTACTCATTTTTAGTTAGGCTTGGTTAGTGAGTGAGGAGATTGTTTGTGGGCTAAGGGAGGGTAATGACTTCCCCACCTTATCTTATTTATAGGACAAGCCCTTAAGTCAATTTAGTGCACGTGTAAAGCAATAGACAAATATTCACTCAAAAGCAGTAAATCAGCCAAGGGTGCTTCCTAGTCTATATGCAATGCGAACGTACCTTATCTCCAGCACTCTTCAACAGAAATTAAAAAATTAAATAGATACGTTCCTATGATGCAAGAGTCTAAATTTTTTTTATTTTTCAACGAATAGGTTAATGTAATTAATTAGCAGTGTGCAGGGTGATTACAGAGAAAAATTAACAGAACAGCAAGTCTAACTTTAAATTTTCAGTAATCTGCAGAAAACTTAGTGAGTAGTTCACTACTCAGGCCGCGAAAACGCGGCTATGGCCGCGTTTGCGCGGCTCTGTAGTACGGTCTGCTACTCTGCCTTCTAGGGCAGAGGCACAAAGTTGCTATATGTCCTTTGCTGCAGTTATATTTCCTGTTCTCTAATCCTGCAAACAAAAAAAATAATAAATAAATCAATAATTAGTTTTTTTTAGAGAATACTTACCGTCCCTCTCCGGCAACGGCGCCAAAATTTGATTGAGATTTACCTGTACACAAAAATACAGAATTTCAGATCTAAGAATAGGATGTGCTAGGTACTCAATTCTACCGCTATAGCACGTGGCTATGCGGGTCGTGATCCACAGGGAGGGACTAGCGATGGAAGCTTTTTTAGTAAGTTCTCTAAAGTGTTTGAATTAGGAAGAAGATTGTAGATTAAGAAGGTGGAAAATAGATTATATACAAGAAATTGAATTGGGTGTTGTTGGTGTTGGTGATCTTATCTAAAGAAATAAAAGAAAGAAAACTAAAAACTAAAAAACATACTTACCTCTTATGCGCCTGTTTATCTTTGATCCGTTGCGACGACTTACCTTGTCTTTAAAGGTAATCAAGCATGGCGTATAGGATCTTCCCCCTTCTCGATCTACACTATGAATAAAAAGGACAAATTATACTAGCAAGAGAAGGTTTGTTCATCACCATAGGCCATCAAGGGCACTTCAACAACTAAGCAGTCTCGAAGCTATCGGATTCTCTTGGATTGCAAGTCATCAGAGGAAAATAAATAAAAACAAGAGTAAAGAAGAAACAGAAACTTCGATTTGATTCGTATAACAATTGAAGAAAAGATTTATTTACACCGATGTCACCTCAGTACAAGCTTGATCTCCTTCCTCCATGAAACTCGTCTCTCCTCTCAGTTACATAAAAATTACATAAAAGAAAAATAAAAAAACCTAAGTTACAATCTAAAATTTTAGCCTAAGAAAAACCCTAAGTTCGTTTCTGTACTCCACGCCCTTCTCTGTTGCTCTACAGGGGTATTTATAGGAGATGAAAGAAGTAGAGTCCCGGTACAACTCTCCCACGAAAACTCATCGCCAGACTCATCCATAGGGCCGCGGAAACGCGGCTATGGCCGCGTTTCCGCGGCGATAGTGTGGTTTCTGGCCACGCGCTTTCACGCGTGGCCTCCTCTGGTCTGTCCATCTGGGTATATCCTTTTAGATATGGCATACCGACTCTTTATTTTGAAAATTCAGGATAACTTGGGAAGTAAGTTACCCTAAATCTAAATCTCTTTAAAATGAATTTTATCTTTGCACTCTCCTCCTTTTATCTTTATCCTTGTCCTGCAAGCATTTAGGGTTGAGTAGAAGTCTATCCCTTTCCTCTTCTTTTAGTAATTGCAACTTTTGCACATGGGCTTGCACATGGGCTTTTTGGGCTTCTGGGCTTCATTTAGGTTTTATTCTTTATTTAAATAATTACTCAAGGCCTGCACACATTAAATAACAAAACTTTAGTAATAGTGCATAATTAAAAGAATATAGGAAACATGATAGTAAATGTAGTGATAAATACGCATTTTTTACTACCTATCACCAGGTGGCCACACCCGGGGGTTGGTGATCCCTGGTTTAGCGATGCGCCTTTATCTCTTGCTGATTTTTCTATTTCGGCTCCTGGATTTAACGAAACCTCCTTTGATCTTTGGCTTTTTGTGAAGATTTGTTTAACCGATTTTATCTTCTCTAATTTGCCCTGATCTGCCCTGATTTCGTGATTTCAAATTAATTTTGAATTAAATCAGAATTTTGATGGGCTTTGGGCTTTCTATTCCCTCTCCTTTAGCAATAGGCCTAGAATATAAGACTAAATACATGATTTATTAGACAATAATTATGAAAATGTGACATTATTTATGCAATATATGCAACCAATCACACACCCACACTTATCTTTTGTTCGCCCTCGAGCAAAACATAAAAACTAATCCTAAGAAATTATTTTGACCACTTTCACGATCACTCGATTGCACTGAGCATGTGCAACAAGCCGTTAAACTTCTAGCTTACCCATAGAGGACGAGTTTTATCTCATGAGGGTTTTTAGTAGATTGCACCCACAAAATCCATAAAGAAAGAAAAATGTTTAGTATTTTCAAAAAGCATTTTGAAAAGAGAGAAATATTTGAGATATTATTGTATGAGTTCAAGTAATCTATAAGTTATAGAAAATTGAACTTTTCATTTCTAAACTTAGTTTCTATTCAAAAATATGTCATCGATCAATGTAAAGAGTCAAATTGTATTTCTCATCTAGTCTATTACTTTACCCTAAGTTATATGCACTTTCGTGATCTTGAAGTTTTGACTAAGGGTTCTTTAACTTTAACTCTTATACCTTATTTATTTTTGATGGTATTTATCCCTCAATTCCATTAGACTTTCTAATCTGCCCATGTAACGAGCCTTTAGTCGGTGACACCCAAACCGAACAGTCGTAGGGCACTAGGTGAGAAAACACCCCTGAGGACTTAAACACTCGAGCAAATAAGGCCACAAAACTAAGGATTTTTATTTATAAAATGCAACCCTTTTGGCGTGAATACTTATGCTTCATGAGGCACAAATACCCAGCTTAATCAAAGAATATATATATATTTCAAACTTATCTAATTATTTTTTGCATAAATACCAAGGCTTGCTTAGGCCAAAGCACCAAGCTAATCAATAATTAGATTTGTTTATTTTTTTATAGATACACACACACACACACACACACACACACATATATATATATTATAGGGCATAAGAATCTTTGTTTTTGAACCCTATGTGTGTAAGTGTATAAAGTGTGCATATTTCTTCAAGATAAAGATCAAGACTAAATTACTTTCACCAATTTTCTTCCTAACCCTGAAAATCAAACAAGTCATCTTATTTTGACCAATATAAGAAATCCTAATTATGATTTTTCTATTCCTTAAAATTGACTTAATTCTTACAAAAAATATATCAAAATATTGTTCTTTTCTTTCAAAAAGTTTTTAATATATATTTTTTCTTTTATAATTTTTTTAGTTATATTAGTCATGTTAGAGCCCTCCCCCACACTTATCTCATGCATTGTCTCTAATGTATGAAAGAAATGTATAGATGCATGAAATGAAATGTAAAAGAGGAAAGTATTGATACACTGGGTCGAAAAGATCATAGTCGTTTCATTTACCGGCACCGATTCCAAGAAAGGTTTAAGGCACTGACCATTTACCTTAAAGTCATTTCCATTCTTGGTGTCACTAATCTCTACGGCACTGTGTGGAAACACAGTTTTTATAATGAATGGCCCAGTCCATCTTAATTTTAGCTTTCCTGAAAAAAGATGAAGCCTAGAATTATAGAGTAAGACTTTTTGTCTAAGGACAAATATTTTCCTTATGATGTGTTTATCATGAAAAATCTTAACTCTATATTTAGTGATCTTAGCATTTTCATAGGCCTTATTTCTCAACTCTTCTACTTCAGAAATTTATAATTTCTGAAGGTCACCAGCCTTAGTCAAGTCAAAATTTAGCTGTTTAATTGCCCATACGGTGCTCTAACTCAACGGGTAGGTGGCAAGCCTTCCCAAAGACTAACATATAAGAAGACATCCCTAGAATCGTCTTGAAAGCGGTCCTTAGGCCCATAGGGCATCTACAAGTTTGGTGACCAATATCTTTTCGGTTTTGATTCATAGTCTTCTCTAAAATAAGCTTGATTTGTCTATTGGAAATCTCAACCTGCCCACTGATTTGAGGATAATATGGTATGGACAATTTGTAAGTTATGGTATACTTTCGCATAAGAGCTTCGAAGGATCCATTGCAAAAGTGAGTACCATTGTCACTGATGATAGCACGAGGGGTTCCGAAGCGTGAGAAAATATTCTCTCAAAAACTTTATGACAACTTTGTTGTCGTTAGTTCTACTAGGAATGGTTTCTATCCACTTGGACACATAGTCCACAGCAACAAATATGTATTGGTTCCCAAATGAATTAGAAAATGGACCCATAAAGTCGATGCCCCAAATATCAAAGAGTTTTATTTCTAGAATTGGGCTGAGGGGTATCATATCTCGTCTCGAGATCCTTCCTACCATCTGGCATCTAGGGCACATCTTTCAAAATTCATAAGCATCCTTGAACAAAGTGGGCCAATAGAACCCACTTTGCAGCACCTTTTCAGCAGTCTTGCGGGGACCAAAGTGTCCACTGCATGCAAGTTTATGACAGAAGGATAAAACACTCTTAATCTCTTTATCGGGAATGCATCTCCTAATAATTTGATCAGAACAGTACTTAAAAAGATACGGTTCCTCCCAAAAGAAATACCGAACTTGAGATAAGAACTGGTATATATCGTTTTTAGACCAATGAGATGGACTTTGGTTTGTGAACTAAGTAATTCACTATATCAGCAAACCAAGGTTCCCTAAAAACAGCTAAGAGTTTTTTATCAGGAAAGTCATCATTTATGGGCAGCTCGTTGCATGGAGAGTTTGAGATACACGAGAGATGGTCAGCAATGACATTTTCTACGCCTTTCTTATCTCGAATCGCGAGATCAAATTCTTGAAGAAGGAGGATTTAACGAATGAGTCGGGTCTTGGCATTCTTCTTCATCATGAGGTACCTAAGCTTAGAATGATCGATGAAAATTGTGATTTTGGACCCTAGTAGGTAGGGATGAAATTTCTCTAAGGCAAACACTACTGCCTAGAATTTCTTCTCAGTAGTAATGCAATTATTTGAGCATCGTTGAGAGTCCTACTAGAGTAGTAAATCACGTGCTTCTTGTTATCAATGCGTTATCCTAGGACATCGCCTATTGCAAAATCAGAAGTATCGCACATGATTTCGAACGACTTAGACAAATCCGATGCAGATATGATTTGTGCAGAAATAAGTTATTTCTTAAGCTTCTCCCAAGAATTTATACATTCATCATCGAAAGTGAAGGATACGTCCTTAGCTAACAGATTAGTCAAGGGTTTAGCAATCTTGCTAAAATCCTTGATAAATCTTCGGTAGAAACAGGCATGTCCTAATAAGGATTGAATATCCTTCACGCATTTGGGCATGAGGAGCTTAGTAATAACCTCAATTTTGGCTCTATCCACTTTAATTCCTTTCTTAGAGATTTCATGACCCAAGATAATTCCATGTCTTACCATGAAGTGGCATTTCTCCCAGTTCAGTATCAATTTTTCTCAGTACAATATTGGAGGACAAGTTCTAAATGGTGGAGACATTGAGTGAATGAATCTCCGTAGATGGAGAAATCATCTATGAAGATTTCTAAGAATCGTTCTACCGTATCAGAAAAAAGACTCAACATGCAACGTTGAAACGTTGCTGGGGCATTGCACAAGCCGAAAGGCATTCGACGATAAGCAAATGTCTCAAATGGACATGTGAACGTAGTCTTTTCTTGGTCCTCAGGAGCAATAGGAATCTGATTATACCCCGAGTAACCGTCCAAGAAATAGTAATACTCGTGGCCAGCCGAACGTTCAAGCATTTGATCAATGAAGGGGAGCAGGAAATAGTCCTTACGAGTTTCTACATTAAGCTTCCTATAGTCAATGCAAACTCGAATTTTCGTGGGAAGTCGAGTTTGGACTAACTCTTTGTTCTCGTTTTCCACCATGGTGAAATCGGGTTTCTTTAGGATTGACCCATTGGCTATCCAAAATGGGATAGATTATCCCATTATCTAAGAGTTTCACAATTTCAGCATGAACAACCTCTTAGATTATAAGGTTTAACCTACGCTGCGGGTCTCATTTTGGTGTCACGTCTTCATTGAAATGAATGCGATGTTGAATTATGATTGGACTCAATCTCTTTATGTCGGTCATAGTCTAACCAATAGCTTCCCTATCTTTTCTCAGAATAGCTTTAAAAATTCTCTTCATGCCCATCATCTAAACGGGAGGCAATAATGATAGGAAATGTCTCTTGTTCGCCTAGATGACGTACTTGAGAGGCGCAGATAAGGCTTTTAATTCTAAGGAAGAGGGCTCACTGGAAAGATGAGTCAAATTTATTGGCTCCACATTTGATGAAATAGGGTTCGAGACCCAATTCACAGCAGATTCGACAACCTAATCAAGGTTAGTCGGTCATTTCTCATTCTTACATATTTTTTATTTGACTTAGTTATTTAATTCAATTAAGTAAAACTACTAGCATCTCTCTCTTCTCAATTTTATAAAAGTGTTTTTTTTATTGCATTGGATTATATATTCTTTTTAGTAAACATGAATGATAATATGAGTACATTTAGCCTATTCGGAACCATATTCGTTTCCCTTATATCCATTTTTGATTCGCTAATATCCAATCTATATCTGATATTCAATTTTAACAATATGGATATAAATATTTTTCTTACTGAGCAATATCCGTATTTGAGATTTGGAAGCACATACCGATCGGTAAATGCTATGTTTGATCCATGTTTGCAACACCAGCTTTTAATACCTCTACATTTTGTAAAAAGAAGTTATGTCATTAACAAAGTGTTTTTGAACCATTTAAAACATGTTTGAAATGTTTTATGAATTTTTAATAAATATATTTTAATTTAATGTCATCTTTAACAAATTGTTTATGCTACATTTTTTTGATATATTTTTTTAAATTTTTTGATATGATTTGCTTGTAGATCTTTGTTATTAAAATATATTAATGGGTCAATCAATCGGGAAAAGCTAAAATAGACACAAAAAATGATAATTACTACCTCCGTCAGGAAACAGTAGTGCACTTTTTGCAAAAAATTTTGTTTCAAATTAGTAATCTATTTTAAATTTCAATACTATTTTTATCATTCTCAATATAGAATATGAAATAATATCCTCGTTTTTGCTCCTTATAAAAAATGACATTCTTTATTTTAACACCACATTCTAACTTTATCATTCCCAATGCAAGAGTAGAATTGGAAATTCCAAAAAAATAAAACTTTCAACCACACATTCTTAAAAAACGCGCCCGATCAAAAACCGTCTAGAAAGTTCAGACGGGGAGAGTACTTGTCAATGTGAATTGGTAAAATGAATATTACTATCCTATATCTGATCAAACGATCTATATAATTTCCAGGCCCAAACGAATTTAAGATGGGCCGGCCCAAAATAGAGTTGAAAACAGAATGTTATGACCGTTGGACCCACCGCCTTATGCCTTTCAAAATACATTCCAAAATTAGAAAGAAAATCCCGTGCCCAAATAACTCAATCTTATTCTCTCTCCAGTTTATTTGAAGAGAAAACCATTGTTAAATCCCCTTCTCAAATAACTCTCATCTTCTTTTTGATGCATAGAAATTGAGAAAGTTGCAAAACCTTGTACCACTTGCAATTTTGCAAGCGGAATAGTAAAAAAGTTATCATAGGGAGAGACAGGAGAAAAAGAGAGAAGAGAGGCTAGATTCGATCGAGAGGGAGGGTAAAGAATTCTTTGACCCTTCTCTCTTTCGTTCTTCGTCAGCCTCCCATCACAGCGGTGCAACTGGATTGCAGAAGCAGACGCCAAGAACGATGTCTCAATTCCTCATCCACAGAAGAGAGGTATTCATTCTATTGCTATTGCTGTCTTATGATGATTCTTCCTCTTTGATATTGCTTGTTTCTTTTTCATGGGTGATTTGTTTGTTGATTAAAATATGCAATTTTGCTTCTATTCCTTCTTTCATGCGATGGGAGATGCGGGTTTCTGTTCACAGTGTCCAATTTCCTCGATTTGAAGCTTTTCCTTTAAATGGGATAATTTCCTTCAATGGGTTTTCCTCAGTTTGAAGTTTTTCTTTTAATTGGGATCTTTTCCTCTAATGGGTATTCTTTAGTTTGACGCTTTTCTTTTAATTGGAATCGTTTCCTTTATTGGGTCTTTCTTGGCTTTTAGGACTTCGAACAATTTGAGTTGATATTATTTTCTTGATAATTGTTTCTGCCTTGTTTTGCTGATTCAGTCATTTTATAGACTGAAGATACTTCTTTTTCAGATAATTTTACTGTGGAATCTCGTTTATAGCAGCAAGACTTCTTAGGGTTGTACAATGCAGAGAAACACAATGTTTGCTAACTAAAACACTCAAAAGATAGATGATCTTACAATCTCCCATGCTGAACTGAAGAGAACTGTCCTGAATTTGTAGCTTTCCATATATCTAGGTACTGGTAATCGTCCGTTGTCTTCATGCATAATGTATTCAGTTGTTATGTGCCTGATCTTGACCATACACTTCCAAGTGCCTGAGTCCATACCATACATGTGCTTCCCAGAGTGATACCCTTCTGCCATAATGTGCTTTCATCCATTTTCCTGAATCTCCCTATTGTGTTACCTGACAGGCACCTCCACCAGAGCTTGATAGCAGCAGCATTGTAGACATTACTTAGCTTCCTAATGCCTAAGCCTCCTGATGTTGGCCTCCACATTGAAACTCCATCCCCATGCATGCATTTGATTTTTCTTGATAAAGTTTACTGATGTTTGGTGATTCTTTAGTTGATAAGTACCATGCTTGTAACTTGAGAATCCTGAGCATTTTCTGTGGAAATCACATTTGGATAATTTTGCATAGAATTTCTTTAATTGTATTCCCCCTTTTGGTTTAACTTATCCAAGTTTTGAAATGGCTTGACAGTTTCAAGTTTATTTTCTTTCACACAACATTTTTTCCAGAAAAGAAAAGGAATAATTTTTGCATATTAAAGGGGCAAAATTTTGGCTAAACATAGATGTCAGCAGGAATTATAATTAGAGAGTAGTCAAATTAAGGATGAACATGACCATGAACACAATTCCAACTAGGGATCACAATGTTGACCAGAATTATGGCTATGTGCATTTTGAATTCCTTGCCGAGATCTTCACTTGATTAAAATTGCAAAAAGTGATGATATTCCCCTTCTCTCGCTGGATAAAATATCATAGAGAAATAAATAAAATTTTCACTGTTCACATAAAGAGATTAAATTTTTTTATAAACTAATTAATTATTAGTTAATATCATTTTTAAATTTCTTTACTAATTAAACAAATAAATTGGCACAATGTATTAAGTGGACTAATCATGCCAGTGGTCCATTTCTAATTACCTTATTAACTCATAATTCGTACGCTAGAAATCTAGAAATGTAGGAATCAAGAGTATAATACTATTCAATTTTTTTGTTGCATGAATTTGGTGGAATAAAGTTAAATTTTACGCTCATGTTCTACCTCAAATACAAGGATATCAACAAACTACCCAAATTTTGTACTAGTAAAGTAGGATTTTGTTTGAGTTGAAGAGTATCCATATAACTATGCAAATAGGTGCTAACTTGGTTCAATCTTTTAATTATCCACTCTGATATCATCATTTTTTTTGTGTGATTATACATACAGTATATCTGCTCATAGGTATTGATATGGTCCTTGCAGTATGCTTAATCAACTGAACTTCAAGATTATTAAATAGCTTTCCCCAAAGTATTCAGAATTAGGGAAAAAAACTAAATTCCTTTCTTTAATAAATAAGTTAATACTCTTTGTTTATATGAAAAAAGAGTATATAGATGTATGCATATTGTAGTGGGCAAAATTTGATTCTCAACAGGATAATGACAAAATTCCCAGCTACCAAGCACCTTACCCGAGAAATCTGCAACTTCCTGAGTCCTACTCGGAGCTTCCGCCACATCCAACTTTTCCCAAGTCAGTTTCTGTCACATCCAACTTTTCCGAAGTCAACCTCTGTCACATCCAACTTCCCTGAAATCCGCTTCCACCACATCTAGCCTTTCCAAAGTCATTTCTATTCTAAAGATCCTTTCATCCCAGAGCTGTTTTCCACTATTTCGAGGTCCCTTCCACTTTGAGGTCCCAGACCTGAAGGCCCCAACTCTGGACAACAACCAAAATCTCCAACTCCGAGTCTGAGGCTCTCAACAATAGCCCATCGAAGTCTTCACCTACTGTTATGCAACACCATCCTCCCCACATTAAAGATGTGTAACGCTCTTACATTAAAGAGGGCGGTTATATATGGCAACAGATTTTTCGACATGCAATCCGGACTAATCAGTGCCAGTGATCACAACTGTTACAATAATTCAGCACATACAGATTTTGCAATTACAACCATCCGCCAATTCTGCCTCCATGCCACATTCATGTCAGGTACATATAATCATTCTTCTCATAGGAGAGGGAGATCAAACGTTTTCCTAATCTTCAGAGCATACAGACACACAACCATTACACTGAAAGTTTTCTGTACCAGTCCACCATTCACTACATTAGCAGTTTCACGTACTAATCCAATTACTACTCTAGCAGTTTCCTGTGCTAATCTATTTAATACATTGAAAGTTTTCTTTTTCTAGTTCATCATTATGTACCAGCAGTAATCCTTTACGTGGTCTACTCACATTTTCAATCTGACTACTGATTCTCATGCCCGAGGGTCTTAGGCCGGCACCACATCGGTACTCCTAACCTGAAATGTGTCTTCTGTGTGTGCTCTGATAGGTAATATCCCTAGGGAGTGATCAAACGTCGCTTGTGGGGGTCCAATCCATGATAAGTTAGTTTTTATTCACCACACATGTCAAGCATATGAATGTTCAACTAACAAATTACAATTGCATGAAATCCTAAGTGGAGTTAACCAAATAAAGTGATGAAGCTGCTAGCATGAGCTGGGGCCTGGATTGAATTACGAGGTGACACATAATGTAGGAGGTGGCTTATAGAAAGTTTAGTGAGGTTAAGAATGGGAGACCAAGCTAGCTTTGTATCTTCTAGTATTCTCATTTGGTATACGCTCTCTTCCCTCTTTATTCGCAAGTTATCTAGTATTTTCATTTTCCTATATATCTTTTGTCAGAAGCTTTGCTGCTCAACACCATGCAAATGCCCGAGCTGGGGTAGTCACTGTCGTGGATAACAAGTATGCTTTGTTCCGTTGATGACTTTGAGTTTTATTCTCGAAGAGATCAAACTTTTGTAGGTAATCTTTGTGATGCATAGAAACTAGTAGTTGTTTCTGCTGGCAGAGTTATTGAGAACAAAGCATATGCTCATTTTCCTTCTTTATTCTCAAGTTATCTAGTATTCTAATCTTTCTATGTATCTTTTGTCAGAAGCTTTGCTGTTGTTGCAAATGCCCGAGCTGGGGCGGTCACTATCGTGGATAACAAGGTATGCTTTGTTCTAGTGATAACTTTGATTTTAATTGATTTGTTTATTTCTCGAAGAGATCAAACTTTTGTAGGTAATCTTTGTGATGCATAGAAACTAATAGTTGTTTCTGCTAGGCAGAGCTATTGAGAAGGCTCTTGTTAAAGAAACTAAGCTGAAGATCAAAGTTAAGTCCAAGCCGCCTAAGATTAACCTTGATACAAATGAAACAACAAAGGAATGATCTGCAGGCAAGAAAAATAGAAAGAAGGTTCACACTTAGAGTTTAGTGCTTACTGCTCTAGTTAGGTAAAAAGTTTGAAACTTTGCTTTGCTTAACAAGCAACAAATATACATTACTAATTGACTCGTGAAATGACCTTTCATCCTTGTTTGTTCCTAGTTTTTGTGCTGCAGCTTTGCAGGCTTCTCATGAAATTATTAATAAACTCGAAGAAACTAATCTTGACATTGATACACCAGATATTGATCAGCTGGTTAACAAGCACAAATTTACATTACTTATTGACCCGTGAAATGACCTTTTATCTTATTTGCCCCTACTTTGTGTGTTGCAGGCTTCTCATGAAATTGCTGATAAACTTGAAGAAACTAATCCTGACACTGATACACCAAATATTGGTGATCAGTTGGTTAACAAGCACAAATTTACATTACTCATTGACCAGTGAAATGACCATTCATCTTATTTGCTCCAACTTTTTGTGTTGCAAGCTTGTTATGAAATTACTGATAAACTCAAAGAATCTAATCTTGACATTGATACACTAGATATTGGTGATCAGCTGGTTGGTTGTTGTGGACTACTCAGACAAGCATATCAAAGAACTACCCAAATTTGCTCCTGAAGTAAGGATTTAGTCTTAGTAGAAGAGTGTACGTATAACGACGCTGTAGGTACTAACTTTGTTCAATCTTTTAATTATTCGCTCTAACATTATTATCCAAGTTGCATGTCATGTATCTTTCATATCTAAAATTTTTCTAATTGTTTTCATTCCTTGTTTTCCTAACACAAATACGCACACACAGAGAGAGAAGGACCATATAGGAATATAAATGGCAATTGAAGAATAATTGACCTACATCGCATAATACACAAGCATCTTCTTGAAAAATGTTGAACTGGCATAACCTGCTTTTAGTTGGCAACCTATCTGACAATGCTCTCTCAGCAAGCAAGCTGCCATCATGGGGCTATGGGAAGGGAACCAAACTGCTCTGTAATACTCAATTTGGCTAGCTTGAGTTCTTGTTGCATTCCAGGCTAGAGAATGTGATAAAGTTACTTGAGGGAGTGAGTGATGTATCAGTTGTATCAGATGTATAAGTTTCAGCTATTGTTGCAACTGTAGCGATATCAGTCCAAATTGGAGCCAATTCTGGGGAAGTCCAGTTTCCATCTTGCAATAGCTTGCTAACTGTCCAATGAGAATAATTAGGTTGAACAGAAATATTCTGCAGTGGATCAAATATACTATCTCCTTCAAGCCTGGGTCAAACCAGAGATAGTTGGACAGTCCACTTGCAATTTTATTCCTCATATACATTTTAGCTTCTTTTCTTTTAGATATTAGGAATTTTCAAGTGCCTGAATTCATAGGAGAGGAGGAGGCTGTCCAAAAGGACTCCTTTGCCATGTAAGTCCTGTTCTTCCAATCAGCCCAGACTGAGTCTGAAGTGAGAAATCTCCCTACCAATTTTAGACCAGGAATAGAGTAGAGATCTTCAACTTTTCTGATATCCAATCCTCCTTTTCTAATATTCAATCCTCCTTTTTATGCATAGTGATATCCTTCTAGCTCCATGCATGCCCTATCTTTCATAGAAAGTTAGCACAATTTCTTTGTAATTCCCTATTGACAATCAGGGATGGACCCACATGGTGTCTGTGTCCAGTGCAGGCAGACACCCATCGGCAGACACCCACACTGAATTTTACAAAAACTATAATAGTTTATATTGAATCTTGTATGATACTAACATAGAATAAATATATATTGGTAATTGAAACAACAAATATGAAGCCTAGCACTGATGTGGTAAGGTTTGAAATTTGATTTTGGAAGGTCCAAAGGTTCAAGTCTTTGTTACCCTTTTATTCCCATTTTTATTTTTATTTTTTGGTTATTGCAATTACACAACAAATTAAAATGATTCAATTGTCGAATCTCTACTAATTTCTTATGTATTCACGAGTTTCTGCGACAAGTGTAAGTGTAATGCTCGAACCATTATGGTACAATTTTTCTTGGAAATGGTATATTTTACATAGACTATTTAACTCCTCCATATTTTCTGAAAATGAACCTATATATTTTGTCACGAAAAATATCACTTGAAGATTTGTTTTGTTTAGTCATTATCAGTGGTAATTTGCCCAAAATTGATAGTCTAACTTGCTTTTATTAAGATCTCTTGGCCAATAAGATTGCTCTATGTTGTTGATAACAAGTCACCCCCCACTAGCTCACCACTACCCACACGAGCACAAACTCTACAAACTCTCACCGCTTTAGAAAATTTTACTCAATATTTCACAGAGACATTTCATGTTGTGAAAAAGTTTTTAATTTGTAATATTTCATCAGGTATCTGGGACTACATAATTGGCAAGTCAATGTGTGCCTATGGAGCTACAAATATTTTAGCTAATGACCTCCTTCCGAATAAAACCCTTCGAGAAACCATTCGTCACATATTCGAGTCAACGACCAGTGGTACAGAGAATGTTGGAAGCCTGTATACGTTCAAGGTATAAGGCAAGTCGTTCATGGTTCATTCATCTTAACTGTATGTGTTTGTATGAGTCTCTCAAACCTTGTCCCTGCTTTCAGATATGGAATCTTCTCCATCATGTGCCTCCTAAAATTCCATCACCAACACTTTTTGTAGCTTCTAAAGTTGAACCCGAGAAGACACCTCCTGTCAGCATTGTTTGGATGTGAAGGTAGGTAATGTAAAAGAAGCTGATGCTGCGAGCGAAGGAAATGCAGTTAACAAGCCAATTCAAGCTTTGGAGAAGAAGTTTGTGGAAAACAACAATCAATCTGAAGTTACACCTGAATCAATGATTACGAAAGAGACGATATCACTGGAGAGTGCTCAAGTGCTTAAAGAGAGCCAGAAAAAAGTTGCTTGTTGGAGAGGAAGGTAGTTTATCTGCTTCTCTCCTATGATATCACTCCTTTTCCTATTTATTTATTTTCATGGACTGGGGGCTTAATCACTCAACTTCCAGGAATGTACAATTAATGGTGGTGTACTCTTTACATTTTACGATATGTTCATATATTTGTTCCTTAAAGAAAAAACTATGTTAAATCATTTGTA
Source organism: Agave tequilana (assembly GCA_038442645.1). Classification (NCBI taxonomy): domain Eukaryota; kingdom Viridiplantae; phylum Streptophyta; class Magnoliopsida; order Asparagales; family Asparagaceae; genus Agave; species Agave tequilana. Next base: position 381,264 of record JAVJIF010029832.1, on the reverse strand, counting down.
ATATTTACCTTCTCATATAGGAAAGAACAAAAAGAAGAAAAAAACATAAGTACCTAGAAGTGATTTGTTTGTTGTCTTATTTAATATTATTTGCATTATTTATACCTTTCATAATGTGGAAATCATAATTGCCTTGTGCATGCCTTTTTTTCTCAAGTGCAGTTGTAGATATGCAATGGAGAGGCTTTCAAGATATTGGAGCTAAAATCTATACTGGAATGCCTCTAGGACCTTCAGCCTATAACCCTTACGGGGGTGGGGCAATGCCAATGGGGTTTGATGGTTTTATGGCACCTTTTGGTGGTGGCATGCCTAATATGGTTATGCACCAAGCCCTTTTGATGTTCCCTTTGGCAGAACGTTGCCGTTGGATCCATTTAAGACCCCCATCTCCGAAGACATCCTGAAACTGAGTTTTCGAGAAAGTTTTCGACTTCAACCTTTGACTGCTACTTCGGGGTGAGCGACCTTGTCCTACATATCAGATATTTCTGAGACAATATGGTGGTCTAATCCCTCAACGATTCACTCATGTGCATCACTTTTTTGTCCAGTCTGGAAGGTGTGGCGTCTGATTGGTTCTACTCTCTGCCGCCCCGCTCTCTCTGTAATTTCGAAGAGGTAACCAAAGTATTTCTCACTAGTGCACCTTTCGCCAAGAAGCCAAGAAGAACAACCACCACTTTCTCTCTGTCAAAATGAGACAAGGTGACACCCTCACGTCTTACATCGGCTTCTTCCAAAGTTAACTCGCCAAGATTCACAACTGTAGTAAGGAAGTCTCTGCACTCACGTTTATCGGCGGGCTGCAGGTTTCTCACCCAATGTACAACATCTTCTCAAGCACAATGTCACACGAATGAGTGAGGTCTTATTACGAGCTCAACCCTACATTTGGCTGAAGGAAGCAATAAAAATTTCTTTCAACCACAACGTGAAGCATGGCGATGTCGAAGGAAAGTCGAAATCTTCGCACGAAGCCTCCACCCATGCCCAGGATCTAGCTGGGGGCAGCCTGCTTTCAAGAGACAAGCACTTCCGGCCTCTTCACCGAGTCTACTCTGAACTTTCTAGACAGAGCAACATTTTACTCTGTTGAGGCTCCCTATCAATGAGATCTTCAACACCATCTAAGGACCAACCGTGGGTTAGGCCCCGAAACCAATTTGGTACGATCTTTCACTTCACGAAGCATAAGAATATTGTTCCTATCATGATTGTAAGGGACACATGATCATCCACTATTGGGCCCTCCAGAAGTACCTGAAAGAGCTTATCCAACAGGGCTTTTTTAAAGAGTACATCCTTACTCCCGAAGCAGCCTCCGGATCCGGATAACTCAACGCTCCACCGCCTACCCAGCCACAATACTTGATTACTCAATACAAAGAAGTGAGTGATCCTATGTTCTCAGAAGACAGGGCAGTACTCTTGTCCCTACCATTTTCTATATTCCAATTTCATGTATTCTATTCCAATATTGAATAAAAATGATATTTATGCTCCTAACCATTACAGTCCTTTCAAGCTAGACGTTTCGCTGATGAGATTTTTTCACTCAGAATTACTCTGCTGCTGGGATTTTTCCCACTCGGAGTCAATCATTTCGCTGATGGGATTTTCCAAGAGTCATTCTTTGTCTACTTAAATCTTATTTTCTTAATTTGAGGCCCTTTCAAGAATCAAAAGACTATAGCGAATATCACTAAATGTTGATTATGTTTTTTTTCAAATTGTTTCTAATCTTTTATCTCATCTTTTAATTGGAGTTTGTGGTTCTTTCCAAGAAGTAAGAGATGAGAGTGAACATCAAGGAATATTGATTAGGTTCATTTTATAATTCTTTTTTCATATTATTTTATCTTATCTTTCAATTAGAGTTTGCAATTATAGGTTATTTGAAGATATTCATCCCACTTGCACCAGTCTTCATTAATTTTCATACCTAAAGGTTCACACTTATATCTTGATAAGTTCGTTTTTTTTATATATATTATCAAATTTACAAACTTATTATATTTTTTTTACATGTTTTGAAGGTGTAGATATGAAGATTTTCTTGAAGCCTTTTAGATACATTAATACGAGATTAGTTATGTGATATTAAACAAAAATATAGATAAATTAACATTTATTGCAGTTAAATGTCTCTAATATAGTTGAGTAATCATTAGTTTTAAGTTAAAACTATTAAGATGGAACACAGTTATGATTAGTTACTCAAGATAAATATATTTTAATACTGAAAATATTTTTTTCACGTTGCTATATGCTTGTTTTTCATTTTTAATAATTTACTAGGATAATATTGATATACATGTATGCACATATCTTATGTTATTTATATATGCAGTTGTGTGTACATGTATATGAATATTTATGTCTTTGTATTTATATATATGTATGGTACGTGTGTTCATACATACATCCATGTAATATGGGTCTATATGTATGTATATTTGTGTGTATGTATGTTTGTTACTAATGTATATTTGTATGTGTATATGTGTGTATTTATATATGTGAATGTATTCATGTATGTGTGTGTATGGATAAATAGTATTGGATATAAGTATGTATGTATATATCTTGTGGTATTAATGTATATATTTGTTCATATACATGTATATATATGTATACCTTTGTATCTATATATGCGTATGGTGCGTGCGTGCATATATCCATATATGCATTTATATGTGTATTTGTATTGATCTATGTGTATGCATATGTGTTTGTATATATGTATGTTAGTTATGTATATTCTTATGTGAATATGTATGTGTTAATATATATATATATATATATATATATATATATATATATATATATATATATATATATATATATATATATATATATATATATATATATATATATATAATGTGTTTTTGTGTGTATATGTGTGTGTTAGTGTGTTCATTTTCAGTGGTAAAATTTTTCATTAATCAAAAGAGAAGTACAAAATATTACATTAAATCCAACCTCTCTAATAACTCTCTCAAATGAGAAGTCAATTACTCAATACAACTCTTAATAACTTAAAATAACCTAAAAACTCATTATAAAATAATTGTTAACACACTAAAGAATAGCTCCATACTCGCCTTGAAAATATACCATCTATCTTGCCAGATCTACTACTCGAAAGAAATTATAAGATTTATAGTACACTCGCTATCTTGTAGATCATTAACTCACCAACCTAAATCAACTAGATCTACTGATCGAAGCAAAGTTGATTCTCTTGTAAATCTTAGATTCATCAAATATACTAATCAGAGCAAAGATAAAAGAAAATATGATGGCCAACCCTATTGCAGATCTAAATCTTAGATGAGTATCAAGTATCTTGATCACTGTCAAACAACTACGAACTTGATCAATGGTGAAACCATTAAACTTCTGATAGAGAATCTATACATTACTTGCTACTATGGTAATCTATAGTAACCCTACATGAGAACAAAAGATATCATAAAGAGAAATCAAGATGGCTAAGATCGCTAGCCACTCTCAGCAGTTGAGATTGCATGAAGTATCATTTGCGTTCTCTCCCAACTGCGAAGATAAACAAACAAGAGTAGCCTTTGCTACAATCAATCCTTGAATATAAAGGAAAATTGAGATGACTAGGATCGCTAGCCACCCCTACTAGTTAAGATCGCATGATGTCTCATGAGCATCCTATCCCAATTGCGAAGATGAACGATGAAAAGTAACCCTTGTATCTATTAATTCCTGAATCTCAAAATTCATCTCATGAAACTCTCTCTTGCACCATCTCACAACTAGGAGAAAAAGCCCTAGCCAGACGAACAAAGGGACGTGAGGGGAAGACCGCGCTGACGACTTCCCCTCTCTAGGATTTCTAAGGATTTTAGATAGAGAAAGATGTGTGTGTTCATATATGTGAATTTATTTTTATATGTGTATGAATAAATTGTATTGTATATATGCATATATTTGTGTGTATGGGTCTACGACTATGTATATATGTCAGTATTTATCTTATTTTCTTCGTATCTCCAAAGAAAAAAGAGGTAAAAACTATAATCTTTTAACATTAAATTTTATTTTCTTTGTTTGAGGCCCTTCCAAGAAGTAAAAGATAAGCGCAAACATCAAGAAATGTTGATAAGTTTTTTTTTGAATTTTTCTAATATTATTTTATAAGATATTTCAATTGGACTTTGTAATTTTAGGTTATTTGCAGATATTCGCCCCACTTGCAACATTCTTTGTTAATTTCATCTCTAGAAGGTTGACATTTATATCTTGAAAGTTCACTTTCTTATTTATATACATTATCAAAATTAGAAACTCATTCTATTTATTTTCAAACGTTTAAAGGTAGAAATATGGAGATTCTCTTAAAGTCATTTAGACTCATTAACACGATGTTACTTATATGATATTAAGTAAATCTCATTTTCTTTGTTTTCTTAAATCTTTTTTTTTTTTTTGATGCCTTTCTAAGAAGTAAAAAATGAGAGCAACGTCAAGGAATGTTTACCAGTTTTTTTTAGAATCTTCTTTGATATTATTTTTTCTCATCTTTAAATTAAAGTTTGCAACTGTAGGATATTTGAAGATAATCACCCCACGTGTATCATTCTTTTGTTGATTTCATGTCTAGAAGGTTAACATCATATCTTTAGAAGTTTGATTTTTATTTATATATTGTCAAATTTTTGAACTTATTCTATTTACAGGTTTTTAAGGAAGAAATATGAAGATTCTCTTGAACCCTTTTAAATACATTATCACGAGGTTAGTTATTTGATATTAAATAAATTTCATTCTCTTTGTTTGCTTAGTTCTCATTTCTTAGTTTGAGTCCCTTGCTAGAAGAAAAAGACAAGAGTGAATGCCAAAGAATATTGATCAGGTTATTTTTTGAATCTTTTCTCATATTATTTTATCTCATCTTTCAATTGGTGTTTGCAGTTGTAAGTTATTTGAAAATATTCATTGCACTTGCACTATTCTTTATTGATTTCATGTTTAGAAGATTGAAATTTTTATCTTAATAAGTGACTTTTTTTTGTATATATTATCAAAATTAGAAACTCATTTTTATTTGCTTTTATAGGTTTTAATGATAGAAATGTGAAGATTCTCTTGAAGCCTTTTAGATATATTAATATGTGGTTAGTTATGTGATATTAAATAAATCTCATTTTTTTCTTTGCTTAAATCTCATTTTGTTGGTTTGAGGCCCATTCAAAAATCAAGAGATGAGAGCGAACATCAAAGAATGTTGATTTTGCTATTTTTACAAAAAAAAATTTATATTATTTTGTCTTATCTTTCAGTTAGAGTTTGCATTTGTAGGTTATTTGAAGATATTCAACCACCCCACTAGCATAATTCTTTGTTGACTTCATGTCTAGATAGTTAAATTTATATCTTAAAAAGTTTACTATTTTATTTATATATATTATCAAAATTAGAAATTCATTCTATTTACTTTTACAGGTTTTGAAGGTAGAAATATGAATATTTTCTTAAAACCTTTTAAAACATTAACACGAGGTTAGTTATTTGATATTAAATAAACTTAAATATCTTTGTCTGGTTAAATCTCGTTTTTTTTTGTTTGAGGCCCTTTCTAAAAGAAAATTAAAGTGAACGTCAAGAAATTTTGATCATTTTTTCAAAAAATTTTGACATTGTTTTATCTCATCTTTTAATTGGAGTTTGTACTTGTAGGTTATTTGAGGATATTCATCGCACTTGCACTATTGTTTGTTGATTTCATTTTTAGAAGGTTGATATTTATTTTTTGATGCCTTTTTATTTATATATGTTATCAAAATTAGAAACTCAGTCTATTTATTTTTACATGTTTTAAAGGCAGAAATATGAAGATTAAGCCTTTTAGAGACAATAACATGAGGTTAGTAATGTGATATTAAATATATCTCATTTTCTTTATTTTCTTAAATCTCTTTTTCTTAGTTTTGAGACCCTTCCAAGAAGCAAGGGGTGAGAACAAATGTCAAGGAATATTGATCAGGTTTTTTTTAATCTTTTCTCATATTGTTTTATCTTATCTTTAATTTAGAGTTTGCAATTATAGGTTATTTGAAGATATTCATCCCATTTGCGTTATTCTTCATTGATTTCATGTTTATAAGGTATACATTTCTGTTTTGATAAGTTCGCTTTTTGTTTATATATTATCAAAATAAGAAACTCATTCTATTTGCTTTTATAGATTTTGAAAGGTAGAAATATGAAAATTCTCTTAAAACCTTTTAGAGATATTAAAACGAGGTTAGTTAATTACTATTAAATAAATCTCTTTTTCGTCGTTTGCTTAATCATTTTCTTAGTTTGAGGCCCTTTTAAGAAGCAAGAGACGAGAGTGAACTTTAAAGAATGTTGATCAGCAAGAGACGAGAGTTTGCAATTATAGGTTATTTGAAGATATTCATCCCATTTGCGTTATTCTTCATTGATTTCATATTTATAAGGTTTACATTTCTGTCTTGATAAGTTCGCTTTTTGTTTATATATATTATCAAAATAAGAAACTCATTCTATTTGCTTTTATAGATTTTGAAAGGTAGAAATATGAAAATTCTCTTAAAACCTTTTAGAGAAATTAAAATGAGCTTAGTTAATTACTATTAAATAAATCTCTTTTTCTTCGTTTGCTTAATCATTTTCTTAGTTTGAGGTCCTTTCAAGAAGCAAGAGATGAGAGTGAACTATAAAGAATGTTGATCAGATTCTTTTTTTAATCTTTTCTCATATTATTTTACCTTATCTTTTAATTGGGGGTTGTAATTGTAAGTTATTTTAAGATATTAGGCCCACTTGCATTATTCTCGTTGATTTCATGTCTAGAAGATGTACACTTATATCTTGATAAGTTCGCTTATTTATATTTTGTCAAATTTACAAACTCATTCTACTTACTTTTATAAGTTTTAAAGATAGAGATAACTTTTTAGAGATATTAACACGAGATTAGTTGTGTAATACTAAATAAAAATATAGAGTAAAATAATATTTAACATATTTAAAAGAGTCTAGTTTAGTTGAGTAATCGTTCTTTTACAGTTAAAACTATCAAGATGGAACTACAATTGTGATTAGTTACTGAAAGTAAATATATTTTAATTCTAAAAATACCTTTTCACGTTGTTACATGGTTCTTTTGCATTTTTGATAATTTATTGGGATATTATTGATTTACATGTGTGTATGTATGTATCATATGTTATTTATATATTTATTTGCGTGTGCACATGTGTATGGATAGTTATGTCTTTGGCTTTGTATATGTGCATGGTGCGTGTGTATATTCATATATCTATTTATGTATGTATATGTGTGCATGGATCAATGTGTATTTATATTTATAAGTATGATTTACTAATGTATGTTCGCATTTATATATGTGTATGGTGTGCGTGCATATACGTATATCTATGTATATATGTATATGTGTGTATGAATCTATGTGTATATATTTATATGTATATATGTTTGTTACTAATGTATATTCGTATTTGTATATGTGTATATTTATATATGTCAATATATCCAGATATGTATATATGGATAAATAATATTTAAATATAAGTATGTGTATGTATGTATCTTGTGTTACATATATATTTGTTTGAATAGATGTGTATATATATGTATGTATGTCTTCAATCTATATATGTGTATGGTGCGTGTGTGTGTGTGTGTGTATGTGTGTGTGTGTGTGTGTGTGTGTGTGTGTGTGTGTGTGTGTATATATATATATATATATATATATATATATATTATATAAGTGTATTTGTATTGATCTATGTGTATGTGTATATGTATGTATGTATATTTGTTACTTATGTGTATTTGTATGTGTATATGTGTGTTCATATATGTGAATATATTCTTGTGTGTATATATGTGTGTTCATATATGTTTGTGTATGAATAAAAACTATTGAATATTTGTATGTATATGTGTGTATTGGATCATGAGTGTGTGTGTGTGTATGTGTGAGTATATATCTTGTTTTCTTCTACCCCCGAAGAAAAGTGGCAAAAGATACAATTTTTTAACCTTAAATCTCATTTTTTAAGACCCTTTCAAGAAGCAAAAGACAAGAATGAACATTAAGAAATGTTGATCATGCTAATATTATTTTATCTTGTATTTCAGTTATAGTTTTTAGTTGTAAGTTATTTAAAAATATTTACCCCCATTTGCATTATTCTTTATTGATTTCATGTCTAGAAGTTTGACATTTATATCTTGAAAAGTTTGCTCTTTTATTTATTTACATTATAAAATTAAAAAATCATTCTATTTATTTTTACAAATTTTGAAGATAAAAATATCTAATTGGTTTCGCTTGAAACATTTTAGAGGCATTAACATAAGGTTAGTTATATATTATTAAATAAAATTATAGTGTAAACTAAAATTTTACTCATTCAAATGTCATTAATTTAGTTACATAATCGTTTCTTTACAATTAAAACTATTTAAATGGAACTACAAATCTTATTAGTTAATCAAGATAAATGTATTTTAGTTCTGGAAATTATTTTTTCACATTGTTTTATGCTCCTTTTTAATTTTTTATAATTTAATGGGATAGTATTAATTTACATGTACGTATGTATCTTATGTTATTTATGTACATATTTATATGTGTACATATGTACGGATATATATGTCTTTATCTGTATATGTGTATGATGCTCATGTATATACATATATCCATTTTTTTGAAAGGTTAAAGTGTTCATTAATTTTTAAAACTTTACAATACAAATCATACTTAGAAGTTTTAATTACATGTCTTAGCTTGAAGAGAGAGGAGAGGACCCTGGCTTCACCCAACTTAGCTCTAATAAGTACCAATCAACTTCATAGGACTTCTACTACATAGAAATATATTTCATCCTCTCCATGACTGGATTAATGCATAATCCATTACAGCCAAACACCCAATCCCACCCTTGCATACTGAAAAATAACCTAGTTTAACCTACATCCCAATTTTTCAAAATTTGCATATGTGCATGGATATTCCTAGTTTTCCATGTGCATCTTTGAATCATGATTCTGGTATCCTCTTGCAGCTGCTTGAATCCATGTACCTTACTCAGTTCTTCATGGTGGAATACCCTCTGATTACTCTCTTTCCAAATGTACCATGCTAGAACTAACTTTGCAAGGGCTGTAACCTTAAGGTTATAATGAATGTAGTCGTTATTAGCTCAGCTTTCCCCTGAATAGAACCTATTTCCTGTGTCAATCCTAACTTCAGCTTGCAGAAGGCCCATATGTACCTTGAGTAACTGCACTCAAAAAACATATATCAATAGTTTCAGGTGAATTTAGAACATAAACAACAATTATTTATTTGTATGTTTACCAAACTGTAGCAGCATGTCCCTAGTTAGCAATTTTGCAAGTTATGCTTTCAATAAAAACATAGCCATTTTAGGACAATATGCAGAGAACCAAATCAAAGGATGAAGCTCAAAATCCTGTCCATTTGCTGTAATCAATCTCCCATGCTGATTTAAAACTGAAGGTACCACTATCCTGTGAAGCAGTCCATTTCCATGAATCAACAGATGTGCATGAATATTAGTCTTTTTAATGGAATCTCAAATTGTTACCAAGGAAGGAATAGCCATGTGCCATTTGTTATTTTGTATCAATAGGCTAACCTTCAGTGAGGTTTCTCTCTTATAATACAATTTATTATGCCACCTTGATCAATTATACTCCCTGCAGCCACCTCCTATGCTAATTTAAACCTGAAGTACCACTGTCCTGTAAAGCAGTCCATTTTCATGAATCAACACCTGTGCATGAATATTAGTCTTTGTAATGAAATCCCAAATTGTATCCAAAGAAGGAATAGCCATGTGCCATTGGTTATTTTGTATCAATAAGCTAGCCACCAGTGAGGATTCTCTCTTATAATACAATTTGTTATGCCAACTTGATCAACTATACTCTTTGTAGCCATCCATGGATCAAACCATAATGATGTGCCTTGTCCTGTGCCTATTTCTTTCCTCGTGTATAACTTAGGTACTTCCCTACTACTTGCAATTAATTTTATGTTCCAGAGTCAAGTAGAGAAGTTGGTGCCTCCTAGAAATTCCTTTTCTTGACATATTTTTTCCCCATCCGTTGTGCCCATATAGAATTTAAAGAACAACATTTTCACACTAATTTAATTCCTGCAGCATTGTTAAGATCCTAAATTCTTCTTATTGCTAAACCCCCTTCCTCTTTAGGTTTGGAAAGCTTATCCCATGCAGCATGCATTTTGTTTCTCCACAAGAAATTAGCAAAAGTCCTCTCCATTTCCCTGATGACTGAGACTGAAATTGATTTGACAGTAGCCAGATTGTATAGTTCCTAGAATAATTGTTTTAATAAGCTCTTACCTTCCAGAAAAAGAGACATTTCTAGCATTCCAACCTTCAGTTCTGCTTCTACATTGTTTATTAAGACCTGAAAAATCTTTTGTCTTCAAATAATTTGCTGATAGTGGAATTCCAATGTATGTTATTGGTAATTTACCTTCAGTCACCCCTATAGCAGCACTCAGTTCTTTCTTGTTGATTGCACCCTTGCTGAAAAACACTTTGTTTTTTTTCTTTATTGATTTTGAAACCATTATTAAGAGCTAATGACTCCAAGAGCTTATCTACCTCCTATAGAGATGCAATTAAGCCTTTAGAAAATAAGAGCATATCATCTACAAATAATAAATGAGAGGTATACTGATTTTCACCTCTCTTAATAAGCTTGATTTTTCTGCCAGCAACAGCCAAATTCATGTAAATAGAAAGAACTTTCATTACTAGTACAAAGGTGTATGTGAGAGATAGTCCCCTTGTCGACTCTTCTATTACTTGAGAAGAACTTGATGAAGAACAATTTAACGCTATGGAGAATCTGTGTGATGAGGACATCACGCAGTTCTTTATCTTCTCATGCCTTAGCTTATTCGAGAGATTTAGTATGTTGTTTCAGCTTTATTTGAGTTGGTATTTTAGCTTTATTTGTGTTCCTTTGTGGGCGTTTAGTACCACATCGGTTATTTCCCAGTAGTGTTCTTTTGTAAAGCCTATATAAGGCCCCCTAGACTATTGTATGGAATTAATGAATGATTGAATGATTAAAACTTTTCCTCAAATTATTGTGTTAAATTCTTGAGTTCTGCTCTCGAGTTTAGGGTGAGAAGCCCGTGCAAGGGATGGAAACCCAAATCCGATTTGAAGGTGATTGCGATCCAGGTGGTTTTACATCATTTTGGTATCAGAGCACCGGTTTTCAATCCCCTTCAATATTGTCTTTTTTTCAAATTTTCAATCCCCAAACCCTAGATCTATTCCAGATCCATTCAAAAAAAAAAAAAGAAAGAAAGAAAGAAAAATTACACTGTTTCAAAAAAAAAAGGAAATTACAGTGAGAAAAAAAAACACATCGAAAATTCCTTGAAAAAAGTGGAATCTCCACTGTTCCTCCAAAATCCCCACGCCGCTGCCCGCCCCGACCTCCGCAACCGACAACAACGGAGCCCGCCGCTGCCCCTCCGTCAGATCCACCGCCATCGTCGATCTTCTACTTCGCCGCTGCGACCTCGCCGGGATAACTCCGACACCATCCCAACATCAGGAAGCCGCCGCCGTTTGCCGTCTTCATCTAGACCTCTGCCCGGCTACGTCATCATCACCGTCGCCGCCGCCGCTGCTTCCCCTTGCCCTAGCCGACAGCGAATAGAGAAAAAAAAAGAGGAGATCGAGCTCGCCGGAGCTCCCCGACCCAGGTCACCGCCGCCGCCTCTGGTCCACATCAACACCACCACCGTCGCTGCCTCCTCCACCCTCTTCAGTCGAGCTCCACCAAGATCCGACCGATCATCACCACTGCTCCTCCGTCAGTCACACCGCCAACTCACATCTCCCCTTTCCGTCACCAAGATCAACCTCCACCGCCGCCGTGAGGGCTTCTCAAGCCGCCTGAGAGGTCGGATCACCAGATCCACGCCCCTCTCTCCTCCGATCTCTGCCATCGTCGCCACAACTGCCGTCGCCATCGCCGAGGCCATCCACGACTCGCCGCCCTCTTTGAAGCTTCGTCGGAGCATCGCCGTCATCAATCCCCTTCACCGGACCTTCCAAGGACTCATCGGAGATCCGCCATCTTCCTCGGACGTCGCCGCCGCTCGCCGTCATCTTCATCCTTGCCTCCAGTCGCCGTCGCCGCCGCTCCGTCTCTGCCCTAGCTGCGAATCAAGGGAGGGGATTGGGCACACTGCGATCGGGTGCAGTGTCTGGCTTAAAGTCAGACTCGAGTTGGGTTTGAATCCCATCCGATTTAATCAGTGGCGAGTTGCGTCGGGTCCCAGCAAAACCCGAACCCGGGCTCTACAGCCCCAGCTGAGCAGACCGGGCCGGTTCTGAACCGGGTCTGGCTCAAGTAGGGTCCAGACCAGACCAAGTCTGGTTCAATGCAGTTCGGCTGCAGGTCATATCTTCCAGAGGTCGTTCAGGGCTCGTTTCAAGTCCGAATTGACCCGTTTTCGAGGCAGTGGATTCGTGACGACCAGTACTACACGCCTATAGCAGTCTCATTCAGGCTTGAGCTACGGTCGCCCAGAGTCACACCATATCTTCCAGAGGTCGTTCAGAGTTCGTTTCAAGTCCGAATTGACCCGTTTTTGAGGTAGTGGATTCGTGACGACCAGTACTACACGCCTATAGCAGTCTCATTCAGGCTTGAGCTACGGTCGCCTTCCCAGGCGTGAACGACTCCACCTCAGGTGATATCACAACTTGACCTAGTTCATTAACTGTTGATTACTTGCAACTACTATACGGATTGCTATAATTTGTTGGTAGAAATGCTATTTGCTTCGATCTAGTGGTTGCATCTTTGCATCATTTTAGGAATGCAATTTTATTTACATTTGAGCCTTAAACTTTAGGAAATTTTTGTTTAGTGGATACATTTAGTTTAATTGACTTTAGGGCTCTTCACTGCATCTGCCTGCTTGCTTGAGTCATCATGACTAATCAACATTATATGGACTCTCACTTAGACCAGCTACACAATCTCCATCAAGGTCATATGTCCATTCATGAGTACATTAACATATTTAAGGACTTAACCCATCGTAGTGAAGTGAGAGAGCACCCTTCTGAGACTCTAACTAGGTTTATTTGGGGTTTACGGCCTAAAATAAAACATGCTATGATTACTGGCCCCTATGACCTAGACACCGTTGAAGATGCCTTTGATGTCGCCTTAAGATTGGACTTGACTTTCAAGACGCTGGTCAATGCCAAGGTCAAATGTTCTAAATGTAAGGGCTATGGACATTATAATTATCAATGCCCCTCGGAAAGTCAACATGTTAGAACTTTACCCACTGATGAAGTTGACGATTCGAAGACTATTAAGGAAGACCAAGTCTCTTCTAAAACTGTTAATATAATTGAAGACATAGCCGTTGATCCTGTCACACAGGTTATTGATGAAATTCACATGTCTTCTGATAGTGCCAATGATGACGTGGACGAAACAGTTGAGCCTAATATACCCACTGTGCCTAATCAGCCATTCGAGTCTCCTTGTGTTGAACCTAATTTTATGGTGATTCCTATCAATTCATCTTTTAGGGAGTCACCTGAATTTCTTGCCAAGGTCCAGCAGAGAGTTTCTAATACTTCTTTTTCGGGTTGTTTAGAGTTTGTGTCCGAGTCCTCTGTACCTCCATCGTTAGGTGTGTGTCCTTCTAGGCATATCATATCTCTCATTCTCCCTTCGTTAGGAGTTATGCTTAGAATACCTAATGCATTGCATCTGCCTGTTGCACATATTGATGATATCACTAGGCTGATAGCAACTTGCAATAACACCTACAAATTTGCTGCATACCCACATAGTATTTTGCAGGAATTTACAGTTGATGATAGGGTGATGGTTACGAGTCACTCTGAGGCCACGAGAAAGTTGCATGCTTGGCGTAAAGATTTCGAAGTGACTCTTAAGAGGATTGCATACATTGCTTACGAGATGGATAGCCCGTAGGATCCTGGTATCAGCTCCGCTTTCAGCCAGGACGATGCATCTCGCTCGACTCGCTGTTCCTTGATCGTGCTGCTATCTTCCACCACCGATCTGTCAAGGAGACCAGCTCCTCCTCCGCCACCATGGTTTCGACATGATGTACCCATGCTGCTGTCACGACCACCACCTTGGCCAGATTGAGATACTTCGTGAGGAGAGTCCTCATTCGACAGGGTCGAGTTCCTCCCACCCCGAGGGAATTGATGAGGACATCACGCAGTTCTTTATCTTCTCATGCCTTAGCTTATTCGAGAGATTTAGTATGTTGTTTCAGCTTTATTTGAGTTGGTATTTTAGCTTTATTTGTGTTCCTTTGTGGGCGTTTAGTACCACATCGGTTATTTCCTAGTAGTGTTCTTTTATAAAGCCTACCCCCTAGACTATTGTATGGAATTAATGAATGATTGAATAATTAAAACTTTTCCTCAAATTATTGTGTTAAATTCTTGAGTTCTGCTCTCGAGTTTAGGGTGAGAAGCCCGTGCAAGGGGTGGAAACCCAAATCCGATTTGAAGGTGATTGCGATCCAGGTGGTTTTACATCATTTTTATCATGATTGCTAACAATACATTCTATTATCCAAGATATCCATCTCTTAGGGAATCCCATTCAATTCATAATGGAGAACACAAAATCCCTATTAACACTATCAAATGCTTTGTGGAGATCCACTTTGATACAAGCTTTTGCTCCACCTATCTTTTTAAATCTCTCAATAATAGATAACTGTTGGCCCAAAGGCCCATCACTCTAGTTTTGATGATGATTAACTCATGTAATTATAGTACTAATGATCTTGTGTTTAATTAGTAACAGATTTATGATCAAGATCTTAGTAGGTGCATAGATTCAACAAAGGATTTAAAGTCAAATTTTGGAGCTAGCATGGTGTGATTCAAGAGCCATTGGCTCGTGTTTGGACCAAGTCAAGAGATGAGAAGACTTCAAGTGAAGACTTCAAGAAGATGAAGACTTGTGTCTAGGTTTGTTTTAGAAGATTTTATTTTTAGATAAAATGTAAAGGATAGAATAGTTGGTGGATTGCTTAAGTATCATATACACACACACTCTTGATTTAGTTTGTTTTAGAAAAGAATTTTTATTTTGGAAAAATACCGATTTGATTTTTGGTATTCTAGTTTACATGTTTTAACCAAAATCGTATTTAGAGCTTAATGTCAAAAATATAGATATTTCACCATGTTTGTGTAGTGGATCATATCCATACACACTATGCTTTAAAAGAGTTTAAAATATCTTATTTTTGTATTTGGTAAAGTTTTGGAAAAACAAGTTTTGGAAAATACTATGCTTGTTTTGAATCAATATTTCCAAGTTACAAAAATAGTCCAAATCATTTGTAACATGCCTTGATTTTGTGCAAGCATGTTTGTTTATCAAAGTATATTGGTAAAACTATTTTTGTAGATTTTTCAGTATTTTATGGGATTTTCTTTCAATCAAAAAGACCAAGTTTTAAATCCCTTAACAGTTCTGTTTCCAGGCTTCAGCGGTCGACCGACCGGTCGACCGAGTTCTGAAGTCGGTCGACCGGGCGGTCGACCGACGTGCACAGACGTGCATGCCTGTTCTGGCAGGAGGGCCGATTTCGACCGGCCCGGTCGACCGTCTAGAGAGCTCTGCTCTCTGGAAATGCCCTGGTCGACCGGGCGGTCGACCGGACAGAGAGGATTGCTCTCTGTATCCTGGCCTCGGTCGACCGGGTGGTCGACCGATGGCACAACAGTCTGAAATATGACCGTTGGCCGATCGACCGGCCGGTCGACCAACAGTTCTGTCAGGCCCCAACGGCTAGTTTTTCTAACTCTATAAAAAGGGACTTTTGGGGGCTGTTTTCTATAAGATTTTGAGAGTGTTTTTGAGCCAGTTTTTCCTACCTTACAAGAGGTTTTCCTCCACAAATTTGAGAGCAAATATTTTCAATCAAAAGGAAAGTTTTATCAAGAGTGTTAAAAGAGATTTCTTGAGTTTTCCTCCATCACTTCCATCCTAGTTTTCTCACACAATCACTTGAGCTATCCATTGCTTTATCTATTCATAGGATTGTGTTGTGAGAGTTTTTATTGGTGATCAAGTGTTTAGATCACCAAGTTTACATCTTGTACTTTGAGGAGGTGGACGTGTGTGTTCGTAGTGTTTCGAGTTCGGATGCGAACTTGTTGTTTGAGGTGTGGCCTCGGCGAGCTAGTGGGCTTGCGTGTGTACGGACTAGAGAGTCCAAGGAGTTCTAGTGAGAACTCAGCTTGTAGGTGTTGCGGCACCGAGGAGTGATCCATTGGGATCAAGCATAGTAGAAATCCTTCGTGTGTCGAAGGCGGGGATGTAGAGCAAGTGTGCTCGAACCTCGAAATAAATCCCTTGTGTTTGCGATTGCTCTTTCTCTCTCTCCCTTACTTGTTTATATCTTGCATACTTATTATTTTGTTTATCTTTATATGCTTGATATACATTGTGCTCATATTGATATATGCTTGGGTTGTTTGCTAACACTTGTATTTAACCAAGAGAGCCAACGCGCCACCTCAACCCTTATCTAGGGGAATTTAGAGGAGTTAGTCCAGAACCCTTCACGGGGAATTCGGCTACACTCTTGTGTTATAAGTGGTGTTTAGTGTAAGAAGTTTTGTTTAGGTCATAATAGTTTTTAATTCCACATTTAGTGACCATTAGATTAGCCATCACCTATTCACCCCCTCTAGGTGATTTACAATTGGTATCAGAGCCAAGTGCTCTTGATTTGGGTCTTCAACCTAGAGTTAAAGATCCTCTTTTTAGGCTAATCACAATATTTGTACACACACCATGGATTTCATATCACCACCCACTTTTGACATTCTTAACATCCAAATTTGGAAGGTTAAGATGTCTTTGTACCTCAAAGCCTTAGGTATTCATGTTTATCTTGCCATCACTAATGATTATTGTTTAAATGGTAAGAATTTTGAGGCTAATGCAAAAGCCCTAAATGCTTTGAAGAATACCCTAAATGATGATTATTTATCTAGGGTTGCTAACATTGATTCGGCTTTTGTAGCTTGGAACATCATCACCTCCCTTGGCGAAAACGATCTATATTATGCCGGGAGCGATTCGGACGTTGGAAGCGACACCTCTAACGTGTGCTACATGGTCCAAGGGGATAACCCCCTTGAGGTAACTACCGAATCCGAGGTAGAAGATGATAACATGTCATATGATGAGCTCACTTCTTTTTGCCAACAATTACTTGAGAAATATGACATGCTTAGAAAAGATAACAAAAATTTGAAAAAAAAATTGATTGCATGTTAAATGAAAATGATTATTTTAAAAATAAAATTGCATGCATTAAAAAAGAAAATGAAGATTTGAAAAATGAGAATGTTTCCTTGATGTCCAAATTAAATGATCTTTGTGAAGGAAACTCTAATTTGAAAACTAAAATTGTTTTGGTGGAAAAACAAAAGGAGGTTGCTTTAAATGAAAACACTTCTTTGAAAAGAAAAATTATTGAAAAAGAAAAAGAATGTGTTTCTAAAAAGAAAAGGACTATTGATCATGCTTTACATGCCACTACTTCTATTGATCAAAATGAAGTTAAATTTTTGAAAAATAAAATGGATTGTTTGAGCTCAACTTTGAGCTCTTGTGCATTTAACCACACTAGATTGGAGAAGTTGTTTTCTAAGAAACAAACTCCACTTGTTCATGCACATCATCAACATCATGCATATGCTTATGTTGCACGTCATGATTACACACACAACAATATGCATTCTAAGGTGTACAAGTGTACATATTGTGACCGCAAAGGCTATTTAGCAAAGTTTTGTTATGATAGGATACATCATTTAAATTTTGCTAATCATAAAAAATTTTGGGTTCCTTACAAGACTAACCCCCAAGGACCCAAAAGAGAATGGGTACCAAAGTCCCCACCTTGTGTATTTGATGTAGGTGAGGGCTCTCACAAGACGTGAGAGATTTGGTGCCTTGGTGGTGGTTGCATGGACTAGAAGGACATACATTTTGATGCACTGCTATCAAGAAAGTTTTGGTAAGACTACCACCATGTTTGGATATTTGGAACATAGTTCCTTAGTTGGTAACTATTTCTAAACTCCTAATTTATTTACATGCTTATTCATTTGTGATATCATATAGCATGTTCATGTTTTAGTTGTTTTGTGCTTCATGCGGTAAATACTGGTTTAAATGTAGTTTTTATTAAAACTTGGATGTATACTTGTACAAATAGTGAGAACAAATTGATTTATATATGTTTGCACTTCATGCTCATTTGTACCCACTATATGCACATGTATAGCCTAGTTTTGATGATTCTTTCATTTATACATGTTTTGCCTATTTTCATGTTTTACTTCATGTATATGCAATTTTCATTCAAATCTAATAAATATACATGTATACCCATTGAGTCATTTGCCTTCCTGCAATTTACATTATAGACTCTTTTTTTATGTTTGGGATATGTATGCATATTGTTAGGATTGGATAAATCATACATATACCTTGAAGTTTGTTTTAAATGAAAAATGAATTTTGTTTATCACTTGTTTGTTTAAGTGATATTTGTCTTCGAGCTTTATTGATTATTTTCATGAAAAATGCTAATTACATTATTCTTGTACACTCACACTTATTTGCTTAGTCATGATTTTGTTCATGAACATATTTTTGAGCTTTATCGATTTTGAGTGTCAACTTTTGTGTATTTGGTATGATTCATGAAATACATACGTTTTGATTTCATGTTTTGAAGGATTTTTAACTAGTTTTTTAAAAATTATCTTTAACTAGTTAATTATTCTTCATTTGGAAGCGATTTTCAATGCTAAATTATTTTCAAAAATTATTTTCGAAAACCCCTTCCAACCTTAATGGGCGGACGGATGGGCGATTATGCCTTGCAAGCCTAATTGAAAAATTATTTATCTTGAGTATATAAAGGGTGGTAGTTTATGAGTTATACACTATTTTCACTTCATAATTTCAATTGGTATCATAATTTCATTTGGTATCACAATTGATATATTTTGTATACTCATAATTTTATTTCTATATATATGTATGCCTTCAATGTCAATTTCTATTATCATACATATATATGATGTTTTAGTACTTAATTTACAATTGGTATACATATTTAAAAGCACAAGTTTATGAAAAAAATTGATCATTATTTTAAATTGGTATCAATATGTTTCAATGTCAAAATTGTTATAAATTTCAATTGGTATCAATATGTTTTACAATAATGTTTATTTACAATTTGGTATCTTAAAATTTGATTATTTTACAAGAGCTCTGATACCTTTAAAAATTTTTTGTTTAATTAAAAATGTTTTGGATTCGGATTGCCTATGTGCAAGAGGAGCTTAACATCTCTTCTACATATAGATTCATGTTGAGTGTATCTTGTATTGAGGAGTTTGACAAACTCTTCTTTATGTGGTACACGTGTGTAGGGGGAGCTTCACATCTCCTCTTATGCATTACATATTATGCGTTATGTGAATTAGGGCTTGTCATCCCTCTTTCATGTAGGGTCTATTTGGTTGTCGTAACTGGCCGTAATTCGTAGTTGTAATTGGTAAAGTCTTTTACAATTGTAAATGAGTTACATGTATGTAAATTTTACGGTGTTTGGTTGGTAATATAAAATTATAAAGTGGGAAAGTGTATTGTACTTTACGGTGTTTGGTTGTCGTAATGTATAAGTCGTAAGTGAAAAAGTTGACCACAAAATTAACTATTTGGTGATTTTAAATGTTTTAATATTGCAAATAAATATTAAAAAAGTTAAATATTAAAAAATTTTAATATTAATATAAAAAATAATACAAATTTGTATGACCACAAAATTAACTGTAACTGGGCTGTAAGTGAGTGGTTACTGGGTTGCAAGTGAGTGTTAGTTGAGTTACGTAAGTCTTTTACGAATTACGGTCCAAACAAACGCCGTAGTTGTAACTGGGTAGTAAGTCATTTACGAATTACGGAGTTTTACGCGAAACAAACGGCCCCGTAATGCATATGTGTAGGGGAGTTACTTTACCGTCTTCCTCTTCATGAATGTATATCACATATAAACTTTTATTGACTTGTTTGTTTATACCCCTTCTTGATCTCTTTGTTTATGACAAAAAGGGGGAGAAAAATTTTATTTTTACTTTAACCCCTTTGTTGATGATTGACAAAAAGGAGGAGAAGTATTTGAGATGTATATGCATGTTTTCCTTGCTTTATTATTAAAAAGGGAGAAGTATTTATGTTTATGCATATATGTTTTGTTTTTGCAAATAGGAGAAAAAGAATTTGATTTATTTTATGCTTGTTAGCATGTTTATCTCCATATATTTGCATACATGTTTATGTGCTTCATTTCCATATCTTATTGTTTATTTGCTATGCATGAGTTAAGGGGGAGCTTCTTTGAGGCTTTACTTTAATCCATACATATATAACTTCATGAGTTTTGTCATCATCAAAAAGGGGGAGATTGTTGGCCCGAAGGCCCATCACTCTAGTTTTGATGATGATTAACTCATGTAGTTATAGTACTAATGATCTTGTGTTTAATTAGTGACAGATTTATGATCAAGATCTTAGTAGGTGCATAGATTCAACAAAAGATTTAAAGTCAAATTTTGGAGCTAGCACAGTGTGATCCAAGAGCCATTGGATCGTGTTTGGACCAAGTCAAGAAGATGAGAAGACTTCAAGTGAAGACTTCAAGAAGATGAAGACTTGTGTCTAGGTTTATTTTAGAAGATTTTATTTTTAGATCAAATGTAAAGGATAAAATAGTTGGTGGATTGCTCAAGTATCATATACACACACACACACTCTTGATTTAGTTTGTTTTAGAAAAGAATTTTTATTTTGGAAAAATACCGATTTGGTTTTTGGTATTCTAGTTTACATGTTTTAACCAAAATCGTATTTAGAGCTTAATGTCAAAAACATAGATATTTTACCATATTTGTGTAGTGGATCATATCCATACACACTATGCTTTAAAAGAGTTTAATATATCTTATTTTTGTATTTGGTAAAGTTTTGAAAAAACAAGTTTTGAAAAATACTATGTTTGTTTTGAATCAATATTTCCAAGTTACAAAAATAGTCCAAATCATTTGTAACATGCCTTGATTTTGTGCAAGCATGTTTGTTTATCAAAGTATATTGGTAAAACTATTTTTGTAGATTTTTCAGTATTTTATGAGATTTTATTTCAATGAAAATGACCAAGTTTTAAATCCCTTAACAGTTCTATTTTCAGGCTTCAGCGGTCGACTGACCGGTCGACCGAGTTCTAAAGTCGGTCGACCGGGCGGTCGACCGACGTGCACAGACGTGCACGCCTGTTCTGACAGGAGGGCCGGTCGACCGACCCGGTCGACCGTCCAGAGAGCTCTGCTATCTGGAAATGTCCCAGTCGACCGGGCGGTCGACCGGACAGAGAGGATTGCTCTCTGTATCCTGTCCTCGGTCGACCGGGCGGTCGACCGATGGCACAACGGTCTGAAATATGACCGTTGGCCGGTCGACCGGCTGGTCGACCGACAGGTCTGTCAAGCCCCAACGGCTAGTTTTTCTAGCTCTATAAAAAGGGACTTTTGGGGGCTATTTTCTATAAGATTTTGAGAGTGTTTTTGAGCCAGCTTTTCCTACCCTTACAAGAGGTTTTTCTCCACAAATTTGAGAGCAAATATTTTCAATCAAAAGGAAAGTTTTATCAAGAGTGTTAAAAGAGATTTCTTGAGTTTTCCTCCATCACTTCCATCCTAGTTTTCTCACACAATCACTTGAGCTATCCATTGCTTTATCTATCCATAGGATTGTGTTGTGAGAGTTTTTATTGGTGATCAAGTGTTTAGATCACCAAGTTTACATCTTGTACTTTGAGGAGGCGGACGTGTGTGTCCGTAGTGTTTCGAGTTCGGGTGCGAACTTGTTGTTTGAGGTGCGGCTTCAGCAAGCTAGTGGGCTTGCGTGTGTACGGACTAGAGAGTCCAAGGAGTTCTAGTGAGAACTCGGCTTGTAGGTGTTGCGGCACCGAGGAGTGATCCATTGGGATCAAGCATAATGGAAATCCTTCATGTGTCGAAGGCGGGGATGTAGAACAAGTGTGCTCGAACCTCGAAACAAATCCCTTGTGTTTGCGATTGCTCTTTCTTTCTCTCCCTTACTTGTTTATATCTTGCATACTTATTATTGTGTTTATCTTTATATGCTTGATATACATTGTGCTCATATTGATATATGCTTGGGTTGTTTGCTAACACTTGTATTTAATCAAGAGAGTCAACGCGGCACCTCAACCCTTATCTAGGAGAATCTAGAGGAGTTAGTCCAGAGCCCTTCACGGGGAATTCGGTTACACTCTTGTGTTATACGTGCTGTTTAGTGTAAGAAGTTTTGTTTAGGTCATAATAGTTTTAATTCCGCATTTAGTGACCATTAGATTAGCCATCACCTATTCACCCCCCCTCTAGGTGATTTACAATAACAGTGTGCAATCACTAATATTTCTCTCAGACAAAGAAACACTTTGATTCGCAAAAACTAACTCCCTAATTACTTGTTTCATCCTGTTACTCAGCAACTTAGAAATAAACTTGTATAACTAGTTATAACATGACATTTTCCTGTATTTGATAAAGAGCATGTTCACTTTGAGTCTTAGGTACTAATATCAGAAGGGTGTGGGTTCACTTCCCTGAATAACTTGTAATTTTGGAAGAAGAATTGAATTGCTAGTGTAGTATCTTTTACCGACAATGGACCAATGTTTTTGGAAGAAGTGTGCATTAGATCCATCAGCCTCTGGTGCCTTATCAGGACTGAACTTGCATACAACTCTTTTAACCTCTAAAGCTGAGACAGGTCTAATCAACCAATTACTAGCCTCTTCAGTTAATCTCTTCTTAATCACCAACTGGGAAACTTAATCCAGTAGGAGTCATAAATAACTCCTTATAGAATTTAGGTGTTAAATCTGTAAGTTCTTGCTCATTAGAAATGGAAGTACCTATTATCAGTAATGACATGGTTTATCTGATTTGTGTGCCTCACTTTGCGTGTAGCATGGTAGAATTTTGTATTTTTGTCACCAAGTTGTAACCGGCTTTCCCTATTCTACTATCTTCGCTTTTCTTCTTCTTTGGCTAACAAGTCACCCAGCTGTTATTGTAGAAGACTTTCTTCTCTGTGCCAGACTAAATTAATAGGGTCTTTATTCTATTCTTCTTGCATAGTTTGTAATTTATTTCTGATATCGAAAATTTTTATTTAGTAGAAATACCATCCTTCCCTCACCATAAAATCTGATAGCCTCCTTGAGCTTTTTGAGTTTCATGACAACCTTATATTGCTGATGGATCTGGAATTGTTTATTCCATAGATGTACTAACTAGCTAATGAAAGCCTTCACATGATGCCCAATAGTTAAATTATCTTAAGATTTTTGGTCCGAATCTTAAGATGGTATTAAGTGCAGATGCATAGATTACTAGTAGAGTGTGGTAAATATTGATAAATGAACCTGGTAGTATATTTAACCACTCCTCATCGCACACAATTCTGTCTAATTTCCCAGTAATTCTCTTACTTCTCGTAAATCATTGTTCCATGTCCACACCCCTCCAGAGCTTCTTATATCTATCAAGGAGCATGATTCCCAGCCGTTATTAAAGTCTTCTTATTATAGAATCTAATAATGTTAAAATCCCCTACAACTGTCCATGGTAGAGTACCATGTTGTTGGTGTATAGTCAATAGCTCTCCATAGATCAGCTCTTTTTCTTTTTCAATTTGAGCCACAAACTGCAGTAGAAGTACCTGAATCACACCCTTTTGGACTATCAAAGAAGGTCTCTATTTACTCGAAAGTTATCGTTTCCTTTTGACATTATGCGACAATGTATTTACTGTTCTTATTTCGTGAAGGCGCTGCACCACAGCAGGCTAATCGCACAAGAGATGAGTGGTGAAAATTGTGTATGCTTTGAGAAGGTAGCCTACTGTTTTGCGTACTTCCTGTCAAAGATTGAGGTTATGAATTTCTAATGGCTTAAATTCTAATTCACACCTTATTTGTTAGCTATTATGAATCCATTATGCTATTCAGTTTGAGGCATGTCTGTACATTAACTGTTTTCATGCCCTTTCAGAGGCTTCAATGATGCTATCAATGGCTTCGGTGATGATGGCTGATCAATTATAGGATGTGATGGTGCCGCAGATGTTGTAATTGCTACCAACTCCATAATGAAAACTAATTTCTCATGCTAATTCTGTGAATGTTGTCTCCTTGCCTGATGGGATGATCTGTGCCAAGGCATCAATGCTATGTCCCGTGAGCTCCAAACTTAATTTTATGACTTAAATTAGTAATCTTTTTTTGGCTATTGTTTGAAGTCAAAGCTGCTCTTAACGCATAAGTTTTCATGCAATGTGCATGCATCCTCTCTCTCGCTCTCTCTCTCTCTCTCTCTCTCTGTGTGTGTGTGTGTGTGTGTGTGTGTGTGTGTGTTTATATTGTTTTATTTCATTGGCTTCTTTAAGATGTTAACTCCTTTTAGATGGTCCAATCCAATGTGTATCTTTGACAGATATAGCATTGTCTTTTGGGGTTCAGAATGCTATATATATTGATGCTTTGTCCAAAACAAATGAAAGATGCTAAAAATGCTCTTACGATTTTTGAAATTTGGTTTTCTGATCCAATTTTAATAGACCTGTGTTTTCTTATTCTTAAAATGTTCCTCCTGCATTGCTCGTTCTATTTTTGAGGGAACACTGTTCTGAATGGGCTTACTACAACATAGATGCATACTCTGCTTCCTATTTGAAGGTTGGCTCAACATCTTTTCCTGGACTTAGGCCTACTAGGATTTTGGGGAGCCAAACAATCATGCATTTTGCTCACACTGTGGAGAATGAGGAGGTACATGTAATTTGAAATTCAATTTTTCTTTCATTTTAGCATATTGTCGAAACCACAATCCTTTACAGAAATTGTAGCTAAAATGACTGTTGGGTGGACAAGTGGCAATATGCTAGGAAATAAGAAAAGAAATGAATAGTACAAAAAAGTTCCAGGTTGATTCAAATGAATGAAAAAAAGTAAGGATGATCGATTTACGTGCTTTTATTGTGCAATGTACTAATGAGTGCGTGACCTAGGAGTCATGATAGAATTAGATCATTGTTAATGGAGGTGGGATAAAAAGTAAGGATAAAGGATGCGGACATCATGGAGATGACACCGCCACCAAAATCCAAGTTTAAAGAATGACGCGTGTACCAAAGGAGACTCATGTGAGTCATGACTATTTGATTCTAGAAGAAGAAATTATAATCAGAGTAGTAGTATTTCTATTTTATATATTGGAGTAGTAGTCAGAGTTGTAATAGAATTAGTAGTTTCCTTTTCATGTATTTTGGCTTTCTAGATTTTTGTTTTCTTTTAGGATTCATATTTATGTTTTAATTGTAACTAGAAGAGTATAATTTTGTAGCCTATACAAAGGCTCTCATGTATTAGATTGGGAGATATACAATCAATGAAAAGTTTTTCACTCTCAATTGAGTTTAATTATTGAATTTCTCAATCCTGAATTCTGTTAGTGATGGGATGCCCTGATCAGACTCAATTAGTGGTGAGATATCCTAATTGATTTATTAATTAGTTTCTATTTTCTCTCTACCTCACACATTAAATTTGTTCCTCTGTTAATCTTTGCCGAGTCCTCATCGTCGATGACCCTTCATTGCCTCGCCTCAACTTCATTTACATTATCTCCTCTCTTAACTATTCAAGTTAAAACATGATCTCCTTCCTACTTCACTGCTATTCAAAACACTTACCACTATTCTTGAAGAAGTGCCTGCGATTCTGCACTCAAGACTACGCCCAACGCTCAAGCGCTCGCGCACAGATATGGCACGCACAGGCGTCAAACGATCACACATGCAAAAACTAACGGGCGCGCCTGAGCCCCTCCCGTGTTCAGAATTTGAGCAAGAATATTCGTAGTGTTTGTTTCGAAGTTTTGTAGTGTTCATTTTGAAGTCCTCTACACTGCTACCTTGACCTGATCGGCATGAGTGTCCGATCCCTCGACAATCTAGCTCTCATCGACAGCGCCTATTCTCATCTGTGTGATTTCAGAAATTAACCACAATAATCAGACAACAACTACGATCCTATCTACCATTATCCCAGGTATTACTTTCATCACATCAGCTTTTAATTTCAAATCCAGTTGTACACCATCCTGACAATTATCTATTTTGATCCTCTGTCTACATCAAAAGTAAGTGATTCTGTTTCTCCTTTGTAATTGATCTAGTCTCTTTATTGCATGTAAAATCGTTTACCTACATAGTAAACAAGATCTAATTAGCACTTTAATGTTTAACATTGATCACATAATAACATATTAAAGAATCACAACTGATATTACTTGTTTTAACTCGTTTTCTTATCAATAGTCTTCTTGTTGGTGAAACGTTTCTTTGAGTTATTTTATTTATTGTTTTCGCGCACGTACACGTTTCACATCAATTTAGTATCCAGCCCAATTAGGTAGGAATTGCATAATTAGATAGGAATTGCACAGTTAGGTAGGATTTGCATCTTAGGTACGTTATTTACTTGCTTGGATTTTAGAAAAATTAGTGTAATTTTTAGGAAACTTGAAGGGTAAATTCTTTCCATGAAATTTTCATACGATTAGTGTCTAAGGAAGGGTACTTTAAAGTGATTACTTAATTAAGGAACAATGAAAGACGAAAAACCTCTCGATTTATTTCATCAACCATGGCCTATAGGATTGGCAAGATTAGGGCTTGAATAGTCCGGCAATCTTAAAAATACTAACAAAATAAAAAAAAATTAATTAGCTTTGTTTGCTTATTGCATCTAGGACTCATATATTGCATGCCAACCCATAGTGGTAACATATATTTGCTAGATGAGTCTAGTAAATCCAAGTTTATCCCAATAAAATCCCAACTCACCCTAGCTGAAATCGTGGCCAAATTCGAAGCCCTAACTCAAGCTGTGATCAAACTACAGGCTAAATGTAAAACATCAGAGATTGAAGATAACCCACCGCGAAATCACCATTAATCACCATTGTGAACTATGCTGATTCATACAATCCCGATGCCCAAATCTTAAAAGCATCAAGATCAATGTCCCCACTTTTGATGGACAGGACCCACAACTTTTCCTAGATTGGATACCCTAACTAGATAGGTACTTCACATGGTATGAACTCACTGATCCAAAGAAAGTTAAATTTGCTGCAATGAAGCTGTTTGATCAAGCAAGTCAGTACTGGATCAATCTAAAGAACGGACGTGTAGTCTGATGTCAACCACCGATTGACTCATGGGATATGATGAAAAATGAGTTACAGATAAAGTATGTACCACCATCGTTTAGTGTCCGTCTCATGGACAAGTGGCATTAATACACTTAAGGTAACAAATCGATAAAGGAGTGGTAAAATTTGATGAGTTTCTTATCAGGTGCAGTACCCTCATTACGGAGGGTCAAGCTCCAACCCTTTCTAAATTCAGAATCAGACTTAGAGAAGACTTATGATCTGAACTGTTAGTTAGAGGAGTCAATAAGTTAGAGGAGCCTACATATTAGTTCAAGATCTAGATTTTCTTAAGTCTAACCACAACAGTAAGGGTTTTGATTCAAAATTAAGTATATCTAGAACCTTCTCCTTTACCCAGTTCAAGCACCCCATCCTCCTCTTGAAAGAACGATTTCAAGAACAAAAAACGAGATGACCGAAGAAAATCTTCCGAACATTTCTTTCAAAATTAGTGCTTCCATAAAGTGTTATTGTAATATCCCTGTTTTCAAAATACAAGAGTTAATAAAAATAATAATATTTTAATTTGTGTACATGTATCTTGTGTTAATTATTATTTCGTGAGAGTTATTATTTTATTTGTTAAGAATTTCTAATATCATTATTAGTTATTTTAAATTACTATTAGTATGAAACTGTTGTTGATCATTATAGTTGTTATTATTACTTCTATTATTATTTTCTATAATTTTCTTTTCCCCCAAGCCCATGATTCCATTCACATTCTCATTTCCTTTTTGTTTCATACCCAAAACCAAGCCCAGACCCAATCTTTATTTGCTCTTATTTTCCTCAAAGCTTGTATATTTTCTCTTTCTCTCTTTAGTTTATTTCCTTCTTTTCATGCTAAGCCCAATCCAACTCATACCCATCAACTTATGCCCATTAGCAACCCATTAGCCCTATACCCAATAACCCACTACCCTTTTATACCCTATATACATAGCATCTCTTCTTTCTAACCCTAATCAAAAAAAACCTAACCCTTAATTATTTCCATGTTCTCTTTCCTCTTACTGCTGCCACCACACAGCTAACACCCACGATAGATCTCCCCTATGTCGGAGCCCTCAGAATAAAGGAGATGGATTCGATGTTGAAAGAAGAGGACGCAAAGGATTAGGGTTACAAGGGAGAAGGAGCTGCCAATCTTGTCTTTAGCTACAATGGTTCTTCTTGCTCTCTGGTTGGCAAAGTATTACGAATAACAAAAGGTTACGAAAGGTGAAATGTAGGCTACAAACAGGTGTGTCTAGTTCTATCTAAGAACGAACAGCTCATGTGGAAGGACTTTAAGGAATTTGTGGAATCGACCTTCGCAGAGTTTACTGGACAAGTTTATGTGAAGCTGGTTATGGGTCCATCGTTAGCCCGAAGGATATCAATGGTGGGATTTACATCCAGCATCCCAACTCCTTGGCCATCGCCGGAGTACCGCATCCGCGGCACCACACTCCCCCCTACAAGCTAGCACCCCGGCCTCTCTCCTCTCCAATCGAGCTCTCCTCCTCCATGTTTGCCCCTCCGTTCATCCTCCTTCGACATCCCGATCTCCCTTTGCGGTAACCCGATCTTCTCTGCGGATACTCCGGTAATCTGTCGACCTCCTGCGCGGCTTCTGCCTCCGCCGATCGCCACCGGTGAGCCCCCTTGCCATGACTCTTCTTGTCCTTGCGTGAGTCTCTCTCATACTCTCCCTGTATATATATATATATATATATATATATATATATATATATATATATATATATATATATATATATATATATATATATATATATATATATATATATATATATATATATATATATATATCTTTGTGTACATATAATTGCATTGGCATGTGGTGGTGTATTAATGTGTGTGAATATGAATATGGTTGTGTGATATTATTTATGTGATTGGGTGTAGTAGGTTTGCATGTAGTGTGTGTTAGTTCATACAAATGTTTGCATGTATATAAATGTATGCATGTGAGTGTGTATGTTTGCATGCATGGATGTATGGGTGTATTTGTTTATTAGTGTGCATGGTTATGTGTGCTTATGTATGTGTATATATATTCATGCATGTGGGTATGTTAAAATATTTAATGTATAAGTGTATGTATATATATGTAAAAGTGTATAGTATGTATGTGTATACTTGTATACGTACGCATACTTGACTGTGTGTATGTGTATGTATGTGTACAAGTGTATGTTCGTGTGAGTTCATGTGTTCGGTTGCGTGTTGCAGCGATGCGAACTCGTTCGTGCGATCCGAACCAGTAATAGGAGATCCGGATCCGATTCGGATTTGTGGCCGTTATGGACCCGATACATTGGCGATTCGAAAACCGACCCATGGGATGATCCGAAGATTCGTACCGGTTCGTGCAGTAAAGACCAGAGGCGATTCAGATCCAAAATCGCATCATTTCAAGTGAGTATTTCATCTCATGTCTTTTCCTTATTTACTGTTGCCAGTAGATGTTTATGTTACCTGCACCATTTCATTTGACCGTCTGATATATTTGACCAGTATGACCAATAGTTCTCCTAATGCTGAAAACTGATAATCCTCATAAGCCATTCATCAAACCCTTTCAGAATTATCCTTGGAACTTTGGGTTGATCCAAGAAAAGGATTGTAGATCCATTTGCAGTAGTTTGTTGTTTGCTTTTGTATTCATGACGTGATTCTAACAGCAATTTAAGAGGTGCCTTGTGCCAGGATGTCTGGTAGGGTATTATGATTTAGGCATAAAACGATGATGAGTCTGTCAGAAATAACTGATGGCTATGGTTTAGTGAGGAGAATTTCCAGGCGTTTCTTCACAATTTAAATGCTAGTCTCCCTAGATTTGTCACAAAATTTTTTAATCTTTATTTGTTATGGTGCCTTTGTTTCGGGTTCAGTGGAATGCATTGAATTAATGGAGGAATATAATGACAACCACAAGGATCCCCACGGCAACAAGTGTTTATGGATGATTTGCATGAGAGCTGAAACAGGTTGGGATGGGGACCTAATTCTCTCTATGGATTGTTTGAGTTTGAAGAAGAGAGAGCCATTCTATGTGTGATAGAATGGAGTATGATGCATAAGCTTAAAGGTCTGAAGGAGAAGAAAATTAATGTTTCCATTTTTAGCAGCCAAAGCATGGGCAGATGAGCGTAGCAAGACATTGCTATTTTGAAGGAAAAGAGATTGTTTGTTGTTTTTGTTCTAGGCATTTAGCAGAATGGAGGAGGAGATGAGTAGGTTAGCAAGTCAAAGAAAAAGTAATAGCCAATGGATTGCTTTACGTGAACTTAGTTAATATCAAGAAACTATCAAGCTATAATTGCTTTCAAGAGCAATTCTGCCAGTGATCTCAAAATGTTGATTAAATTTTCTAATATGAGAGGTGTTTGTGCATGGCCTTCTCTTCATACTTTTGGAAACTGTTTAAAATTTAAGAAAATCTGAAAATTTATTTGCAATATGGAGTTTTTTCCAAAAAATTGATTTAAAAGTTTTAAGTGAAGTAAATAAGCAATCACAACTTTTTTGAGGATGAAAATAAATTATTTAAGATTGAAATGAAGAAATCTAAATATATTTGAATATTTTGTTTTACAACTCTGGTACCATATAGAAAAATCATGTGCTCTAAAGTTAGTTGGACCTGTAAAGTAATTTTGTTGAAAAGGTTATAGGTCTAAAGTAATTCGTCTTGATATGGTAAAAGGAATTTCTCTAAAGTTTATTTATTTATTGTTATTTTTGCACTTAATTATTCATGATATAGATACTACCTTAGACTTATAGAAGTCTCACTTCATACTTGACTGTGTGAATCCATATTTTCTCTGTTGGCAACTGCTGTACTTTCAATTTTGTAAATTCTTGAGCAACTGTTGTTGCATCTTTTGTGCAAGGTGACTCATGTTCCTTTAAGTGCAGGATAGTCCAAATTCCAGTCATAGACTGGATTTAACATCTAGTCTGAAAGTAGCCTCTACTGCAAACCAAACCGGTGGAGAAACATCTCCTAGTGATTACAATTTACGCTCAGTGTTGACAATTGCTTTCAGTTCCTTTATGAGCTCCACCTTCAGAAGAGTGTTGCTGCAATGGCTCGATAGTATGTTCGTAGCATTGTCTCAGCTGTGCAAAGAGTTGCCGTGGCCATATCTCCGCCCTGACTTGGATTGAATCCAGGAGATAAACTCCTCCCAGGATTCCCAGAAGCAATTACTCTTGCTCGGTGGATTTACCAGAGCTACAAGTAAATATTTCAGACCTTAATTCAAATCTTTAACAATTCTATGATTTGTGGGATCATCAGGATGCCGTATTATGCTATTCCTTGAATGTATGGCTGACAAATTTTGCACTTGTTCCTGTTGTCATTTTAACTGTAGTTTTTTTGTGGTGCTTGTATCAGTCTAGGAGTTAAAGCTGTCTTGATGTCTCTTAAAGCAATAACATGGAGACATCTTTGAACACTCTATCTAAAAAAATTATGATCTAAATTAAAGCAGCATTGTGTAGGTGGCCTTTCAGACTTTGTGAGGGAAAGTCTGCAGGTGCTTTGAGAAAAATTTCTAGTAGATATATTAATACATGCCTTACTTAAATTAAAGAGAAATGCTTTATGTTTGACTCTTGGTTTTTTTTTTCTGTGCCTCGGACTTGAATGTGCATTTCTTTATAGCAAAATTTTCTTCCTTTTACCCTTAATACCCCCTACCCCTACCCTACACCCCCATCTATTTCATTGAAGGACCCATCGAACTCAGCATAGTTTAGGCCACTTCTTGTCAACTAACCTGGATGTCTCCTCCTAGTTGGTATGGCATTTCATTGCAAAATCAATCCCAGTTTTCTTTTGTACTACTTTAGGTACTTTATCTTGGATATGTTAGTGTTCAAATGTAGTAGGTTAGTCTTCTCTTATGGGTAACATCCTGTCTTCTAAAATTTTCAGATGCAACCAGCCTTCACCTTTTGCGAACAAGGCCTGGCTTGATATCTTAGAAACAACATTGGTTGCATTACAGACAATCTTTGATGAGGCGGGTGGATGGAGCTTTCATCTGACTTTGCCAAGTTAATGGAACAGGTATACCACGAGATTCTCATCTGATGATGATTTTGTCTCTGCTTTCACTTGTATATTTTTGTTTCTTAGGGAGCACTATTTGCATCCATATATTTTGCATCGAACACAGATATTTATAAGTAAATTTGTCTTATTCGAAGTTAATTCAAGTGCAAGTAAAAATTGTCTTAGTAAATGAACTGACTCGAGAGGTATGCATTTTTGGCACTCAATGCCCTCTCCAGTGGTGATATACGATCAATCTAGAATGTGAACAATGGTCCCGAAAGTCAGGTGCTGGTCCCAATTGCTATGGGTTTCCAATTTATCTTGTGTTGGTGTTCATTTATGGCATGGACCCAGGACCTCCTCAATTTGGTCGTGAACGGGTCCGGGTTGACGTTTAGTGCCTTAGTCAGCTGTGTTCGTGTTAGCACAAGAAGAACTAGAAATATAAGGAGGAGGAGCAAGGAGTAAGAACACAAAAATTTCTTTTCTATCAAACTCTTGCTCACTCATTTCATTCAAGGATGACAACACTATTTATAGACTCCTAATGACTCTTGAGATTCACACACATTGGAATTTCACACACAAAGACTCTTAGACTTCCTCACAATGACTCTTGGGATTCCACACACATTGGAATTCCACACACAATGACTCTTAGACTTCCTCACAATGACTCTTGGTAATTACAAACTACATAATGCATTTGACCTCTCATCTCCTTAATTAATATTGTATTGGGAACTCCAAGGGACTTTGTTTGAGTTTATCTTTCAACAAATTCCTCCCTTAAACTCAAACATTTTTCATCCTTCATTCCAATCATCTTCTTGCAATTTTCGAATAGCGCTGTTGGTAGCGGCTTTGTAAAGATATCTGCCACTTGATCACGACTCGCAACGTGATTCAGTCGCACTTTACCTTTCTTCACATGTTCCCGTATGAAATGGAAACGAACATCTATATGTTTACTCCTTTCATGGTGCACTGGATTCTTTGCCAACTCAATTGTTGATTTGTTGTCAACTCGTATTTCGGTCGCTTCGTTTTGCTGGAGTTTTAGCTCACATAGCAAATTTCTCAGCCAGATTGCGTGACACACGCACCATGATGCTGCCACATATTCTGCTTCGCATGTTGATAAGGTTACTATTGGCTGCTTCTTTGAGACCCATGTGAAAGCTGTGTCTCCCATATAAAACACATATCCCGATGTGCTTTTCCGATCATCTATATCTCCGCACCAATCACTGTCGGAGTAACCCACCAGTTTGTATTCATGTGTCTCCGAGTAGAATAACCCGAGTGATACAGTTCCTCGAATGTATCGAAGAATCCTCTTGATAGCCTTCAAATGTGAGTATTTCGGTTCCTCCATGAACCGACTCACTATCCCAACACTATATGCAATGTCAGGCCTTGTGCATGTGAGATACCGTAGGCTCCCAACTAAGCTCCGGTATTTGTTTGCATCCACTCGATCTCCTTCATCAAATTTTGAGAGTTTCGCACCAAGTTCCATCGGTGTTGCTACCGGGTTGCAATCTTCCATCTTGTTTTTCTTCAAAATGTCTTTTGCATACGCCTCTTGGGACACAAATATTCCCGATTTTTCTTGCTTAACCTCAAGACCAAGAAAATACTTCATCAGCCCCAAATCTGTCATCTCGAACTCCCGAGACATTGCTTCTTTGAAGTCTTTTATCATCTCCTCATTATTCCCCATGAATATGAGATCATCAACATAAAGAGCAACAAACAGCAAGTTACCTTTTTTCTTCTTCACGTATAATGCATGCTCATGAGGACATTGTATGAACCTGTTCCCTTTGAGATAGGTGTCGATTCGGGTATTCCATGCTCGCGGCGCTTGCTTCAGCCCATATAGCGCCTTCTTTAACTTCAACACTTTTTTCTCCTTCCCGGCTTTCATGTATCCAGGAGGTTGCTCCACATATACTTCTTCTTCAAGCACACCATTTAAAAATGCTGACTTCACGTCCATTTGATAGATTGGCCACTTGAATTGTGCTGCTTGGGATATAAGAAGCCGAATTGTCTCCATCCTCGCGACTGGAGCAAAGACTTCATCATAATCAATCCCAGCCTTTTGTCTATAGCCTTTTGCTATTAGACGTGCCTTATATCTTTCTATCTCACCTTGGGCATTCATCTTTTTCTTATACACCCATTTTACTCCTATGGGTTGATGTCCTTTCGGCAGCTCCACCAACTCCCAAGTTTCATTTCTTTCAATAGCACTTATTTCTTCATCCATCGCGGCTTGCCATTTCTTATCTCTCACTGCTTCTTCAAAAGTGATATTCTCAGCATCCGCTAGAAGACATACCAAGTGTACTTCGCTTGTTGTCTCGTATAGATCTTGCAAGCTTCGCATCTTCGGTTGTCTTGGTTCTTCTTCGTCATCAGATGTCGGAGGGCTTGTCTGTTTGATTATCGGTGCAGAGGTTGATTCTTCTATTTCTTCCTCCTGTGTCACCTCTTTTTTGTTGTTCCAATCCCATGCGCTTTCTTCATTCACTTGCACACTCGGCTTACAACCACCTTTTCTTCGATCGGGTCGAATAACTTGAAAGCTTTTGTCTTCTCGTCATACCCGATGAACACATACTTCTTACTCTTGTCATCTAGCTTGGTCTTCTTTGATCCGGTACGTGCGCATAGGCCACACTACCGAATACTCTCAAATGTGATACGGTTGGTTTTCGTCCGCTCCAAGCTTCCTGGGGTGTTTGATCTCCCATCTTCGCATGTGGGCACCGATTTTGCACATACACAGCACATTGCACCGCTTCTGCCCAAAATTCTTTTGGCATGTTTTTGCTCTTCAACATCGACCGAACCATATCAAGAATAGTCCGGTTTTTCCTCTCGGCCACACCATTTTGCTGAGGTGAGTATGGTGCAGTCAAGAATCTTCTGATTCCTTGTTCCTCGCAGTAGCTTTTGAAAGCAGTTGACATGTACTCTCCGCCTCTGTCCGATCGTAAGGCCTTGATATAAAGACCAGTTGTCTTCTCTACTTGCATCTTGAATTTCTTGAACACCTCGAATGCCTCGGACTTTTCTTTCATGAAGTAAACCCAAGTCTTCCTTGTGTAGTCGTCAATAAAGGTGATAAAGTACCTCTTCTCACTGAATGACTTAGGTGTGATCGGGCCACATATATCGGTATGTACCAACTCGAGAGAACTCCTTGCACGATATTCCACCCTTTTCTGAAAAATGTTCCTTGTTTGCTTGCCAAGTACACGCCCTTCGCAGAATTTCTTGGTGTAGTCCATATCTGGTAACCCGTGGACCATATGCTTCTTTGCTAATTCTGTTAGGCCGCCATAATGTAAGTGTCCGAACCGCAAGTGCCACAACGAGACTTTGTCATCTATGTTGACTTGCAAGTACCTTTCTCGCACACTTCTCAAGTTGAGTTTGAACATCCGATTCTTGGCCATCTCCACTCGTGCAAGTAACCGGCCTCCTTTGTCTTTCAAGTGTAACATTCGATCTTTCATGAAGATCGAATATCCCTTCTCTAATAGTTGGCCCATGCTAAGGAGATTACTTTTCATGTCAGGCACATAGTAGACATCCTCAATTGTCCCTTCTTTGCCATCCTTTTGAGAAAAGCGTATTTTTCCTCGGCCTTTGACTTGAACCTTCGACGCATCTCCAAATGACACGTGCCCATCTTCTATCTCTTGGATCTCCATAAAGAGATGTTTGTGCCCACTCATGTGATTGCTAGCACCTGTATCGAGATACCAGACCGAGTCGCTATCAGGAATAATGTCTTTATAGGCCATCATGAGAACACCATCGTCTCTTATCTTCTCTTCCGTGACTAGTTTCGCATTTTCTTCTATCTTTTTGTCGGAGTAGCACTCTTTTGCGTAGTGTCCATATTTGCCGCATTTGTAGCACTGGACATTTTGACGATTTGACCGGCCGCCTCTGCCACGACCGCGTCCTTGACCATGCCAATTTTGTTAGATCGGCTGGTCCTTTTCTTTCGAGTTGTCTCCGCGTCCGCAGCCTCTACCATGACCACGACCCCACGGTCGCGTCCTCGACCTCGTCTTGTCCTCCTTGATAGTTGCCTTAGATTGTAAGGCCTCTTCGAGCAGATCTTGTTTCTTCTTCTTCCGTTGCTCATGCGCCTCGAGAGAGCCGGCGAGATCATCTATGATCATCTCCTCCAGATTCTTCGACTCCTCAATTGCGCATACAACATTTTCGAAATTCTCGGTCAATGACCGCAGAATCTTCTCCACGACCCTTGAATCGGTTATGGTTTCTCCATTGCGTTTGAGTTGATTTACCACCGTTTGTACACGCGTGATGTAGTCAGATACTCCTTCTGACTCCTTCATTTTCATGGCCTCCAATTCACCTCGTAGAGTTTGAAGCCGCACTTGTTTAACACGGTCGGCGCCTTTGAAGACTTTTTGCAAAATCTCCCATGCCTCCTTCGAAGTTGCCGCACTAGCAATCTTCTCGAACCCCGACTCATCTACCGCTTGGAATAAGAAGTAGAGAGCGGTCTTGTCTTTCGTGCGCGTTTCTTTCAACGCCTTTAACTGATTCGACGTCATGTTATCAGTAGTAGCCGGCTCTGTGTAGCCATTCTCAACTACTTCCCACGCGTCTTGTGCACCAAGCAACACCCGCATCTGAATGCTCCAATTGTCATAGTTCGTCTTTGTGAGGCGTGGTAGCGGCATCTGCCCCAGCGGTGTAGGCTTTTGTCCCAGCGGTGTACTCCCGGAATTTGCCATGGCTGTCACCGACGATCTTCACCTTCAGCACTTGTCTTCGCTTTCGGTACTTAGTTTCGCCTTCGCACTTAACTTCGCCTTCGGCAACTTGTACGAAGTGGTAGGGGCCGTCTTCTCCAAGCTTCAAGCTTCAAGCTTCACAATGGGATCACCTCCCAAAGAAGCTTCAAGCTTCACCTTGGTTCAAGCTTCAAGCTTCACAATGGGAATCACCTCCCAAAGAAGCTTCAAGCTTCACCTTGCTTCAAGCTTCAAGCTTCACCTTGGCTCTGATACCAATTTGTTAGCACAAGAAGAACTAGAAATATAAGGAGGAGGAGCAAGGAGTAAGAACACAAAAATTTCTTTTCTATCAAACTCTTGCTCACTCATTTCATTCAAGGATGACAACACTATTTATAGACTCGTAATGACTCTTGAGATTCCACACACATTGGAATTCCACACACAAAGACTCTTAGACTTCCTCACAATGACTCTTGGGATTCCACACACATTGGAATTCCACACACAATGACTCTTAGACTTCCTCACAATGACTCTTGGTAATTACAAACTACATAATGCATTTGACCTCTCATCTCCTTAATTAATATTGTATTGGGAACTCCAAGGGATTTTGTTTGAGTTTATCTTTCAACAGTTCGAGGGACTGGGCGCTGTGAAAAATTTACTCATAAAATGAAGTAGAAAGTGTTTGTCTCCACTATCTGTTGAACTAGAAATTGATCACCATCACCGACCTTGGACATTTAGGATCTTTCTTTCAAGTCCACCAACTCTCATTTATATAAAGGCAAGTCCCACTGGCAGGTAATGTTTCATGATTAGATTAGATTATGCTATTAACAATTAACACCTAATAACTTATAAATTAAATTAAATTAAATTAAAAAGACTGCTATAGTATACCCAATCCTGCTGACTTCATTTTATTGGGTGGGTAATTGGAATAAGACGTGCACTGAATATTCTGTTTGTGCTGATTTTTCTTTTGCATGTTTGCTTTTGGCCTGGGTTACTCCTATTTTCCAGGAGGTGTTTGCTTGCCCGGAATGGGGCGCCATGTTAATACGAGTAGGCAGTTGCCTGGAAAGTCATGGGCGAAGACAGCAGCGTTCATTGCCTGGCCTTCCGTTTCATGAACTGGTGATCATGGTTAGCTTGTTGTTTTTAAGAACGTACATAATTTAAATCCTCTAATATATATACAACACAGTCAAATCCTTCATTATCTTTTTTACTAGCTATATTCAAAGAAAAGAGAAGAAAATACAATCTTTTAACTTTAAATCTTATTTTCTTGTTTGAGGTCCCACCAAGAAGCAAAAAATGAAGGGTGAACATTCCAGGATTGGTGTTCACGTTCTTCTTTCAATAATTTTCAAAATAATATTTTATCTCATTTTTAAATTTAAGTCTGAAATTGTAAGTTATTTGGAGATATTCCAACACTTACAACGTTCTTGCTTGATCAAGTGTACAGAAGGTTGATATTGAAATCTTGATTGATTTGATTTTTAAGTTATGTTAATTATCAAAATTAGAAACTAATTATATGTACTTTTGTAGGCTTTGAAGGTAATTCAGGTTGTGAACTTTAAACATTGTAAATATATTTATATGAGGTTTATGTGCTATTAATTATTAATATAGTTTAAACTAAAATTTTACCACATTTAAATGTCACTGATTTTGTTTAATGACTGTTTCTTTAAAGATAAAACTTTCAAGATGAAACTATAGCTCTATTAGTTAATCAAAGTGTTTGAATTCTTGAAGTAATTTTTTCATATTGTTATGTGCTCATTTTTTTTATTTTTTTATAGTTTAGTGGGATATTTTAATTTACCTATATGTATGTGTAGTGGTCACAAAAAACCCTCATCAAGATTTTGATACGTGTCCATGTAACTAAAAGCCTCCCACCGAGATGTTCACAGCTCCCGGACCATCCCGATGCCTTCGCCACTCCATATCCTCCCGAAAGCACTCCAGATCGCACCAAAGTCTACCTTTAAGCTCCGTCACCCAGAGTCATCCTGGAGCTAACTTCTGTTCTGAAGACCTCACCCTTCGAAGCCACCCACAGTCTAAGATTTTTGACTTAACCTTAAAAATTCTCAGTAACGACTACTGAGATCTCCTCTAGAAATTATGCTGCTTTCCTTCTCCCACGTTGAAGATGTGTAACGCCCATACATTCAAAGTGGTTAGTTATGGATAGTGAAGAAATAACCTTCAAGCAATGCCAATAGTCCAGCATCATATTCTCGATCGTTACAACAAATATGCACATGAAGATCGTGCAGAGACCTCGTCAGCTCTCATGCACCACCAACAGCTCAGTATAAATATTCAAAGACACTCCATATGATCCCTGTAATTCTTGGAAACCAGCAAATTATAGTGAAAATACCAATAATATATAGATACATACACCAATGTACATATACATATAAATAGTGCCTGATACATATACATGTACGATACAAATATATATAGAAAATTATTCATGTGTGTATATATGTATGTGTCTGCTTATGCATATATCTACCCATGTACGCATGTAGTATATGTGTGTGTATGGATCTATGTGTATATCCAACTCAACTCTGCTCACTCTTGTTTATACCATGCTTGCTAATATTTTCTTATCATTACATGTTTAATATAGTTTTATATGCTTGCACTTGTTTGAACCAAGAAATCAATTAAACACCTCAACTCTTATTAAAGAAGGATCTTAAAAAGAAATTCTAGAGCCCTTCACCGAAAATTCGATTTCACATTTTGATTATCTTTTGTGTGTTAATTTTATTAATTAAAGTTTTAATTTTGCATTTGATTAGCACGCGCACACACACACATATATATATTATTCTCGCGATATACTAAGGACTGTGTAGGGAAACTTCCCAGAGAAGGGTGCACAGACCCCACGGGATTAGTCGAGGTGCAGTAAGAGGCTTCGGATACCCAGATGGATATGTGTGTGTGTGTGTCCAAAGTAAAGATGCAAAAAAAAATACAATCTTTTAACCTTAAAATCTTATTTTCTTTATTTCAGGCCCTTTCAAGAAGTAAAAGACGAGAGCGAATGTCAAGGAATGTTGATCAGGTACTTTTTCTGAATCTTTTCTAATTTAATTTTTTTCACATTTTTCAATTGGAGTTTGCAATTTAGGTTGTTTGAAGATATCCACTCACTTGCATTATTCTTTATTGATTTCATGTCATGAATGTTAACATTTATATTTTCATAAGTTTTTATCTTTCTGTTTGTATATTATCAAATTAGAAACTCATTATATTTACTTTTACAAGTTTTTTTAAGTTAGAAATGTCTAGTTGGGTTATGTTGAAGCCTTTTTGAGATATTAACAGGAGGTTAGTTATGTGATATTAAATAAAATATATTGTAAACTAAATATATAGTATTTAAATATGTGATGAGAGCAAACATCAAGGAATGTTGATAAGTTTTTTTTGAATTTGTCTAATATTATTTTATAAGATATTTCAACTGGACTTTGTAATTTTAGGTTATTTGCAGATATTCACCCCACTTGCAACATTCTTTGTTAATTTCATCGCTAGAAGGTTGACACTTATATCTTGAAAGTTCACTTTCTTATTTATATACATTATCAAAATTAGAAACTCATTCTATTTATTTTTAAAGGTTTGAAGGTAGAAATATAGAGATTCTCTTAAAGTCTTTAAGACACATTAACACGAGGTTACTTATGTGATATTACATAAATCTCATTTTTTTTGTTTGCTAAAATCTTATTTTCTTTGTTTGATGCCCTTTCAAGAGGCAAAAGATGAGAGCAACGTCAAGGAATGTTGACCAGGTTTTTTTTAGAATCTTCTTTGATATTATTTTTTTCTCATCTTTAAATTAAAGTTTGCAACTGTAGGATATTTGAAGTTAATCACCCGCTTGCATCTATCTCTGTTGATTTCATGTCTAGAAGGTTAACATCATATCTTTAGAAGTTTGCTTTTTATTTATATATTATCAAATTCTAGAACTTATTCTATTTATAGGTTTTTAAGAAAGAAATATGAAGATTCTCTTAAGCCCTTTTAAAGACATTATCACGAGGTTTATTATTTGATATTAAATAAATTTCATTCTCTTTGTTCCCTTAGTTCTCATTTCTTAGTTTGAGTCCCCTGCTAGAAGAAAAGGACGAGAGCGAATGTCAAGGAATATTGATCGCGTTTTTTTTTCTCGAACATTTTCTCATGTTATTTTATCTCATCTTTCCATTGGTGTTTGCAGTTGTAGGTTATTTGAAAATATTTAGAGACAATAACATGAGGTTAGTTATGTGATATTAAATATATCTCATTTTCTTTGTTTGCTGAAATCTCTTTTTCTTAGTTTGAGGCCCTTCCAAGCAAGAGACGAGAACAAACATTAAGGAATATTGATCTGGTTTTTTTCCTCATATTGTTTTATCTTATCTTTCAATTTGAGTTTGCAATTGTAGGTTATTTGAAGATATTCATCCCATTTGCGTTATTCTTCATTGATTTCATCTTTATAAGGTTTACATTTCTATCTTGATAAGTTTGCTTTTTATTTATATATATATTATCAATATAAGAAACTCATTCTATTCGCTTTTAGAGATTTTAAAGATAAAAATATGAAAATTCTCTTAAAACCTTTTAGAGATATTAACACGAGGTTAGTTAATTATTATTAAATAAATCTCTTTTTCTTCATTGCTTAATCATTTGTTAGTTTGAGGTCCTTCCAAGAAGCAAGAGATGAGAGTGAACTTTAAAGAATGTTGATCAAGTTCTTTTTTAATCTTTTCTCATATTATTTTACCTTATCTTTTAATTAGAGGCTGTAATTGTAGGTTATTGGAAGATATTAAGCCCACTTGCACTATTCTCATTGATTTCATGTCTAGAAGATTCACACTTATATCTTGTTAAGTTAGTTTATTTATATTTTATCAAATTTACAAACTCATTCTATTTACTTTTACAAGTTTTAAAGGTAGAAATACCTTTTTAGAAATATTAACATGAGGTTAGTTATGTAATATTAAATAAAAATATAGAGTAAATTAACATTTAACATATTTAAAAGTGTCTAGTTTAGTCGAGTAATCGTTCCTTTACAATTAAAATTATCAAGATGAAATTATAATTGTGATTAGTTATTGAAGGTAAATATATTTTTTCTGAAAATACCTTTTTCACATTATTACATGCTTCTTTTTCATTTTTGATAATTTACCGGGATATTATTGATTTGCATGTGTGTGTGTATGTATGTATCATATGTTATTTATATATTTATTTTTATGTGTACATGTGTATGGATATTTATGTGTGTCTTTATATATGTGTATGATGCGCGTGTATGTTCGTATATCCATTTATATATGTATATTTTAGCATGGATCTATGTGTATTTATATTTATATGTATGATTTAATGTATGTTCGTATTTATATATGTGTATGGTGCGCGCGTGTATGTACATATATCTATGTATGTATGTATATGTGTGTATGGATCTATGTGTGTATATTTATATGTATGTTTGTTACTAATGCATATTTGTATTTGTATATGTGTGTATTTATAAATGTGAATGTATCCATGTGTGTATTTGTATATGTGTGTATTTATATATATGGATAATAATATTGGATATAAGTATGTGTATGAATGTATCATGTGTTAGGTATATATTTGTTCGTATACATGTGTGTGTGCGCATATATATGTATGTATGTATGTCTTCTATTTATATATGTGTATGGGGTGGGTGTGTGTGTTTGTATCCATGTATGTATTATATATGAGTATTTGTATTGATCTATGTGTATGTATATTTGTTTCTTATGTGTATTTTTGTGTCTATGTTGAAGGTACACCTAGAGGGGGGTGAATAGGTGTACGGCTAATCTATTGAACTAAATGCGGAAGCTAAAAACTAATTTGCAACACACTTAGTACAACCAACAAGTGTAGCCGAATTCCCCGTGAAGGGCTCTGGACTAACTCCTCTTGATTCCCCTAGATATGGGTTGAGGTGCTATATGAAGCTCTTGTGGTTAAGTACAAGTGAGGCACACACAAGCAAACCAAGCATATAAATGATATAGCAATATGAACAATGCAAGGCACAACACAAGCTATTTGAAAGATATGGGTGAAATGAATGATGCACACCACAAATAAAAGAGAGAGAGAGAGTTAGAGTCAATGGATAAAACGCAAACACAAAGATATGTTCCGAGGTTCGAGCCCCTAGCTCTACGTTCCCGCCTTCACCGAGAAGGATTTCTAATCCACTATCTTGTCCACCGAGGACTCTCACCGAGGGAACCTCCACCGAGGAGGATTTGTACAACAAGGGAGTACTGAACTCCTCTCTCAAATACCACCTCACAACCGAAGGGTAGGCCCGTAACCAAACAACAATTCACCTCTACCGAAGAGGGATAAGGCCCGTAGCCAAACAACCACAATTACCTCTACCTAAAAGGGATACAAACCAAACTCCACTTTTACTAGAGGGAGCAAACACCAATCCTCAACCTCTACCAAAGAGGGAGCAAACACCACTCCAAATAACCTCTACCAAAGAGGGTGAAAAACACCTAGAGGGGGGTGAATAGGTGTAAGTGCTAATCTAGAAATCAAAAGCAAACTAAATGCGGAAGCTAAAACAATTCTTGCAACACACTTAATACAACACACAAGTGTAGCCGAATTTCCCGTGAAGGGCTCTGAACTAACTCCTCTTGATTCCCCTTTAATGGGTTGAGGTGCTATGTGAAGCTCTTGTGGTTAAGTATAAGTGAGGCACATACAAACAACCAAGCATACAAGAGATATAGCAATATGAAATATGCAAGATACAAATGCAAGCAATCAAGATGAATGTACTGATTGAAGATGCTTTGCACAAATGAAATAGAGAGAGAGAGTAAGAGAGACAATGGATCAAACGCAAAGGCCAAGATATGTTTCGAGGTTCGAGCACCTTGCTCTACATCCCCGCCTACACCATCGTGTAGGATTTCCAATCCACTATCTCCCACCGAGGGAACCTTCACCGAGAAGGATTTGTTACAACACTAGGAGTACCAAACTCCTCTCTCAATCAACCACCTCACAACCGAGGGGTAAGCCAACAACCAACACCTCTACCGAAGAGGTTTACAATCTCCAAGCTCCACCTCTCACTA
The DNA here is from genome assembly GCA_038442645.1 of Agave tequilana. NCBI lineage: Eukaryota > Viridiplantae > Streptophyta > Magnoliopsida > Asparagales > Asparagaceae > Agave > Agave tequilana. The sequence continues at coordinate 336,602 of JAVJIF010029832.1, read as the reverse complement.
GAGGGAGCAAACAACAACAAAACACAATCACCTCTATCTAAGAGGGATCCAAACCAATACCACTCCGATCAACCTCTACCAAAGAGAAATACAACAAGATAAGGAGGGTTTACAACTTAGAGTCTCAACAACCTCAAACAATCTCTCTTTTTCTCTTTTCCACAAAACAAGATCCTAATAGATTAGGATAGAAGATATGGCTCAAGTGTGGAAAAACAAAGTGTTTTGATCAAAGAAAATCTCTTGGGAAAATACCAAATTGATATAGAAATGAAGAACAAGAAACTAATTCCCAAAACCCTATTTTCTTTGAAAATAACAAAACACTTTAAAACAAATAAGATTGGAAGCTTAAAGCCCAAAAACACTTTTGAAAACTTGTTTTAAACTCTGGGAAAACTGTGATTTTTCTCTTGAAAAAAACCTTAGTCAAAATCCCAAAGAGTTGGGGTTTATATAGGCCAAACCAGAAACTAGCCGTTAGGCTGACGTGGCAGCCTGACAGGCTACCGGTCGACCGGCCCGGTCGACCGCCAACGGTCAGAAATATGACCGTTGGGCAAAACCGGTCGACCGTCCGGTCGACCCAAATAAACAGAGAGCACTGCTCTCAGTTACGGTCGACCCGCTCGGTCGACCGGCAAACTGCCAGTCAGGGCGTGCACGTCAGTTGACCCAGCCGGTCGACCGACTTCAGCCCTAGTCGACTTGTCATTCGACTAGTCGACTTGGTTGAAGCCTGGAACAAAAATTTGGGTCAGAAAAACATGTTAAAATATTTTCTAAAAATCTTTTATCTCTTTTAAAATTACCATAAAAATTGTTTTATCATTTTACTTTGATAAACAAACTTGTGATAAAAATTTCAAGACATATATCAACATATTCAATTATTTTTGAGTCTTGCAAGTTTTATCAAAAACCAACACTTGTATTTTTATCAAACTTGATTTTTCCAAAACATGAATAGGATAGTCAAAATAAGTTTGTCTAGCAAGTTTAAAGCATGTATGTAATATCTAGAACATATCTAATATACATAAGAATAAAGTAAACTTGTTTTGATCTACTATTCATGAAAACACATATCAAAACCAAAAACGTGTGTGTATGTGCACTTGAGCATATCAACTATACTAAGCTTTACAATATGGATTTAAAACACACTATCTAAACTAGGATACCTAAATCTTCTTGATGATCTCCATCTTCAAGTAGACTTGCTCCCAAACGCGTGATCCACCAAGTGCAAAGGAAAGATCTTGAAGCTTGAGCACCGGAATCACCATGATAAGCTTCTAAACTCCTTGTTGAAGCTAATCATCAACTAATATCTTGCTAATGATCTGAAACTTAAAATCACAAGAATATTAGTAAATATAACTACATGAGTTAATCATCATCAAAATTAGGGTGGAAGGCCTTTGGGTCAACAATCTCCCCCTTTTTGATGATGACAAAACTCATGGAGTTATATATGCATGGATTAAAGTTAAGCTTCAAAGAAGCTCCCCCTTAACTCATGCATAAACAAATAAACATAAATATGCAATGAATACTCTTAAACATGAATGCATAGATATGCATAAACAATAAAGGTTCTAGATACCAATGAAATGTTCAAAAACAAAACATGCTTTAGATACCAATTAACATTAAACTATATTAAACTTAATATATGCAAAAATATAAATATGCATATATCAAACTCAAAACTATGTACCAAGAAAGATTTTGAATTTGTATGAGTTTTATATATGCATTGTTAAACTCTCAAATAATTCTCCCCCTTTTTGTCAATCATCAACAAAGGGGCAAAAACCAAAACAACAAATAAAATGTCAATGAGGGGTAAAAATCTTTCTCCCCCTTTTTGTCTAAAAACAAAAACAAGGTCAATAAGGGGTGACAATCAATTAGGATATCAATTGAAAATATGTCATTAAAGCATCTTGATACCAATTGAAAATAAACATAGGATCAATAAATGTTATATGCTATATACATTCATGAAGAGGAAGACGCTAAGTTAGCTTCCTTACACATATGCATTACATGAAGAAGGGGTGATAAGCCCCAATTCACATAACACATATTATGTAATGCATAAGGAGAGATGTGAAGCTCCCCCTACACACGTGTATCACATAAGAAAGAGTTATCAAGCTCTTCAATACAAGATACACTCAACATGAATCTATATGTAGAAGAGATGTTAAGCTCTCCTTGCATATAGGCAATGTAAATTAAAACTTTTGATTATTTCTTTAAACAAAATTTTGAGATACCAATTTAAAACATAAGACATCTTGATATCAATAGAAAGTCTTTTTCATTTTTGACATCATAAAGTGTGGGAGTGGGAATCAAATACCAATTGAAAGTATGAAATGCAAGTTTTCTCCCCCTTTATGAAATACCAACAAAAACTATGCGTAGGCTTGAAATAAGATACCAATTGAAAACTAAATCAATTGAAATAATAGTTGAAGCTCAAGCTCTGGCATAAACAAGTATTTGTGTGAAAATTTATATCTTGAGCACAAATAAAAACAAGTATATGTGTATGAAATAGAATGAGTACTAATCACAAATAGATGATACCAATTGAAAACATACATACACAATAAACATATGAGTATACAAAAAGATCAAAATGATACCAATTGAAAGAGTTCAATGATACCAATTGACATAACAATAAAAGCATGGTATAACTCATATCACAACGAAGAAGACGAACTAGTTAAAATGAAAAATTTTGTTAACTAGTACGGAATCCTTCAAGCAAGGAATAAAACAAAATTATTTTTTATGAAATAAGACATCCACATGATAGTCAACACTCTAATCAATGAAGCATAAATATGACTCATGAAAACATGGCATGAGCAAATGAATAAATGAGAGTGTACAAATAAAATGTGAGGATCACAATCATGAAAAATATTCCATCAAGCTCATTTAAATTCCTTAAACCAAGAAAACATGACAATTATTAAAAATTATTTAATCTTCAAGGAATATGTATGTCTAATACAAACTAAGGTATACATACATATCCAAACACAACGAGTCCACAAAGTATATATGCATTAAGGCACGTCGCTCAAAAAGGATGTATATGTATAAGAATAGTTTGAACTAGATGGACATATACATGAAGTTAAACATCAAACATGAAAACATGAAAAACAAAATTTTCATTAACTAATTTTAATTTCAAGGTATATGTATGAATTGTCAACACAATAAGTATACATACATATCCCTAAACACAATTGAGTCCATATATATAGATTTGCATGAAAGGCAAATGACTCAAGGGGTATACATGTATAACTTAAGATTTGGCAAAATGCACATATACATGAAATGTAAAACACATGATCTACAAAACAAATTCAAAATGGGAATACAAGTTTAAAATGTATGAATCATCAAAACTAGACTATACTAGCACATCTAATGGGTTCAAATAAGCATTTAAGCTCAAACATATATAGATTTATTTGTGGCCCACTATATGTACAAGTATATAACTAGTCTTAATGAAAACTATCACTTAAACATATATTCAAATCATTAATCATCAAAAACAAATATAAAAATCATCATGATAAAACTAAAACATGATTACTATATAAATTCACATGTATTAGATTCATGATGTACATTATAGCTTAAACAAGAAGTGAGAACACTAAGTATGGGTTCATATACGCATGTGTGTCTCCAATACTATACATGTATGTCAAGGATCTAATAAACATGGTAGTTACATACTAATCCATAGACAATGAAACATGCTATAAAACATCAAAAACATGCTAATAATGATGAGAATGAAAAGCATGTAAACAAATGGGAGTTTAGGAATTGTTATCAAAAACCTAGAAGGCAACTTTCCTTGTCTCCAAAACATGGTGGTCCTTTCCACCAAACATCCCTTGAAAGTGATGCATCCAATTGATTTCCTTTAAGCTTGGAACGCATCCACTCCAAGGTACGGCTACTCTCACGTCATGTGAGAGCCCACACCTACATAAAAAACAATAGGAGGGGTGGTCTTTGGTACCCATCTCTTATTGGGTCCATGGGGGTTAGTACCTTCTTTAAACCAAACAAATTTCTTTGCTAAATTTACATTATGTAATCTATCAAAGCAAAATTTAGCAAGGTGGCCCCTACGTTCACAATGTGTACAAGTGTACACATGAGCATATATAGTGTGATGGTGTCCGTGAGGAGCATGTGTATGCCTGTATGGTGTGCATGAAAAGATGGAACTTGTTTCTTTCGAAACAAAGATTCCAAGCGTGTATGGTTCATGGCACATTGGCTCATAGTGGAGCCCAAACAATCTACTCTCTTCTTTAACAAACCAATATCATCATTAATCTTGGAAGAAGAGGTACATGCAATAGGTAGACTAGATGAAGAAGCTACACTAGCATGGCAAACATGAAAATCAATTTTATGTTGCAAAACATTATTTTTCTCTAAACAAACATTTAACTCATTTGAAATAGAGATTATTTATTTTTCAAAGCAACATTTTCTTTTAAAATAAAATCTACTTTAGGAGTCAAATCTTCATTTTTCTTCAAAAGTGATTCACAATCATTTCTAGATTTTAAAACTTTATTTTCCTTTAGAGCAAGATCTAATTGAGATTTTAATGAATTCCTCTCATTAACAATCTCCTCTTTCTCTTGCAAAACAATATCAAGTCTAGAATGTAAACTTTTATTTTCATTAACAATTCCTAGACTTTTCTTTTTCAAAACGTTATATTTTTCAATCAATTTTTCACAAACAATTGATAGTTCTTCATTTAAAGCATGGGCATCAACAAAGTCATTTGAAGAACTAGCATAATCATCACTATCTAGTTGAGTTTCCGATTGTTCCTCAAGGGAGTCATTCCCTTGGACCATGAAGCATTGTGAGTCGGATTCTCCACTAGTCTCCTCTCCTTGGATTTGTACTTGAAGCTCGGAGGTGGTGGTTGTGGTTGTCAACATATTCCACACTGCAAATGCGGAATCAAAGTTAGAAACACGTATAAGATAATCTTTAGGTAATGTACTTCTAATGGCCTCTAGGGCTTGTGCATTAGCCCCTATATGATCACCATTACCAAGATAGCATTTCTTGGTAGCGGTAAGGAAGACATGCAAACCTAGGGTCTTTAGGTACTGTGACGCCCCGATCCCACGGGTACGGGGACGTCACTGCGACATACATACGCAGGTCAGAAGTACCCTCACGTATATACGCTAAGCATCAGTACAAGTAAGAATCAGAGTACGACAAACGTAGCGTCCATTCATATGCCAACATAAGAAGTACAAAGTACAAGGTTATCACAGGATGTGACATACTATTACATATCACATGCATCATATATCACAGCCAAGCACAAAAGTACGATTTACAATATGATTACAAGATGCTCACGAGCTGAAGGAAGGTCCCGCGAGCTAAAAAGGAAAGTCTGGCACAACAGAAACCGAGACTAGTCAGCCTGCTCGGAAAGGAAAGCTTGATCTTCCACAGAAGGCTCCACCTCAATCCAAGGTCCGGAACCTGAACATACAAATTCAAGGGAGTCAGGACCTCCCAAACAAGTTATCAGGTTACGGCCGAGTGGCATAAGAAATAAGAGTATGAGAGTTGGTACAACATCATGAGTAAACAGCCAGCAAGTAAAGAAGTACGACATGTTATAAACGAAAGGCATTGGATAAGCTTAAGTTACGGCCTCATGAGACTAGTACCTCGAGGGAATAATCCAAACAAGGAAACCCTCATCTATATACCTTCATCTCATGTCACCGTAATCCAGGCGCATCCAACACCCACAGTTAATGTCCTTTATTATTATTATTATTATTATTATTATTATTATTACTCGTCTTACCCTGATATCTAGCTATGTGAACTAGCGTCCCAGCACACATAGATCCATATCCAAGTAAAGCAAGATTGTTATTGGAAACTAGCGGGGGTATCAATGAACTATGTTTACAGTGGGTCCCGTGCATACCCGGGACCACGGCCCAGGATTGTTCCGTTGCCTGGTGGACGGAACCAGCCGCAAGGCTAACAGGAGGGACTTATGTATGCCCTTATCATGATGGTACCAGGAAGGAGGGAGCCAGCACTCCCCTCGGTCGCCTGGAGGCCCACAGGTCAGACCGGAAATTTAGTTGCACAACATACCTAATACCACTGTAAACATGAACATATATTGATAGCCGCATATTTCCCCCGACCCGATGCAAATTGTCTTATTTTATGAATTCTTTAGATAATTATCAGGTTTCGGGAACGAACAGGAGCAAGTCGGAAATATCATGAAGACAGGAGTATCAGGAGTACAATCGTACTATCATGTAAATCAAATTGGAAAATCATGAAGTCCGGTTATCATTCCCGTTATCGTGATAATTATGAGAGTCATGTGTGTCATGCCTGGTGTCAAGAGATAGCATGACAAAGGGTGATATTTGTCAAGTAACATGCCATGAAATAACACTATATAATACATGTCCCGAGTATAAGGTTCATTTCCAAGAAAGTGATTAACCACAGCAAATAGCCAAAATTAGTCGACTAGGGGAAAGCAATTAGTCGACTTAAAGAGGAGTTAGTCGACTATAGAGAAGGGAAAGTCGACTAATGGGTTGCGTTTTCAAAGAGTTGTGTTTTCAGGAGAAAAGTTAGTCGACTAGAAGAAGGGGTTAGTCGACTAATAGGCTGCGTTTCACAAGACTGCGTTTCATAAGGCCGCGTCTCACAAGTCCGCGTCTTGTCACAAGTCCGCGTCTCACAAGTCCGCGTCTTCAGAAAGAAAGTTAGTCGACTAGGGCAATGAGTTAGTCGACTAATAGAGTCGCGTCTTCAGAAGAGAAGCTGCGTTTCACAAGAGTTAGTCGACTATAACAAAAGGATAGTCGACTAATAAAGGGTTCTAGTCGACTAATGACTGGGTCAAGTCGACTAACAGAGTTAAACAGAGAGCAGAATTATCCTTTAAGTGTTGTGCTCGTTGATATGAAAATACAAGTGATTGTTCATGTCTTGGCGAGTAGAATTACTCGCCTAAAACTGATCCTGTGATGAGTCCAACGCAGAGAAGCTCGGCCCCAATCCAAGAGGAGGATACCGGCCCAGAGTCTTGCCGCCAATGAAGTGCACGGCCCACAATCCAAAAGGAGTTGGCCGGTCTTCACAAGTTGATGGAGAGAGGTTGTGGTAGTTTGGAGAAGATGGAGGTGCAAGTCTAGTTCACCATGTCAAAACGTGATTTTGCAAACGTTGTTGCGGGGGACGAATCTATAGTCCGTTGGAAAGAGGTCGACGAGGAGGTGAAGGTGGTATGCTTGGTGGTGGCTACGGTGGTGCAGGTGGTGGTGGAGATGGTGGTGAAGCTTGGTGAAGAAGATGGGTTCTTGGATGTTTCTTGGTGAAAGAGGTTGAAGAAGATGGTGTTTGTGGTTGGAAATGGAGGAGGAGATGGAGGAGAATGAGGTGGAGGGATTTGTGGTGGAGAAAATGGATTTGGTGGGTGGTGGTAATGGCCGGCCAAGGGGAGTTTGGTGGCTGCACTTGCTGTTGAAGCTTGCTGGAAATGGAAGATGGGAGGAGAATAATGAAAGAGAGAGAAGGTGGGAGTGCATGTGACTATTTATATAAGGGTAAAGTATTATTATTACTAACATGCCCTCCATTCAAAATCAAGGAAACGCAAGAATGGAGGCTTGCGTCTCCATTCAAATGAGGCCCGCGTCTGGGCTAAGAGCTGGACGCGGAGATTCTGCTGCGTTCAAAAAGGAGAAAATACAAATTCGCGTTTAAAGAAGAGACAAAAAGGTATGGTGATTGGACTTGAGTTGATTTAGCCCATAAGCATTTAATGCAGCAAGGGAAGGGTCTCCGCATTAATTGCTGAGTCCAGTTGGCAAAACTCGCGTTTGAGGAAGGAGAGAAAAAATGGGAAAAAGAGAAAAGTGGAATACTTGGATAAATTCTCGGTATCTGGGAAAATACCGAAAATTCCAGAAATGTCCAAAAATTGAAGTATCTCAAAAAGTCTCCCAAAAATTCTCAAAAATAATAAATATTATATAAAGATTTTTGGTGAAATCGGTTTTCAGAAATTCAATTCCATTTTCAAAATAAAAATCCTGGGATCTACTGTGAACGGTGTCTACACCGGGTAGGCTGGATTTTTGATAAAATCTGAAAAATCTCAGAAAATGCCTGAAGGAAGAAAATATAATTTTAAGAAGGAATGTGAAAGCGGAATCCAAAAATTTGATTTCAATTGTGAATTAAAATTCCTGGAATCAACCAGTGATACTGCCGACACCGGTTTTGAAGATTTACAATTTAATTCCGAAAAATTCCAGAAAATCATGAAAAATCTAGAATATTAAAAAATAATATTTGAAACTAAAATTAGTCAAATCTGAATACCAAACAGATCAAATCATGCAGTACTGCTATATGAGTAAGTATTTAAATAGCAGAAAATAAAATAAAATAATAATAATAAAATGCACCAAAAATCAGGATACGTAACTGTGCACGTATACCGAGGATGGGGTGTTACAATCTATCCACCTTATAAAAAATTTCGTCCTCGAAATTTCAGGAAGGGGAAGATGACGGTAGAGAGAATAGGAAGAAAGGGTTTTACCAACTAAGTTGAAAATAGTTGAGGGTAACGCTCACGAATAACGTCCTCCCATTCCCATGTGGCTTCTCCTGGCACATGCCTATTCCAAGAAACCAATACTAATGGTATTGCCTTATTCTTCAGTGTTTTGATACTTTTGTCCAGGATGGCCATCGGTTGCTCTTTATAAGACAGATCTGACTGTAGTTCCAGTTAGAGTGATCTAGAATGTGACTCTCATCCTTGACATACTTCCTCAACTGTGATACATGGAATACATTATGTACTCCTTCTAAAGATGGCGGTAATGCCAATCGGTAAGACACATCTCCCACACGATCCAAAATTTCGAATGGGCCGATGTATCTCGGACTAAGTTTTCCACGAGTACCGAACCGGATTACCCCTTTGGTGGGTGATATCTTCAAAAATACATGATCACCTGTTCTGAATTCCAACTGTCTTCTATTAGTGTCTGCCCAACTCTTCTGTCGGCTCTGTGCTGCCCGGAGATAATCTCTGATAATTCGGACTTTGTCTGTTGTCTGAACTAGAATGTCTAGTCCCATAAGTCTTCTTTCACCGACTTCGTCCCAACATATCGGTGACATGCATTTCCTGCCATACAATGCCTCAAATGGGGCCATTTTGATACTAGCCTGATAGCTGTTATTATAAGAGAATTCTACCAAATGAAGATAGTCTTCCCATGACCCTCTAAATTCTATCATGCAGGCTCGTAACATGTCTTCAAGGATCTGGATAGTCCGTTCAGATTGTCCGTCTGTCTGGGGGTGATATGAAGTACTGAATTTCAGACGAGTTCCTAAATTTTCTTGGAGACTTTCCAGAAATGTGATCGGAATCTCGTGTCTCTATCTGACACGATACTAACTGGAACTCCATGTAGACGAACAATTTCTTTTATATATTTTTCTGCAAGAACTTCTGTTGACTGACCTACTCTGAAAGGTAGGAAGTGAGCTGCTTTTGTGAGGCGGTCAATGATTACCCATACTGCATTATTACCCTTAGGACTGCGAGGTAGTGCTGTGACAAAATCCATGGTGATATGTTCCCACTTCCACTCGGGTATTGGCAAGGGCTGAAGAAGTCCAGCTGTTCTCTGGTGTTCTATCTTTACCTGCTGGCAAACTAAGCACTTGGCCACATGCTGGGCTATCTCCCTTTTCATGGCATTCCACCAGAACTTCTGTTTCAAGTCCTGATACATTTTATTTCCTCCGGGTGTATGGAATAGGCCGAACTATGTGCCTCTGCCAAAATTTTCTGTCGGACTTCTCCTTGGGGGACACAAATTCTGTTACCAAAATATAATGCGTTGTCTGAATGAATACGGAGGTCAGTTCTCAATCCAGCTTCTATTTGAGCTTTGAATTTCTGCAATCTGGGGTCTTCTTTTTGAGCTTCTTTAATCTCATCCATCAGGGTTGATTGAATCTGAAAGGTCATCAACTGTCCCGTTTTATCAATTCCTTGTACTATCATCAAGTCCAATTTTATGATATCCTGAATCAACTCCTTCTGTTGCGTAAGTTGCACTAGCATTTTATTCTCTGGCTTCCTGCTCAATGCATCTGGTACTGTATTGACTCTGCCTGGATGATACTGTAAATCTATATCATAATCTGCCATTAATTCAAGCCACCGTCTCTGTCTCATGTTTAATTCTTTCTGCGTGAAAATATACTTTAGACTCTTGTGATCAGTGTAGATTAGCACCTTGTCTCCCAGAAGATAATGTCTCCAGATCTTCAATGCGAATATTACAGCTGCCAGCTCTAAGTCATGAGTTGGGTAATTTCTCTCATGTGGTTTCAGTTGCCTGGATGCATACGCTATGACATGATCATGCTGCATTAATACACACCCCAGGCCTTTTCCGGATGCATCACTGTATATAACCATCCCTCCTCTTCCTGAGGGAGTCCTCAAGACTGGAGCTGTAATGAGTCTTTCCTTTAATTGTTCAAATGCTGCGGTACATTCCTCCGTCCATATATATTTTTCTCCTTTCCGGGTGAGCTTCGTTAACGGGGCTGCAATCTTAGAAAAATCTTGGACAAAGCGCCTGTAATATCCGGCCAATCCAATAAAACTCTTAATTTCTGTTACTGTCCTTGGAATTGGCCAGTCCTTTACTGCCTGAATTTTACTAGGGTCTACTGAAATTCCTTCTTCTGAAATTATGTGTCCAAGGAAGGCCACACTATTTAACCAGAAATCACATTTGCTTTGCTTAGCATGAAGTTGTTCCTGTTGGAGAGTCTGTAACACTATTCTCAAGTGGTCTGCATGCTCTCTGTCGTTCTTCGAATAGATCAAGATGTCATCTATAAAAACAACTACAAACTGATCCAAATATGATGAGAACACTCTGTTCATCAAATCCATGAAAACTGCAGGGGCATTGGTGACTCCGAAGGGCATAACTAGAAACTCATAATGGCCATAACGAGTTCTGAACGCTGTCTTTGGAACGTCTTCTTTCTTTACCTTTAGCTGATGATAACCTGATTGCAAATCCATCTTTGAAAATACTCGAGCTCCATGAAGCTGATCAAACAGATCATCAATTCTTGGTAAGGGGTACTTGTTCTTGATGGTAACCTTGTTTAACTCTCTGTAGTCTATACACAACCGCTTACCACCGTCCTTTTTGTTTGCTAAGAGCACTGGAGCTCCCCATGGTGAAGCACTTGGTCTAATCAATCCCTTGTCAGAATATTCTTGTAGCTGCGTCTTTAGAATTTCTAACTCAGTGGGTGCCATTCTGTATGGAGCTTTGGATATCGGAACTGTGCCTGGAAGGGTATCAATGGAGAACTCAATTACCCTATCGGGTGGAAGTCCTGAGATCTCCTTAAATACTTCTGGAAACTCATTCCAAACTGGTACTCTCTTCTTCTGGATCTCACCAGCAGTCATCTGTGCTTTTTCCTTGGTAGGTTTGTGTTCTCCTTCAAATTGGAATTCAGGCTGAAGTGGTATTCTGAAAATAACTTTCTTGTTTCGACAATCAATGACTGCATGGTATTTACTGAGCCAAGTCATGCCTAAGATTACGTCGTACCCTTTAGTATCTAGTACGAGCATATCCACTGTTAATGTCCTGTCACACAGTTCCACCGGACAATTTACACAAACTCTATTAGAGATGACTACTCCGTTACCGGTACTTATCTCCCACTGGTGGTCTAAATATTCAACAGGTATAGAGTTCAAAGCAATGAAACTATCTGATATGTAGCAATGAGAAGCGCCAGAATCAAAGAGGGCTAAGACAGGTTTAGAGTGCACCATAATCTTACCTGTTACCACTTCTCCAGAAGTTTGGGCCTCTTCCGCTGTCAAGTTGTAGGCTCGTCCTCTTCCACGACCCGCTGCAGTTCTGACTCCCCTCTGGACTGGGCGGATAACTTGTAGTGGGGGAGGGGGAAGGGCCTTCCTAACCATTGGTCCCTGGTTCCTCTGTCCATCTGGCCCTGGAAGTGCTGACAATGCTTGGTTGACCATTCCCATTCTTTTGTGGGGACAGACTTCTATTGAATGATCACGGGAACCACATACCAGGCATAACCCATTTGCCCTACGGCAATTTTGTCGAGAGTGACCTGGTTTCTGGCAATAGCTACAAAAAGAAAATGGTTGGGTTACTGGAAAGGGGGCTGGTCGAAATGGTCGTCTCATGGTTGGGATCCTTGCTGTTCTGAATGGACCTCCTCTCCCTGTTTGTGGAAATGGCCTCTTCATGGTCTGATTCCTTATCATGTTAGATTTCCCTCTCTCCAGTCCTCGCTCCACCTCCCGAGCTATGGTGAGGACTTGGGAATAAGTTTTCAGCTGTTGGGGCATTAAGAGGATTTGAATGTCCATTTGTAAACCCTGTTGGAACCTACTCGCCCGCTTTTCCTCATCAGCCACCATATATGGAGCAAAGCGGCTCAGCCTCAAGAACTCAGCGGCATACTCATCCACAGACCGGTTCCATTGTTGAAGTCGGATGAACTGTTCTTCCATTTCTTTCTGAGCTGTGGCAGGGAAAAATCTACTATAGAAGCTTTGAGAAAACTGGTCCCAAGTGACAGGTTTCTCCAGTCTCGCTTCTTCAGCTAGCCACCAGGTCTTGGCTACATCCTTTAGTTGAATCTTGGCGACCTCCACTTGATTTTCTTTTGGGACCCGGGCTGCGTTCAACAGATCTGTGGTGTCAATCAGCCATTGTTCAGCATCTAGTGGTTTCTCTCCTCCCGTGAATATCGCCGGTTGCAACCGCCTAAAGTCTGATACGTTCCCCGGTCTTTGTTCCTTAGGAGTTGCTAACTCTTGCCGAAGGAGTTCTGTCTGCTGTTGCTGATTCTCCATCATAGTCTGGATAACCCTTAGAATCTCAACATTCTCTCCCGCGGGTCCATTTGATGCTTGCCCGGAGTTGTTACGACCCGTCCTTCTATCCATACTTATGTTGGTAAAAAGGAGACTGGAAACTGGAAAGATGGAAGGATTTTAGGACACAAAGAAAGGAATCAAAAAGGACTAGATAACTTTGTACATTGTAGTTGGCAATGGCAAATTCCATTTGCTGCTTGATTGTACTATAGGTGTGAGAGCCTAGGCTCTGATACCAACCTGTGACGCCCCGATCCCACGGGTACGGGGACGTCACTGCGACGTACATACGCAGGTCAGAAGTACCCTCACGTATATACGCTAAGCATCAGTACAAGCAAGAATCAGAGTACGACAAACGTAGCGTCCATTCATATGCCAACATAAGAAGTACAAAGTACAAGGTTATCATAGGATGTGACATACTATTACATATCACATGCATCATATATCACAGCCAAGCACAAAAGTACGATTTACAATATGATTACAAGATGCTCACGAGCTGAAGGAAGGTCCCGCGAGCTAAAAAGGAAAGTCTGGCACAACAGAAACCGAGACTAGTCAGCCTGCTCGGAAAGGAAAGCTTGATCTTCCACAGAAGGCTCCACCTCAATCCAAGGTCCGGAACCTGAACATACAAATTCAAGGGAGTCAGGACCTCCCAAACAAGTTATCAGGTTACGGCCGAGTGGCATAAGAAATAAGAGTATGAGAGTTGGTACAACATCATGAGTAAACAGCCAGCAAGTAAAGGAAGTACGACATGTTATAAACGAAAGGCATTGGATAAGCTTAAGTTACGGCCTCATGAGACTAGTACCTCGAGGGAATAATCCAAACAAGGAAACCCTCATCTATATACCTTCATCTCATGTCACCGTAATCCAAGCGCATCCAACACCCATAGTTAATGTCCTTTATTATTATTATTATTATTATTATTCGTCTTACCCTGATATCTAGCTATGTGAACTAGCATCCCAGCACACATAGAGCCATATCCAAGTAAAGCAAGATTGTTATTGGAAACCAGCGGGGGTAACAACGAACTATGTTTACAGTGGGTCCCGTGCATACCCGGGACCACGGCCCAGGATTGTTCCGTTGCTTGGTGGACGGAACCAGCCGCAAGGCTAACAGGAGGGACTTATGTATGCCCTTATCATGATGGTACCAGGAAGGAGGGAGCCAGCACTCCCCTCGGTCGCCTGGAGGCCCACAGGTTAGACCGGAAATTTAGTTGCACAACATACCTAATACCACTGTAAACATGAACATATATTGATAGCCGCATATTTCCCCCGACCCGATGCAAATTGTCTTATTTTATGAATTCTTTAGATAATTATCAGGTTTCGGGAACGAACAGGAGCAAGTCGGAAATATCATGAAGACAGGAGTATCAGGAGTACAATCGTACTATCATGTAAATCAAATTGGAAAATCATGAAGTCCGGTTATCATTCCCGTTATCGTGATAATTATGAGAGTCATGTGTGTCATGCCTGGTGTCAAGAGATAGCATGACAAAGGGTGATATTTGTCAAGTAACATGCCATGAAATAACACTATATAATACATGTCCCGAGTATAAGGTTCATTTCCAAGAAAGTGATTAACCACAGCAAATAGCCAAAATTAGTCGACTAGGGGAAAGCAATTAGTCGACTTAAAGAGGAGTTAGTCGACTATAGAGAAGGGAAAGTCGACTAATGGGTTGCGTTTTCAAAGAGTTGCGTTTTCAGGAGAAAAGTTAGTCGACTAGAAGAAGGGGTTAGTCGACTAATAGGCTGCGTTTCACAAGACTGCGTTTCATAAAGCCGCGTCTCACAAGTCCGCGTCTTGTCACAAGTCCGCGTCTCACAAGTTCGCGTCTTCAGAAAGAAAGTTAGTCGACTAGGGCAATGAGTTAGTCGACTAATAGAGTCGCGTCTTCAGAAGAGAAGCTGCGTTTCACAAGAGTTAGTCGACTATAACAAAAGGATAGTCGACTAATAAAGGGTTCTAGTCGACTAATGACTGGGTCAAGTCGACTAACAGAGTTAAACAGAGAGCAGAATTATCCTTTAAGTGTTGTGCTCGTTGATATGAAAATACAAGTGATTGTTCATGTCTTGGCGAGTAGAATTACTCGCCTAAAACTGATCCTGTGATGAGTCCAACGCAGAGAAGCTCGGCCCCAATCCAAGAGGAGGGTACCGGCCCAGAGTCTTGCCGCCAATGAAGTGCACGGCCCACAATCCAAAAGGAGTTGGCCGGTCTTCACAAGTTGATGGAGAGAGGTTGTGGTAGTTTGGAGAAGATGAAGGTGCAAGTCTAGTTCACCATGTCAAAACGGGATTTTGCAAACGTTGTTGCGGGGGACGAATCTATAGTCCGTTGGAAAGAGGTCGACGAGGAGGTGAAGGTGGTATGCTTGGTGGTGGCTACGGTGGTGCAGGTGGTGGTGGAGATGGTGTTGAAGCTTGGTGAAGAAGATGGGTTCTTGGATGTTTCTTGGTGAAAGAGGTTGAAGAAGATGGTGTTTGTGGTTGGAAATGGAGGAGGAGATGGAGGAGAATGAGGTGGAGGGATTTGTGGTGGAGAAAATGGATTTGGTGGGTGGTGGTAATGGCCGGCCAAGGGGAGTTTGGTGGCTGCACTTGCTGTTGAAGCTTGCTGGAAATGGAAGATGGGAGGAGAATAATGAAAGAGAGAGAAGGTGGGAGTGCATGTGACTATTTATATAAGGGTAAAGTATTATTATTACTAACATGCCCTCCATTCAAAATCAAGGAAACGCAAGAATGGAGGCTTGCGTCTCCATTCAAATGAGGCCCGCGTCTGGGCTAAGAGCTGGACGCGGAGATTCTGCTGCGTTCAAAAAGGAGAAAATACAAATTCGCGTTTAAAGAAGAGACAAAAAGGTATGGTGATTGGACTTGAGTTGATTTAGCCCATAAGCATTTAATGCAGCAAGGGAAGGGTCTCCGCATTAATTGCTGAGTCCAGTTGGCAAAACTCGCGTTTGAGGAAGGAGAGAAAAAATGGGAAAAAGAGAAAAGTGGAATACTTGGATAAATTCTCGGTATCTGGGAAAATACCGAAAATTCCAGAAATGTCCAAAAATTGAAGTATCTCAAAAAGTCTCCCAAAAATTCTCAAAAATAATAAATATTATATAAAGATTTTTGGTGAAATCGGTTTTCAGAAATTCAATTCCATTTTCAAAATAAAAATCCTGGGATCTACTGTGAACGGTGTCTACACCGGGTAGGCTGGATTTTTGATAAAATCTGAAAAATCCCAGAAAATGCCTGAAGGAAGAAAATAAAATTTTAAGAAGGAATGTGAAAGCGGAATCCAAAAATTTGATTCCAATTGTGAATTAAAATTCCTGGAATCAACCAGTGATACTGGCCGACACCGGTTTTGAAGATTTACAATTTAATTCCGAAAAATTCCAGAAAATCATGAAAAATCTAGAATATTAAAAAATAATATTTGAAACTAAAATTAGTCAAATCTGAATACCAAACAGATCAAATCATGCAGTACTGCTATATGAGTAAGTATTTAAATAGCAGAAAATAAAATAAAATAATAATAATAAAATGCACCAAAAATCAGGATACGTAACTGTGCACGTATACCGAGGATGGGGTGTTATAGGTACATGGACATCCTACATTTCCAAACAACAATGTTGAAAGGGTCAAAGCTAGGTGGGGTCATGAAGTCCATGGCAAACTATATGAGTGTGCAAACAAGCAAATGCAAACAATAGATTAGCAAGCAAATGGATCTCACTCCTAGGATGTTAAGCCTAATATCAGGAGCACTAGCTCTGATACCAATTGAAAAACACCTAGAGGGGGGGTGAATAGGTGTAAGTGCTAATCTAGAAATCAAATGCAAACTAAATGTAGAAGCTAAAACAATTCTTGCAACACACTTAATACAACACACAAGTGTAGCCGAATTCCCCGTGAAGGGCTCTGAACTAACTCCTCTTGATTCCCCTTGAATGGGTTGAGGTGCTATGTGAAGCTCTTGTGGTTAAGTATAAGTGAGGCACATACAAACAACCAAGCATACAAGAGATATAGCAATATGAAATTGCAAGATACAAATGCAAGTAATCAAGATGAATGTACTGATTGAAGATGCTTTGCACAAATGAAATAGAGAGAGAGTAAGAGAGACAATGGATCAAACGCAAAGGCCAAGATATGTTTCGAGGTTCGAGCACCTTGCTTTACATCCCGCCTACACCACCGTGTAGGATTTCCAATCCACTATCTCCTACCGAGGGAACCTTCACCGAGAAGGATTTGTTGCAACACTAGGAGTACCAAACTCCTCTCTCAATCAACCACCTCACAACCGAGGGGTAAGCCAACAACCAACACCTCTACCGAAGAGGTTTACAATCTCCAAGCTCCACCTCTCACTAGAGGGAGCAAACAACAACCAAACACAATCACCTCTATCTAAGAGGGATCCAAACCAATACCACTCCGATCAACCTCTACCAAAGAGGGATACAACAAGATAAGGAGGGTTTATAACTTAGAGGCTCAACAACCTCAAACAATCTCTCTTTTTCTCTTTTCCACAAAACAAGATCCTAATAGATTAGGATAGAAGATATGGCTCAAGTGTGAAAAAACAAAGTGTTTTGATCAAAGAAAATCTCTTGAGAAAATACCAAATTGATATAGAAATGAAGAACAAGAAACTAATTCCCAAAATCCTATTTTCTTTGAAAATAACAAAACACTTTAAAACAAATAAGATTGGAAGCTTAAAGCCTAAAAATACTTTTGAAAACTTGTTTTAAACTCTGGGAAAACTGTGATTTTTCTCTTGAAAAAAACCTTAGCCAAAATCTTAAAGAGTTGGGGTTTATATAGGCCAAACCAGAAACTAGCCGTTAGGCTGACGTGGCAGCCTGACAGGCTACCGGTCGACCAGCCCGGTCGACCGCCAACGGTCAGAAATATGACCGTTGGGCAAAATCGGTGGACCGCCCAGTCGACCCAAATAAACAGAGAGCACTGCTCTCAGTTACGGTCGACCCGCTCGGTCGACCGGCAAACTGCCAGTCAGGGCGTGCACGTCTGTGCACGTCGGTCGACCCAGCCGGTCGACCGACTTCAGCCCTAGTCGACTTGTCATTCGACCAGTCGACTTGGTTGAAGCCTGGAACAAAAATCTGGGTCAGAAAAACATGTTAAAATATTTTCTAAAAATCTTTTATCTCTTTTAAAATTACCATAAAAATTGTTTTATCATTTTACTTTGATAAACAAACTTGTGATAAAAATTTCAAGACATATATCAACATATTCAATTATTTTTGAGTCTTGCAAGTTTTATCAAAAACCAACACTTGTATTTTTATCAAACTTGATTTTTCCAAAACATGAATAGGATAGTCAAAATAAGTTTGTCTAGCAAGTTTAAAGCATGTATGTATATCTAAAACATATCTAATATACATAAGAATAAAGTAAACTTGTTTTGATCTACTATTCATGAAAACACATATCAAAACCAAAAACGTGTGTGTATGTGCACTTGAGCATATCAACTATACTAAGCTTTACAATATGGATCTAAAACACACTATCTAAACTAGGATACCTAAGTCTTCTTGATGATCTCCATCTTCAAGTAGACTTGCTCCCAAACGCGTGATCCACCAAGTGCAAAGGAAAGATCTTGAAGCTTGAGCATCGGAATCACCATGATAAGCTTCTAAACTCCTTGTTGAAGCTAATCATCAACTAATATCTTGCTAATGATCTGAAACTTAAAATCACAAGAATATTAGTAAATATAACTACATGAGTTAATCATCATCAAAACTAGGGTGGAAGGCCTTTGGGCCAACATAGGGATACACAAATACAAGGTGGGTTTACAACTTAGAGGCTTAGACATCCTCAAACAACTTCTTTTCCACAAACAATGATCCTAATAGAATAGGATAGTATGATAGCTCAAGTGTGGAAAAACTAGAGTTTGGAAAACAAAAACTCAAAGAAAAATACTTGAAAAAACTCTTGTAAAAGATAGAAATAAAAACCAATACAAATCTCTCAAATTTTCTATTTTCTTTGATTTTTTTCAAAACCCTAAAACAATATAAAGATTGATCTTTTGAAGCTATAAAATCTTTTGAAAACTTGTTTTAAACACCAGAGAATAGGAAAAATTTTCTTGTCAAAAGTCTTGTCAAAACTCCCCAGGAAATGGGGTATTTATAGGCCCCTCCAAAAACTAGCCGTTTGGCTGATCTGTCAGCCAGACAGGCTGGCGGTCGACCGGCCGGTCGACCGCCAACGGTCAAATTTTCGACCGTTGGAGGAAGCCGGTCGACCGCCCAAAAACAGAGAGCACTGCTCTCTTGTCCGGTCGACCGACCGGTCGACCGGCCCAATGGCTGGCCAGACATGCACAGACCTGTGCACGTCGGTCGACCGACCGGTCGACCGTCTCTGGACCACGGTCGACCGGTACGGTCGACCGCCAGGGCCTGGCAGCCACTATTCTGGGTCAGAAAAACATGTTAAAATATTTCTAATAAATCTATAAAAACTTCTAAAAATTCCCAAAAATAGTTTTATCATTTTGCATTGATATATAAACATGTGATAAAAATTTCAACTTAAATATCAAGCAATTTGGATTATTTTTGTGTCTTGTAAATTTTATCAAAAACTAAAACTTGTATTTTTTCAAACTTGGATTTTTCAATACATGAATAGGAAAGTCAAAATAAGTTTGTCTAGGAAGTTTAAGCATGCATGTATATATAGAATGCATCTATTATACATATAAACCATTTAAACTTGTTTTGATCTACTATTCATGAAAACAAATACCGGTTAAGCTAAAAACCAAAAAACTAATATCCAAACATAAAACGTGTGTGTATTGTGCACTTGAGCATATCAATTATTCTTATCTTTACACATGGATCTAAAATACACTAAACTAAACTATGGATACCTAAGTCTTCTTGACGATCTTCCATCTTCAAGTCGACTCGATCCAAACCGATGATCCACGGGCTAGGCTCCAACGAGTGCTATGTATGATCTTGATGCTCGGGCTCTGAAAACACCAAGTGAAAGGCTTCAAAAGTCATCTTGTTGAAGCTATCACCAACTAATATCTTGATTAGCGATCTGAAACTAAACATCACAAGATTATTAGTAAACATAACTACATGAGTTAATCATCATCAAAACTAGAGTGGAAGGCCTCTGGGCCAACAATCTCCCCCTTTTTGATGATTATAAAACTCATGGAGTTATATATGCATGGATTAAAGTTAAGCTTCAAAGAAGCTCCCCCTTAACTCATGCATATCAAATAAGCAATAAATATGCATTGAATATTTAAACATGAAATGCATCAACATAAAATAAACTCTTGATACTAATAAAAACATGTTCTTAAATTATGCTCTTGATACCAAAAAAATCAAACTAACCAAACTATGTTCTTAAAACAAACATTCTTGATACCAATACTTGATACCAATATAAAAACATGCATAGTCATAAAAACATGCATATAAAGTCAAATCTTTCTCCCCCTTTTGTCAATCATCAACAAAGGGGTAAAACAAAATACAAAACCAATAAAATCTTCTCCCCCTTTTTGTTCGAAACAAAGAATCAATAAAGGGTGAATCAAAACAAAATGGTCTCCCCCTTTTTGTCTAAAAATAAAAACAATATCAATAAGGGGTCCAAATCAAATATGAAGTACTAAACTATCAATATTTTCAATCATAAAGTATGGGAGTGGAAATCAAATACCAATTGAAAGATGAAATACGAGTTTTCTCCCCCTTTATGAAATACTAAACTACAACAATGCATAAGCTTATATATAGATACCAATTGAAAACTAATCAATTGAAACAAAGTTAAAGCTCAAGCTTAGCATAAACAAAAACTTGTGCTCAAGGATATAGAAATATGATAAGCACAAATAAACATATATATGTGTATGAAAAATGATTTTTGATTGGTATTCATTTAAAAGCATACATACATAACAAAAAATATGAGTATACAAAGAAATTGGCATATTGATACCAATTGAAACAACAATAAGCTCAAGTGTATATCTCATATAACCTATCCTCCCATTTCATGCTTATGTTTAAATGGATTTTCAATATAAAGCATACATAGGCATGGTCGCCCATCCAACCGCCCTTAGAAGGTAGGGGTTTTCAAAAACAGATTTGAAAATATAGTATGTTTGAAAATCTCTACCATAATGAAGAATATCGCAACTTGTTAAATGGGAAAAACTTGTTAACTAGTACGAAATCCTTCAAGTAAGGAATAAAACACAATTATTTTTCATGAAATAAGAAATCCACATGATAGCCAACACTTAAAGTCAATGAAGCATGAATATGACTTATGAAAACAAAACATGAGTAAACAATAAAGATGAGTGTACATGTAAAATGTGAAGATCATAATCATGAAAGTGTTCAATTAAGCTCAATTTGAATTCCTTTAAACATGAAAACATGAGAATCTAAATTTTTTCATTAAAAACAATTTACATTTCAAGGTATATGTATGTTTTGACAACACAAGAAGTATACATACATATCCCTAAACACAATTTGAGTCCATAATAAAGATTTGCATGAAAAGCAAATGACTCAAGGGGTATACATGTATATCTTAAAGTTTGGCAAAATAGACATATACATGAAATGAAAACACATGATCATAAAACACGTCTAAAATGGGAATACAAGTTTAAAGTGCATGAATCATCAAAACTAGACTATACAAGCACATCTAATGGGTACAAATAAGCATTCAAGCACAAACATATAAATATTTACTTGTGGCCCATTCTATGTACAAATATATACCTAGTTTTAATGAGAACTAACATTTAAACATATATTCAAAGCATGAAGCATAAAACAAAACAAAAATCAACATGATAAACATAAACACGATTATTATGTAAATCCACATGTTATTAGAGCTATGATAACCATGATAGCTAAATAAAGGTGAGAACACTAAAATAATGGTCCATATTAAACATGGGTGTCTCAAAATGCTATACATGCATGTCAATGATCTAATAATCATGGCATTAACATAATAATCTATAAACATCAAAACATGGTAATAATGAATAAAATGAAAAACATGTAAACAATAATTGGGAGTTAGAGATTGTTACCAAAACCTAGAAGGCAACTCTCCAAGTCTCCAAAACAAGGTGGTCCTCTTCCACCAAACTTCCCTTGAAAGTGATGCATCCAAATAGTTTCCTTTAAGCACGGAACACATCCACTCCAAGGTACCGATACTCTCACGTCATGCGAGAGCCCACACCTACATCAAATACAATAGGGGTGGTCTTTGGTACCCACACTCTTTTGGGTCATGGGGGTTAGTCCCTTCTCTAACCCAAACAAACTTAGTTGCTAAATTAGAAACATGTATTCTATCATAACAAAATTTAGCAAGGTGGCCCTTACGTCCACAATGTGTACAAGTGTACACGTGAGCATACAAAGTGTGATGGTGGTGACCGTGAGTAGCATGTGTATGCCGTGGATGGTGTGCATGCAAAGATGGAACTTGTTTCTTTCGAACCAAGGATTCCAATCGTGTATGATTCAAAGCACATTGGCACAAAGTGAAGCCCAAACAATCAACACTTTTCTTCAAAATATTTATATCATTTTCAATACTTGAAGATAAAGTGGAGCATGCAATAGATGAGCTAGGTGAACCTATACTAGCATGGCAAACATGAGAATCCAAATCATTTTTTAAAGATTTATTTTTATTTAAACAAATTTCTAATTCTTTTAAGATAAAATCAATTTCATTTTTCAAGATATTGTTATCTCTTAAAATAGAATCTACTTTTGAAGATAAAACCTCATTATTTTTCAAAACATTATCACAATCATTTTTATTTTTTAAAAAAATTATTTTCTTTTAATACAAGTTCAAGTTGAGATCTAAGTGAGTCACATTCACTAGAAACCTCTTCTTTCTCTTGCAAAACAATCTCAATTTTAGAAGACAAATATTTATTTTCTTCTTTTAAAACAAGACTATCCTTTTTCAATAGTTTGTATTTAGAAATCAAATTTTCACAATTATTTGCAAGTTCATCATTCATAGCTTGTGCCTCTAAACATCTATTGCAATATGAATTAGAACTAGTATCTAGTTGAGTGTCCGAGTGTACCTCAAGGGAGTCGTTCCCTTGGACCATGAAGCAATGTTCTTCGGACTCATCTCTTCTAGATCTTCTCTTCTTTTCGATAATCTTTGGTAGCTCGGGAGAAGTCAAAATGCACTAAACTGCAAAAGCCGAATCATAATGAGCAAACACATGTAAATAATCTTTATGAAGTGATGCTCTAAGTGCTTTAAGGGTTAATGCATTGGCCTTTATATGCTTGCTATCACTAAGGTATGATTCCTTGGTAATGGCAAGGTGAACCTTATGTCCTAGGGCTTTTAAATACATGGACATCCTATATTTTCATGTGTCAATGTTGGAAACATCGAACATGAGAGGTGACAAGCAATTCATGATGTGCGTGCAAACAATATATGTGCAAAATGCAAATGATAGATTAGCAAGCCAAGATCTCACTCCTAGGTGGTTAAACCTAAGTATTAGGAGCGTAGGCTCTGATACCAATTGAAGGTACACCTAGATGGGGGGTGAATAGGTGTACGGCTAATCTATTGAACTAAATACGGAAGCTAAAAACTAATTTACAACACACTTAGTACAACCAATAAGTGTAGCTGAATTCCCCGTAAAGGACTCTGGACTAACTCCTCTTGATTCCCCAAGATATGGGTTGAGGTGCTATACGAAGCTCTTGTGGTTAAGTACAAGTGAGGCACACACAAGCAAACCAAGCATATAAATGATATAGCAATATGAACAATGCAAGGCACAACACATGCTATATGAAAGATATGGGTGAAATGAATGATGCACAACACAAATAAAAGAGAGAGAGTTAGAGTCAATGGATCAAACGCAAACACAAAGATATGTTCCGAGATTCGAGCCCCTAGCTCTATGTCACCGCCTTCACCGAGAAGGATTTCTAATCCACTATCTTGTCCACCGAGGACTCCCACCGAGGGACCCTCCACGGAGGAGGATTTGTACAACAAGGGAGTACCGAACTCCTCTCTCAAACACCACCTCACAACCGAGGGGTAGGCCCGTAGCCAAACAACAATCCACCTCTACCGAAGAGGGATAAGGCCCGTAGCCAAACAACCACAATCACCTCTACCGAAGAGGGATACAAACCAAACTCCACCTCTCACTAGAGGGAGCAAACACCAATCCTCAACTCTACCAAAGAGGGAGCAAACACCACTCCAAATAACCTCTACCAAAGAGGGATACACAAATATAAGGAGGGTTTACAACTTGGAGGCTTAGACAACCTCAAACAACTTCTTTTCCACAAACAATGATCCTAATAGAATAGGATAGTATGATAGCTCAAGTGTGAAAAAACTAGAGTTTAGAAAATAAAAACTCAAAGAAAAATACTTGGGAAAATTCTTGTAAAAGATAGAAATGAAAACCAATACAAATCTCCCAAATTTTCTATTTTCTTTGATTTTTCCAAAACCCTAAAACAATATAAAGATTGATCTTTTGAAGCTCTAAAACCTTTTGAAAACTTGTTTTAAACACCAGAGAATAGGAAAAATTTTCTTGTCAAAAGTCTTGTCAAAACTCCCCAAGAAATGGGGTATTTATAGGCCCCTCTAAAAACTAGCCGTTTGGCTGATCTGTCAGCCAGACAGGCTGGCGGTCGACCTGCCGGTCGACCCCCAACGGTCGAATTTTCGACCGTTGGAGGAAGCCGGTCGACCGCCCGGTCGACCGCCCAAAAACAGAGAGCACTGCTCTCTGGTCCGGTCGACCGGCCCAATGGCTGGCCAGACATGCACAGACATATGCACGTCAGTCGACCGACCGGTCGACCGTCTCTGGACCACGGTCGACTGGCCCGGTCGACCGTCAGGGCCTAGCAGCCACTATTCTGGGTCAGAAAAATATGTTAAAAATATTTCTAATAAATCCATAAAAACTTCTAAAAATCCCCAAAAATAGTTTTATCATTTTGTATTGATATATAAACATGTGATAAAAATTTCAACTCAAATATCAAGCAATTTGGATTATTTTTGTGTCTTGTAAATTTTATCAAAAACCAAAACCTGTATTTTTCCAAACTTGAATTTTTCAATACATGAATAGGAAAGTCAAAATAAGTTTATCTAGAAAGTTTAAGCATGCATGTATATATAGAATGCATCTATTATACATATAAACCATTTAAACTTGTTTTGATCTACTATTCATGAAAAAAATATCGGTTAAGCTAAAAACTGAAAAACCAATATCCAAACATAAAACGTGTGTGTATTGTGCACTTGAGCATATCAACTATTCTTATCTTTACACATGGATCTAAAACACACTAAACTAAACTATGGATACCTAAGTCTTCTTGACGATCTTCCATCTTCAAGTCGACTCGATCCAAACCGATGATCCACGAGCTAGACTCCAATGAGTGCTATGTATGATCTTGATGCTCGGGCTCTGGAAACACCAAGTGAAAGACTTCAAAACTCATCTTGTTGAAGCTATCACCAACTAATATCTTGATTAGCGATCTGAAACTAAATATCACAAGATTATTAGTAAACATAACTACATGAGTTAATCATCATCAAAACTAGAGTGGAAGGCCTCTGGGCCAACATATGTGTGTTCATATATGTGAATGTATTCTTATGTGCATATATGCTTGTTCATATATGTGTCTATGAATAAATACTATTGAATATTTAAATGTATATGTGTATATATGGATCATGAGTGCGTGCGTACGTGCGTGCGTGCAAGCGTGTGTATGTGTGTGTGTGAGTGTATATCTTGTTTTCTTCGTATCTCCAGAGAAAAATAGCAAAAGATACAATTGTTTAACCTTAAATCTCTTTTTTTAAGACCTTTTCAAGAGGCAAAAGACAAGAGTGAACATTAAGAAATGTTAATCAGGCTAATATTATTTTATCTCATATTTCTGTTAGAGTTTTTAATTGTAAGTTATTTAAGATATTTACCTCGTTTGCATTATTCTTCATTGATTTCATGTGTAGAAGGTTGACATTTATATCTTGAAAAGCTCGCTTTTTTTATTTATTTACATTATAAAATTTAAAATATCATTCTATTTACTTTTACAAGTTTTGAAGATAAAAATATCTAATTGGTTTCTCTTGAAACATTCTAGAGGCATTAATATAAGATTAGTTATATAATATTAAATAAAATTTTAGTGTAAACTAAAATTTTACTCATTTAAATGTCACTAATTTAGTTACATAATCGTTTCTTTATAATTAAAACTATTTAGATGGAACTACAAATCTTATTAGTTAACCAAGATAAATGAATTTTAGTTCTGGAAATTATTTTTTTTCCACATTGTTTTATGCTCCTTTTAAATTTTTGATAATTTAATGGGATAGTATTGATTTACATATATGTATGTATCCTATGTTATTTATGTACATATGTATGGATATGTATTTCTTTATCTGTATATGTGTATGATGATCATGTATATACATATATCCATTTTTTTGAAAGGTTAAAATGTTCATTAATTTTTAACACTTTACAATACAAATCCTACTTAGAAGTTTTAATTACATGTCTAAGCTTGAAGAGAGGGGAGAGGACCCTGGCCTTCACCCTAACTTATCTGTAACAGGTACCAATCAACTTCATAAGACTTCTGCTACATAGAAAAATATTTCATTCTCTCCATGACTGGATTAATGCATAATCCATTACAGCTAAATACTCAATCCCACCCTTACATATTGAAAAATAACCTTGTTTAACCTACATCCCAATTTTCCAAAATTTGCAGATGTGCATGGATATTCCTAGTTTTCCATGTGCATCTCTGAATCATGATTCTGGTATCCTCTTGCAACTGCTTGAATCCATGTACTTAGTTCTTCATGGTGGAATACCCTCTGATTACTCTCTTTCCAAATGTACCATGCTAGAACTAACTTTGCCAGTGTTGGAACCTTAAGGTTATAGGTGAATGTAGTCTTTATTAGCTCAGCTTTCTCCTGAACAGAACCTATTTGATGTGTCAATCCTAACTTTAGCTTGCACAAGGCCCATATGTACCTTGAGTAACTGCACTAAAAAAACATATATCAATAGTTTTCGGTGACTTAGAACATAAACAACAACTATTTATTTGCATGATACCAAATTATAGCAGCCTGTCCCTAGTTAGCAATTTTACAAGTAATGCTCTCAATAAAAACATAGCCACTTTAGGACAATATGCAGAGAGAACCAAATCAGAGGATGAAGCTCAAAATCCTGTCCATTTGCTGTAACCATCTCCCATGCTGATTTAAAACTGAAGGTACCACTATCCTGTGTCCATTTCCATGAATCAACACATGCGCTTGAATATTAGTCTTTGTAATGGAATCTCAAATTGTAGCCAAAGAAGGAATAACCATGTGCCATTGGTTATTTTGTATCAATAAAACTAACCTCCAGTGAGGTCTCTCTCTTATAATACAATTTGTTATGCCAACTTGATCAACTCTACTCCCTGCAGCCATCTCCCATGCTGATTTAAACCTAAAGTACCACTATCCTCTGGAGCAGTCCATTTCCATGAATCAACATGTGTGCATGAATTTTATTCTTTGTAATAGAATCCCAAATTGTATGCAAATAAGGAATAACCATGTGCCATTGGTTATTTTGTATCAATAAGTTAAACTCCAGTGAGGATTCTCTCTTATAATACAATTTGTTATGCCAACTTGATCAACTATACTCCCTGTAGCCATCCATGGATCAAACCATAATGAAGTACCTTGTCCAGTGCCTATTTCTTTCCTCATGTATAGCTTAGCTACTTCCCTACTACTTGCAATAAATTTCATGTTCCAGAGTCAAGTAAAGAAGTTGGTGCCTCCTAGAAATTCCTTTTTTTGACATATTTTTCCCCATCCGTTGTGCCCATATAGAATTTAAAGAACAACATTTTCATACTAATTTAATTCCTGTAGGATTGTTAAGATCCTAAATTCTTCTTATTGCTAAAGCCCCTTCCTCTTTAGGTTTGCAAAGCTTATCCCATGTAGCATGCATTTTGTTTCTCCACAACACATTAACAAAAGTCCTCTCCAATTCCCTGATGACTGAGACTGAAAATTGATATGACAGTAGCCAGTATTGTATAATTCCCAGCATAACTGTTTTAATAAGCTCTTACCTTCCAGAAAAAGGGAGATTTCTAGTATTCCAACCTTCAGTTCTGCTTCTACATTGTCTATAAGACCTGAAAAATCCTATATCTTCAAATAATTTACTAATAGTGAAATATCAAGGTATGTTATTGGCAATTTACCTTTAGTCACCCCTATAGCAGCACTCAATTCTTCCTTGCTGCTTGTACCCATGCTGAAAAACACTTTGCTTTTTTTTCTTTATTGATTTTGAAACCATTATTAGGAGCTAATGACTCCAAGAGCATATCTACCTCCTATAGAGATGCAATTGAGCCTTTAGAAAATAAGAGTATATCATCTACAAATAATAAATGGGAGGTATACTGATTTCCACCTCTCTTAATAAGCTTGATTTTCGCCAGCAACAGCCAAATTCATGTAAATAGTAGAACTTTCATTACTAGTACAAAGGTGTATGGTGAGAGAGTCCCCTTGTCTGGCTCTCCTATTACTTGAGAAGAACTTGGTAGAAGAACAATTTAATATTATCGAGAATCTGGGGCTAGCAATACATTCTATTATCCTATATATATCCATCTCTTAGGGAATCCCATGCAATTCATAATGGAGAACACAAAATTCCTATTAACGCTATCAAATGCTTGTGGAGATTCACTTTGATACAAGCTTTTGCTCCACCTTTCTTTTTAAATCTCTCAACAATATCTAATAGTGTGCAATCACTAATATTTCTCCTAGACAAAGAAACACTTTGATTTGCAGAAACTAACTCCCCAATTACTTGTTTCATCCTATTACTAAGCACCTTAGAAATAAACTTGTATAACTAGTTATAACATGACATTTGCCTGTATTTGATAAAGAGCATGTTCACTTTGAGTCCTATGTACTAATATCAGAAGGGTATGGTTTAACTTCCCTGAATAACTTGCAATTTTGGAAGAAGAATTGAATTGCTAGTGTAGTATCTTTTACCGACAATGGACCAATGTTTTTGGAAGAAGTGTGCATTAGATCCATCATCCTCTGGTGCCTTATCAGGACTAAACTGGAATACAACTCTTTTAACCTCTGAAGCTGAGACAGGTCTAATCAACCAATTACTAGCTTCTTCAGTTAATCTCCATATCCAGGCAGAGGTTGATGAGTACCTGGCCAAGAATGTCGTTCACCTCTCCCATGGGATTGAGGTTGAGTTTTAACCTCAAGGCATGAATTTCACTTTATCTCCACCTAATGGTGGTGTCTATCTGCACCCCCAGATTCTGGCATTGGGGTTGAAGCTACCGCTGACAAAGTTTGTCTACGGTGTTCTGAGCCATTTCAGAATTGTCCTCTAGCAACTGTCAGGGGTTGCCTGGCGCACCACCCTGCTAGGGTTCGAGGCTCTTTTGTGCTATGAGCGCCCCAGGTGCGTGTCAGCGCGAGGTCTTCTGCGTCACTTACGCGCTAAGGAAGACCAGTCAGGATGCCCGCTTCTTCTTCGACTTGATCTTTCATTTGACGTCTAACTCTTTCTATTTTAATTTCAGAACGTCGAGCTCATCTCCCGAGCTACTGGACTCTCATAGAGATGTCCTAAGGGAGAGGGAGGAAGTAATTGTTGGGCTGCTCTAGGAGGTAGAGAATCTTAATGTTGAAGGCAAGGGCGTGACCGCCAAGATCACTTAGCTCCAAGCTGACTTGGACCATGAAGGAATGGTCCAACAAGGTCGGGAGATTGAATAGGAGCATCTTTGGGAAGTCGAAGAGAGGGGGCTCTACTGAGGCAGTTTTCTGAGGCTTAGGGAGAGTTGAAAAAAAGAAACTCAAAGTTACAGAAGAGGGACTCTGAATTATAGGATGTGAGCTCGGAGTTGCAGTGAAAGGATGTCCAGCTAGAAAAGAAGAAGTCACAGTTACAGTTGACTCGGGCGGTCTGGAGGATGCCAATGCGCTGATGTGGCGGAGGCCATACTAGAGTGGGAGAGGGATGCCTTCGAGGAAGAGAAAGAGTGTCATGAGGATGACCTGGATCAGGCGCTGACTGCTAAGGATGGCGGAGGCATGTATTCGGATAGTGACAGACCAGAAGGTCTCCAAGTTTCAGAAGCATAAAGATGAATATGA
Source organism: Agave tequilana (assembly GCA_038442645.1). Classification (NCBI taxonomy): domain Eukaryota; kingdom Viridiplantae; phylum Streptophyta; class Magnoliopsida; order Asparagales; family Asparagaceae; genus Agave; species Agave tequilana. Next base: position 306,026 of record JAVJIF010029832.1, on the reverse strand, counting down.
AGACGGGACACGAGGCGCGACTCTGAGGTATCCACTTGAGATTGAGGCCTTCTTCGAAAGCCAAGGCATGGGCTGGCCTATGGAGCCTGATGCTTCCGTTGTGGACGCGGGAACCTCTCTGATTGCTCTGTCCAACAGTATTGCTCTCCCGACAACTGGTCTCCCCTCGGATGTTCTGACTGTCAGGATCCGGCTCTTGATGCCCCTACAAACATAGATCATCCAGCTCCATCGTCTGAAGCGTCTCTAAAAGGAAAAGTGAGTGTTTGAGAGTTTTTTTTATGAATCTGGTGTAAGACTCTTTTTCTGAACAAATAAATGAAAGGTTTAGCTCCATTCTCCTTTTGAACTTGTCTTACTTTTTATTGTGTCTCAAGGTCGCTGTGGGTGTCGACTCGGTGGTAGTTTCTGGGAAAGTAGGAGTTTGGTCTCTAAGAGGGCCTTCTCAGGAACAGAGAGTGCCCCGTGCATGTTTTGGCTCTGTAGGGGCTTGTCCCTTGGTGTGATTGCTCCAGGTGAGTGCGCCTTGCTTCCACCAAATCCATAGAGAAGTGATTGGGTCTGAAGGAGAATCATCTTTTGAGCCATTCGGGAGTATCCTCTATCCGATCTAAGGCGTGTCCGTATAGAATGTTGACATTACTCCCCCATCGACCATAATTTTTGATACTCCGTGACGACCGATATACATTATCACGACCAAAGTGTCATTGTACAGGAGGTGCATGACATAGGTGTCGACCTCCGAGGAAAAGATTGGCCTGCGCAGTGGTGAAGGTGGGTGTGTCAGTATTACCGGGTAGTTGTCCCTCTGGGCTTCATTGACATTTTCCTTTGCACTTTAATCTCTGAGAATTGTTCAAGATTGAGGATGAACTCTTTGAGATACTCTGATTAACCAGATTATGGAGGTCTCATCGGAGGTCAACAGTCGACAGTAAGATTGCTAGAAGAAAAGCTTTTTGTCCTCATCCCCCTCTTGACAGCCTCCATGAACTAGGAGGTCGCACTTCCTCTTGCTCCTCTGAGGTCTCCTCTGCAGCCGTCCTGACTTCCATTTGGAGACAAAGCTTCCTACGCTCGACGAGGCCGAAGATCATATCCTTGGTGAGATGAATACATAGCACAATGTCTTCTTTTTGGTCATTATTCCGACCACCACTAACTCGAGGATGCACAAAACGCTCACTTATAGCCTTCTCTCTCAAAATCTTTTTTGATGTTGCCTCCCTCCTTACCTCCTTGCCTCTTGGGTATCCACCCGAAGATTACAGACCTTTGCGACGTGATCTGGTTGTCGGTAGTGGAGGCACACAATTCTTAAGGTGCACGCAGCCTTCCAATGGCCGAGCTGGCCGCAGAAGTGGCACGCGGAACTCATACCGCTCTGCTTAAAGAGAAAATTTTAATCACCTGATTAAAATTAGGATGTTACAAATCAGAATTAACATCCAATTAATTTGCCAATTTAATACGTGAATATATAGGATTAACTGTTGATGATGGTAGACTTTAGTATCACAATTTTACGACTAATTTGGTGTAACAGGATGATGACTCATAAGGATGCATTGGTTAAATATGAATCAGGTAAAGCTCTGCTTGTCATCAAAGACATTGCAGTGGGTAATTCTCATGGAAGTTATCCACGCACCAAATTACAGAAATTGATGAATGAATTAAAGAGAACAAATCAGAGCAAACATACAAATTTACGTAGAAATCTGAAAGGGAAAAACCACAGAGCAAGAGAGGGTTCCACTAAAATTTAGAGAAGATTACAATGGTGATTGCTTGATCTCGTGTACTAGGGTTTTTGGGGTTAATTGATCATCCTCTCTCTCATTGGAAGAGGTCCCATATTCATACAAATGGGTGTCTTTAGATAGGATTACAGAGTTCACTTCTAATTAAACTTCTTGTTATGATGAAATTGATATGATCTGATACCAATTATTGCGTGCATAACCCAGGATATCATACTTACTATGATACCAATAGTTGGGAGATATGGAGAATTCCCACCGACGACCTCAAGTAGGCCATGAGATCGATTACCTCGAGCACACAAGATGAATATTAAAAGATATAAGAAGAAAAACATACAATTTAATGTGGTCCGGCCTAAACTTGGCCTACGTTCATGGAGCTCTAACTAGAGAGAGCTTTATTAATAAACTTGATATAAAGAGATCTAGTCTTCCTCTTGATGACACAAGAGTATTAACTTTCTCCTTGAATCTACGCCTAAATTATAAGAATATATCTTCTCTATATGCATATTCACCTTGCTCCTCTCTTTCTTGATTTTTTAGGGCCTTTTTGGCTTTTTAGAGCCTTACATTGTTGTTCTCCAAAACTTTCTTCTACTCTTCTGCTTTTCTGCTCCACCTAAATCCTAGATTATAACCTTTTATTTATAGAATTTTATAATACAACTCATATTTGAACTATGAGATGATCTTGGTCATTGGTTACTTGAAGAATTTTAATCAATCCTTTTAGGATTTGATCTCCTTGATCTAGAAAGATTCTAAACCCTTTATTCTTTAGAAACAAATCTTCATTGAATAGGAATTAAATTATATTCATACTCCTCCTGAAAAGAAAACTCGCAATCACCTGAAAAGGAAACTGCTTCACCTTGATCTGCTTCTTTTGCTTCAAGTCATCGTTCTCTCCAACTCAATTGAATTTTCTTAGACCATCATCTCCTCTTGAAAAATAAGACAAAATTCTAACAATTTTCATCTTAGCTTGCTTTTCAAGCTTTTAGCAAAACAACTTGAGATTTTGGATTACTACCTCAATTCTTTTCTTGGTTGTAACCATGTCATAAAGCCTTTAATCTTGCCCCTTCTCCCTGGGCCTTTGGCAGATTCACTGCCCTGCCTTGGGCCATCTCAGGCCTTACTCGTATGCACCCTTTCTTTAGTTGTACTGCAACACTTAGACCCGTTGCAATTTTCCTTGAGGCTCTACCTCGAAATGAGATCCCTTCAAGCTTTTCAAGAAACTTCTTGACCTAGTTTCATTCCCTTAACTTGCATTGTATCACCACCGCCACCAGCAAATTTCACTTTGTGACGCCTTCTCGGCCATGGGGCCCCGCCGGTCTTGAGACAATCTGCCTCTAATTCTCCTATGGTCTTACAAACTTTATACGAACCTTGTCAAGGTCTTGTCGTGCCATGATCTTCCACCGGTCACTTGGTGAAGGTCCAGCTTCCATCAATGTTTTAACCTTGAGACTTATCATCTTCACGTAGCTGTCATGGTTTTACCGGGCCTTCCAGCCATACAATGTCATGATCTTTCTTCCATTAATTAGGGCCATCATCCACCACTGTAATGATGCTTGCCAAATCTATTATCCTACTACTCAAACCTAATAGATCTACTAATGCCTACAATAATCTTACTGTGTCACGACTAATTTGTTGTAACTTTGACCGTGATCTTTGTTGATTCTTTTAACTATCTGTACAGATCCTGCATCAGATATTAGAATCTCCTCGATCTACACCCACCATTGCATCCAACACGCTGAAAAACACAGCGTTCAACACCTTGATCATCTGAATCCTACGATTGCACGATCTACCTTCCGATAAATCTCGTCAATTAATCATCTTCATCACCCTTCACTGTTTTTCCTTTGACTTGCTATTGCAGCAAGCCTCTATGGGATGCCTTGTGCGATGCCTCCATGAGCTCGTCTTGCTGTTCGCCATTGGCGATAATCCAATCATCACCTCTGCGTTTACTATGTTCAGATCTGAGCATAATTGAGTCTTGACGACTCCACCTTCTAAAAGTCATTGATCTTTACCTTAGAACAAATCTGAACTTTCTTGTTGTCTTCTTTATCTTGATGCCTCTCTCGAACTCTATCGACTTGACATCTTCTTCTTCATCTAGAGCACTTGAGTCTTAAACGAACACCATCAGCTTTGATACCATTTGTTGTGACGAAATTGATATGCTCTGATACTAATTATTGTATGTATAACCCAGGATACCATACTTACTATGATACCAATAGTTGGGAGATATGTAAATCTCCATCGACGAGCTCAAGCACGCCATGAGATCGATTACCTCGAGCACAGAAGATGAATATTAAAAGATATAAGAAGAAGAATACACAATTTAACGTGATTCGGCCCAAACTTGGCCTACATCCACGGGAAGAGAACTTGAGAGAGCTTTATTAATAAACTTGATATAAAGAGATCTAACCTTTCTCTTGATGACACAAGAGTATTCACCTTCCTTTTGAATCTATGCCTAGATTACAAGAGTATTCCTTCTCTCTATGCACCTTCACCTTACTCCTTTTTTTCTTGGCATTGTAGAGCCTTCTTGATTTTTTAGAGCCTTACATTGTTGTTCACCGTAACTTTCTTCTGCTCTTCTACTCTACCTAAATTCGAGGGCAACTTTCTTCTACTCTTTGGCTCTTCCTAAATCCCAACGGCTGGATGGACGCATGTCATAATCTCGAGGAGGTTAGAAATAAACCACTACAGATGCCCCCATCTGTTTTTTCTCTCTTTGGCAGGAGGTCGGGTTGTGCCCTCTGAGCTATGTGCCCTCGGAGACTCTAAGAGAAAAGGAGGAGAACAGATCCCTTGAGCCTAGGCTCGGGATACTTGTGTCACTTCAGCTTTTGGCCATTTGTAGTGTGCTTTTACAGGCTGGCAGAGTCTTAAATGCACGTTACATCCACTGCTGCGTCTGCCAGGTAACTGTCACATTTTAAAGTGGCGCGATGCTTGAGGTTGGTGCAACAAATCAAGCACAATGGTTCGAATTTGATCTGTGATGACACGTGTAAGATTCTAATCAAGTGGAGGGAAAAGATTTTAAGAGTTTAAAAGCCTTTTTCTCAAACCCTGGGGATTATCTCCAGACTTCTGAATCTTTAACCTCTCATCATCTTTGTTGTTGTGATCTTCCTATCCCCAAGTTTTCATCACTCAATCTTCTTCTTCAGAGGTGATGAAAGAAGGCAAATTTGGTATTGTCGACGGTGCGAGTGAGGGCAAGGATGTGGCAGAGGAGAAAAGGAAAAGGTCTCAATTTTGAACCAGGGTCGGCATGGATTTTGACCCGAAGACCACTAAACTCCATAGCCAGGCGGAGGTTGATGAGTACCTGGCCAAGAATGGTGTTCACCTCTCCCATGCGATTAATGTCGAGTTGGGCACGAATTTTGCTTTATCTCCACCCAATGGTGGCGTCTATATGCACCCCCAGATTTTGGCATTAGGGTTGAAGCTGCTGCTGACAAAGTTTATCTGCGGTGTTCTGAACCACTTCAGAATTTCCCTCTCGCAACTGTCAGGGGTTGCCTGGTGCACCACCGTGTTGGGGTTCGAGGCTCTTTTGTGCTATGAGTGCCCCGGTGCATGTCAGCGCGAGGTCTTCTACGTCACCTAAACGTTGAGGAAGACCAGTCAGGATGTCCGCTTCTTCTTCAACTTGATCTTTCATTTGATGTCTATCTCTTTCTATTTTAATTTCAGAATGCCGTGCTCACCTCCAGAACTATTGGATTCTCATAGAGATGTCCTAAGGGAGAAGGAGGGCGTAATTGTTGGGTTGCTTTAGGACGTAGAGAATCTTAATGCTAATGGCAAGGGCGTGACCGCCAAAATCACTCGGCTCTAAGCTGACTTAGACCACGAAGAAACTATCCAGCAAGGTCGAGAGATTGAGCTAGAGCGGCTTCGGCAAGTCGAAGGAGAGGGAGGCTCTGCTAAGGCAGCTGTCCGAGGCTCGGGGAGAGTTGAAAAAAAGAAACTCAGAGTTGCAGAAGGGGGACTCTGAATTACAGGATGTGAGCTCGGAGTTGCGGTCAAAGGATGTCGAGCTGGAAAGAATTCACAATTACAGTCAACTCGGGGGTCTAGAGGAGACGTGCCAATGAACTGACGTAGCGGAGGCCACACTGGAGTAGGAGAGGGCTACCTTTGAGGAAGAGAAGAGTGCCGTGAGGATGACCTGGATCAGGCGCTAGCTGCTAAGGATGGTGGAGGCATGTGTTCAGATAGTGACAGACCAGAAGGTCTCTAAGTTTAAGAAGTATAAAGATGAATATGAAGATGGGACACGAGGCATGACTTCGAGGTATCCACTTGAGATTGAGGCCTTCTTTGAAAGCCAAGGCATGAGATGACTTGTGGAGCCCGATGCTTCAGTTGTGAAGGCGAGAACCTCTCTGAGCGCTCTATCTAGCAACGCTGTTTTCCCGACGACGGGTCTCCCCTTGGATATGCTGACTATCAGGAGGCTCTTGATGCCCCTACCAACATAGATACTCCAGCTCCATTGTCTGAAGTGTCTATAAAAGGGAAAGTGAGTATTTGAGAGTTTTTTGTATGAATCTGGTTAAAACTATTTTTTTGAACAAATAAATTAAAGATTTAGCTCCATTCTCTTTTTGAACTTATCTTACTTTTTATTGTGGCTCAAGGCCGTTGTGGGTGCTGGCTTGGTGGCAGCTTCTGAGGAAGTAGGAGTTCAATCTCTGGGAGGGCCTTCTCAGGAATAGAGAGTGCCCCGTGCACATTTTGGCTCTGCAGGGGCTGGTCCCTCGGTGTGATTGCTCCAGGTGAGTGTGTCTCGCTCTCATCAAATCCATAGAGAAGCGATCGGGTCTGAGAGAGGATCATCTTTTGAGCCATCGGGAGTGTCCTCCATCTGATCTAAGGCGTGTCCGTATATAATGTTGACACTACTGCCCAATCAACCAAAATTTTTGATACTCAGTAATAACCGATATGCATTGTCATGACAAAGTGTCATTGTGCAGGAAGTGCATGACATAGGCGTCGGCCTCAGAGAAAAAGATTGGCATGCCCAGTGGTGAAGGTGGGCGTGTCAGTATTGCCGGGTAGTTGTCCCTCTGGGCTTCATTGACATAAATGGCCCTTTTCTTTGTTGTGGTGCTATCTATTGGGGAGGTGCCAAAGATGGCATTCACCTTCTTGTATTGGATGAGGGCATTGCCTGCGTGACCGTCTTGTTGTGGGAGTTTCCTTTGCAGTTTGATCTTTGAGAATTGTTCAAGATTGAGGATGAACTCTTTGGATACTCTGATTAACCAGATCATGGAGGTGTCATCGGAGGGACCGACAGTCGACAGTAAGATGGCCCATCCTGTTATGAGCCATCATCCTGTCATGAAAGGTACAATACGTTTTAGATTCAGATCCCTTCGGGTTCTACATGAGCGATCGACTTGGGCGCTTGACCCAAGACTGGTCTTTGATAGCATTTAACATATGGTTAATGGGAATTCTGAATAGAATAAGTTAGGCTCTGCAGCGTCATCCTTGCTTGACTCGTGTGCATGTCGGGGAGTTTATGGACAATGATGGAGTGTTGTGGTTTGGGTTCTTCCTCGAGGGGAACTGCTACTTCGGCTTCTCGCCCTCGGGTCCTTGTTTAGGGGGCGATTGGTCGCATGAATCTTTTCGATCTGCATGTACTTTTGTGCCCAGAGAATGTCCCTCATCTTGTTAACATCATTCTTCACCAGATGCTTTTAGAATGAGTGGGTAATTTGCAGCCCATTAATGAATGCACCGGTGACTACATCTTCATTGTTGTAATATACTAGAGTCATCTGGCTTTGAAAATAGTTGACGTAGTTCTTCAGGCTCTCCCCTGGTTTTATCGTAACTGTGAGGAGATGGTTGTTGTTCCTCTGAAACTCTCTCCGAGAAGCGAACTGAAGAAGAGTGTTGATTGTATGGGCTCCACTTTGAGCCAATGTATCATGAATCACACACGATTGGAATCCATGTTTTATAAGAAACATGATCCATATCTTCATGCACATAAGCTACGGCATACACATGCTCAACATGCTCACACACATGATTTTATGTATGCTAATGTGTACACTTGTACACATTGTGGATGTACCTACTGCCTTGCAAAATTTAATTATGATCAAATACATAATTCAAATTTTGCAAATAAATTTGTTTAGGTTAAGAAAAGTGCTAACCCCATGGATCCAAAAAAGTTTGGGTACCAAAAGCCACCCTTATTGCATTTGATGTAGGTGTGGGCTCTCACACGATGTGAGAGTACAGTGCTTTGATGGTGGATTTGTTTCAAGCTAAAAGATCATATTTATGAATGCATCACTTTTAAGAGATGTTTGATGGGAGAACCACCTTGATTTGGAGACCTAGAGACTAGTTCTATTGATTTTAATAACTATCTCTAACTCCTTATTTTGTTTATGTAATAATATTGATATTTTAGCATTATTGGATTTTCATGTTTATTATATTTAAATGCAATGCCTATATATAGATAATCCTTGAGATCACCCATGTTCATATGAATTCATATTTTTGTGTTCTCACTATTGTTTAACTAATATGTATATCCTAGTTCTAATAGTACGTGCATTTAGCCTAATAATTATGTTTATTTATATTTTTGTGTTTCATACTTTGATTACTTGTTTAGATGTAGTTTTCATTAAACCTTGTATTTATATTTGTATAATTAGTGAGCTACACTTGATTATCATGTGTCTATACTTCATTACTCATTTGTACTCATTACATGTACTTATATAACTTTGTTTTGATTATTCTTTCATCTTTACTTATTTTTTCTTGTTTGTACATGTTTTCATGTTTTGCTTCATATATATGTTAATTTTGTCTAAAACTATAGATATATATGTTTATCCTAGAGCCACTTGTCTTTATGCAATATACTTTTGTGGACTCAATTTATGTTTGGATATGTATGTATACTTTTAGTTTTGATAAAACATATATGTACCTTGAAGTTTGTTTAGTTTTGATGAAAATTAAAATTTTCATTGTTTCATGTTTTTGTGTAAGAAATTTTGATTGACCTGCATTGTCATATCTCTATGCATGTATTGATTACATGAGTTTTGTACACTCTATATCCTTTGTTTACTCAAGGTTTTGTTTCATGAGCCTATAATGAGCTCTATAGATTTTTGAATGTCGATTCTCGTGTAGTTTTCATATATTATAGAATATATTTATTTTATTCCTTACTTGAAGGATTCCGTGCTAATTTTTAAAATTATCATAAAACTAGTTTCGTTATTCTTCAATTTGGTAGAGTTTTCAAATATGCTAAAAGTATTTTCAAATCATATTTTTGAAAATCCCTACCAACTAAAAGGGCGGTTGGTTGGGCGACCATGTCTTGTATACCCTTATTGAATATCTTTTAAACATGTGCATAAAAGGGTGGCAGTTATGAGATATACATGTTTTAATGAAAATTCATTTGTATACTTATATTTTCTATATGTATGCATCTTAATTTCAATTGGTATTATATTGCTCCGATCATACATACATATAGATATTTTTCTTGTGCTTATTTTACATGTCCATACATTTTAAAGTACAAATTGATTTTATGTTAAGTTTTATATTCTTAATGATAATTGATATTTTTATAAGCTTATACATAATTTTTATTGGTATTTCATAAAGGGGGAGAAAAATTCTTGTTTTATCTTTCAATTAGTTTTATTTTCAGTTGGTATCTTACTCTCACTCTTTATGATGAAAAATATTTTGTTTTAGTATATGCTAACATTTTCAATATTGGTATCAATAATCTTAAATTGATATTATTCTCAATTTGGCATCTATATGATAAAATGGTTTTAGTATTTACCTAAAAATTTAATTTTTTTACTTTTAATTGATATCATACTCTTCTATTGGTATTAGTTGGTAAAAAATTATTTATTTTCAATTAGTAACAAGACTGTTTTACTTTCAATTGGTTTTCTTTCAATTGATTATTTTTATTGGTATCAAGATTTTGTTTCAAAATATATTTATTGGTATTATCTATTTCTCTTCACTCCTTTATTGATGAGTGACAAAATGGGGGAGAAGAATTTAGGAATATATCTGCATATTTTTATTAATTATTTATGCATGTATATATGTTTTTATTAGTATCTTGAGCTTACATTTGTATATCTTTATTGTTTTATTCATATGCAAAAGCTAAGAGGAGCTTCTATGAAGCCTATCCTTAATCAATGCATATATAACCTCATAAGTTTTGTTATCATCAAAAAGAGGGAGATTGTTGGCCCCCCATAGGCCCTTCACCTTAGTTTTGATGATGACTAACTTATGAAGGTTAGTTTGCTAATGATCTTGTGTTTAATAAGTTTCAGATATTGATCAAGATCTTAGTGGGTGTTTAGCTTCAATAAAGGATTCCAAATCAATTTTGGAGCTAACACATGTAAATTCAAGAGCTCGCGCTTCAAAATCCCATCTAGCACTCGGATGGAGTCAAGCTCATTTGGATCTAGTTTGGACGAGTCATCTTGGAAAGAAGATCTACAAGAAGACTTCAGTTAGATTTATTTTAGTTTTTGTTTAGATCTTGTGTAATGATAGTTTGTCTTGATGTGCTCAAGTACATGCATAGACAAGTTCAATAGTTTTAGTTTCGGTTTAACCGTTTTAGATTTTCAAGAATATACATATATGATTTTTATGAATAGATAGAATCAAAACAAGTTTACATGATTTTATGTATATTGGATTTCATCCATATACATTATTGTTTCATATTGTAGAAAAACTTATTTTGATTATTCTAGTTCATACTTTAAAGTTTTATTTTTATCAAAACTTAGTTTGAGATTTAATGTCAAAAACATAGATATATCTTTTATATGTGTATTGGATTTTATCCATACACACTATGCTTCAAAAGTGTTTAAATATTTTGTTTTTATATTTATACAATTTTAAAAAAATCAGTTTTCCATTTAAAAGTGGATTTTTAGAAAATATGATTTTTGGTTTAAAACTTAATTTCCATACCTCAAAAAAAGTTCAAATAGTTTGTAATATGTGTTGAATTTTGGTCACACATATTTGTACTTCAAATATTTATATGAGCTTATTTTTGTGAAATTTATGAAATTTTACAGTGATTAAACAAGTTAGATTTCAAACCCTATAACTCTGGTCTGACCCTTCTGGCGGTCGACTGACCGGTGGACCAGACCAGAGCTCGGTCGACCGATCGGTCGATCGATGTACACAAAACGTGCACAACAGCCTTGGCCATGGGCCGATCGACTAGACGGTCGACCGATTCAGAGAGCCGGCTGGTCGATCGACCAAAGAGTTAGCTCCCTAGTTCTGGCCTCGGTCGATCGAGCGGTCGACCGTTAGGCAAGTTTGCCTGGGGCGGTCGATCGGTAACCCTAACGGTCAGAAATCTGACCGTTGGCCGGTCGACCGGGCGGTCGACCTACATGTCAATTTTGACCTGTTCTGGACCCCAACGGCTTTATTTTCAGACCTATAAAAATAGGTCTTTGGGGCTATTTCTCTTAGGATTTTTACGAGCAATTTTTCTCACCTTCTTAAGTATTTTTAACAAAGTTTTCAAAAGAAGTTTTAGTGCCAAAACTCTTATCTTTATTTGTTTCAAAGTTTTTACAAAATCAAAGGAAAACAAGTCTTTGAGAATTTAGTTTTGATCTTCATTTTCATATCTATTTAGAAGTTTTTCTCAAGTATTTTCTTTGTTGTTTCTTATTCAAAAAATTTTATTTTCTCACGTACTTGAGCAATCATTTCTAATCTTATCTTTAAGATCTTTACTTTGTGATACTTTGAGATTACCAAGAGAGTGTTTGTAATCTTTGTGATCACTAAGTGTATTTATTTTTTTGCTTTGTGCTCTCTCTTGTGTAGAAATGATTGTGTGTAGAGAGGAGTTGTGTACTCCCCTATTGAGTTGTAATTCCTCAGTGAAGGTCCCTTTGTGGAAGATTTTGTGTGGACATAGTGAAAATCCTTCTGTGTGAAGGTGGGGACATAGAGCAGTGGCTCGAACCTCGAAACATATCCTTGTATTTGCGTCTAGACTTTCTCTCTAACTCTCTTTCTTTATATCTTACATTGCTTTACATTGCTTATATCATTCATGCTTGGTATTATTTGTGTGCCCATACTTGTGTTTTACTAAGAGAGCCTTTTTGAGCACCTTAACTCTTAATGTAGAGTACTCTAGAGGAGTAGTACCAGAGCTTTTCATAGGAAATTTGGACTCACTCATGGTTACACACAATGTGTTAGCAATTAAGTTTTTAATTCTACATCATTTGTTCTAGATTAGCTTATATACCTATTCACCCCCTCTAGGTGTATCTACAAGAAGGTCATCGTGAGAGTGGACCGCCATTTTATCTTAGAATTAGCAGAGTTGAATAAAAGGGCCAGACACTCCCGAGTAGCAGCCGAAGGGGGCCTTGCTCGCTAAGCTCTATTCCTTTCAGAGATTGTTGGCTCACTTAGTTGAGCCACTTTTGAACTAGATCCGCAATGTTCTCAATGTGAGGAAACTTCAGGCTGTGGGGATACTTTCAGTTCTCAAAGCGTTCATCATTATTGTGAGTCTTTGACCTATTGCGATTCAAGGTGACAGTGGTTCGCGTGGCTTCCCCATCACATTGTGGCAATAGAAGAGTCAAAGCTCTTTCTTCTGCAGTTCGGGGAGACTATGATTTTCGCACTTTATTGTCTTACTTGAGGAGTCTAGTCTGGACAAAGTCATCGTGTCTTTTTCAAGGGCAGCCGCCTCGCAGAGTCCACCCATCTCTCTATTTGCTGCTCTTCCAGCTCCTTCTGTGGGATGAAAAGCATTTGGAGGAGTTGCTCGTTAGTGTGTCGGGATTCGGGCACGACTGTAAGTACCCTTTGTGGCAAGGCAAAAGAAGATTGAGAATCTTCAACGTCGGTGATGTGAGCGTCGAATAACTTAGGGTGAAGACTTACAGGCTCCTCAATAGCTTTCCCCTTTCTTTTCCAAGAGGCAGGGGCAGCGGTTGGAGCCTAAAAGACGTTCTTCCTTGGTGGAGCCATGTTCGCTGTGCGAGGCTATTTTGAGGAGGGGTTAGGTTTTGAAAGTGGGAGAGATCTTTGAGTATAGACTCAAAAGATCTCAATGAAAATACCAAATGCAGTGGGAAATTTTTGGGGCAGTTATCCACCACATCAAATTGTAGAGATTGTTGAATGAATTTAAGAGATCAAACTAGAGCAGGCACACAGTTTATGTGAAAATCCGAAAGGGAAAAATCAAGGAGCAAGAGAGAGGGTTCTACTATAATTCAGAGAAGATTACGATGGTGATTGCTTGATCTAGTATGCTAGGGTCTCTGGGATTATTTGATCGTCCTCCCTCTCATTGGAGGAGGTCTCATATTTATTCAAGTGGGTGTCTTGGATAGGATTACGGAGTTCACTTCTAACTGAACATCTATCCGATCTTAACTGCTTATCTTGGAGGTAAATTGGAGCCAACTATTCTGATTTGAATTGATAGAGCATTTATTTGTTTTTATCCGGTAGCCTCTATCCAGCTGCCAATGCGATCGATCCGTTTCAGAGCAATAACCGCCAGGTTCAAATGAAGATTTGACCTGGAGATAGGGGTACTTGTAACCGACTCTATCCCTATCCCATAACCGCTTGAACTGCTCAGAGTTTGGATGAGATTAGAACTCTTCTCAGGAGATTCTGGAAACAGTGACGTGTTACGTGATTGCCCAAGGGCTGGATGGACGCTTGTCGTGATCTCAAGGAGGTCGGAAATCAACCACTATAGACATAATTCATACTCTTGAAGCATATTGGTCTCCTCAAAGCATTTGACCAATAGTTCTCCTAATGCTAAAAACTGATAATCCTCATGAGCCATTCATCAAACCATTTCAGAATTATCCTTGGAGCTTTGGGTTTGATCCAAGAAAAGGATTGTAGATCCATTTGCAGTAGTTTGTTGTTTGCTTTTGGATTCGTGACGTGATTCTAACAGCAATTCAAGAGGTGCCTTGTGCCCGGAATGTCTGATAGGGTATTATGATTTAGCCATAAAATGATGGGGAGTCTGTCAGACAGACATAACTGATGGCTATGGTTTAGTGAGGAGAATTTCCAGGCATTTCTTCACAATTTAAATGCTAGTCTCTCCAGCTTTGTCACAAAATTTTTTAATCTTTATTTGTTATGGTGGTGCCTTTCTTTCGGGTTTAGTGGAATGCATTAAATTAATGAAGGAATATAACGACAACCACAAGGATCCCCAAGGCAATAAGTGTTTATGGATGATTTGCATGAGAGCTGAAACAAGTTAGGGTGGGGACCTAATTCTCTCTATGGATTGTTTGAGTTTGAAGGAGAGAGCCATCCTATGTGTGATAGAATGGAGTATGATCATAAGCTCAAAGGTCCGAAGGAGAAGAAAATTGATGTTTCCATTTTTAGCAGCCAAAGCATGAGCAGATGAGCGTAGCAAGACATTGTTATTTTGAAGGAAAAGAGATTGTTTGTTGTTTTTGTTCTAGGCATTTAGCAGAATGGAGGAGGAGATGAGTAGGTTAGCAAGTCAAAGAAAAAGTAATAGCCAATGGATTGCTTTACGTGGACTTGGTTAATATCAAGTAACTATCAAGCTATAATTGCTTTCAAGAGCAATTCTGCCAGTGATCTTAAAATGTTGATTAAATTTTCTAATATGAGAGGTGCTTGCGCATGGCCTTCTCTTCATACTTTTGGAAACTGTTTAAAATTTAAGAAAATCTGAAAATTTATTTGCAATATCGAGTTTTTTCCTAAAAAATTATTTAAAAGTTCTAAGTGAAGTATATAAGCAATCACAACTTTTTTGAGGATGAAAATAAATTATTTAAGATTGAAATGAAGAAATCTAAATATATTTGAATATTTTGTTTTACAACTCTGGTACAATATAGAAAAATCATGTGCTCTAAAGTTAGTTGGACCTGTAAAGTAATTTTGTTGAAAAGGTTATAGGTCTAAAGTAATTCGTCTTGATATGGTAAAAGGAATTTCTCTAAAGTTTATTTATTTATTGTTATTTTTGCACTTAATTATTCATGTTACAGATACTAATTGAATGACCTTAGACTTGTAGAAGTCTCACTTCATACTTGACTGTATGAATCTATATTTTCTCTATTAGCAGGTGCAGTATTTCAATTTTGTAAAGTCTTGAGAAACTGTTGTTGCATCTTTTGTGCAAGGTGACTCATGTTCCTTGAAATGCAGGATAGTCCAAATTCCAGTCACAGACTGGATTTAACATCTAGTCTGAAAGTAGCCTTTGCTGCAAACCAAACCGGAGGAGAAACATCTCCAAGTGATTACAATTTACGCTCAGTGTTGACAATTGCTTTCAGTTCCCTTATGAGCTCCACCTCCAGGAGAGTGTTGCTGCAATGGCCAGATAGTATGTTTGTAGCATTGTCTCAGCTGTGCAAAGAGTTGCCGTGGCCATTTCTCCACCCCGACTTGGATTGAATTCAGGAGATAAACTCCTCGCAGGATTCCCAGAAGCATTACCCTTGCTCGGTGGATTTACCAGGGCTACAACTAAATATTTCAGATTTAATTCAAATCTTTAACAATTCTATGATTTGCGGGATCATCAGGATGCCGTATTATGCTGTTCCTTGAATGTATGGCTGACAAGTTTTGCACTTGTTGCTGTTGTCATTTTAACTATAGTTTTTTTTTGCGGTTCTTGTATCAGTCTAGGAGTTGAAGCTATCTTGATGTCTCTTAAAGCAATAACATGGAGGAATCTTTGAACACTGTATCTAAAAAAATTATGATCTGAATTAGAGCAGCATTGTGTAGGTGGACTTTCAGACTTTGTGAGGGAAAGTCTGCAGTTGCTTTGAGAATAATTTCTAGTAGATATATTAATACATGCCTTACTTAAATTAAAGAGAAATGTTTTATGTTTGACTCTCGGCTTTTTTCCTCTGCGTCGGACTTGAATGTGCATTTCTCTATAGCAAAATTTTCTTCCTTTTACCCTTGCTACCCCTTCCCCTACCCTATACCCCCATCTATTTCATTGAAGGGCCCATCGAACTGAGCATAGTTTAGGCCACTTCTTTGTCAACTAACCTGGGCGGTCTCCTTCTAGTTGGTATTTCATTTCATTGCAAAATCAATCCCAGTTTTCTTTGGCACTACTTTAGGTACTCTATCTTGGATATGTTAGTGTCCGAATGTAGATTAGTAGGTTAATCTTCTCTTATGGATAACATCTTGTCTTCTAAAATTTTCAGATGCAACCAGCTTTCACCTTTTGCGAACAAGGCCGGGCTTGATATGTTAGAAACAACATTGGTTGCATTATAGACAATCTTTGATGAGGCGGGAGGACGGCGCTTTCATCTGAATTTGCCAAGTTAATGGAACATGTATACCACGAGATTCTCATCTGATGATGATTTTGTCTCTGCCTTCACCTGTATATTTTTGTTTCCTAGGGAGCACTATTTGCATCCATATATTTTGCATCGAACACAGATATTTATAAGTAAATTTGTCTTATTCGAGGTTAATTCAAGTACAAGTAAAAATTGTATTGGTAAATGAACTGACTAGAGAGGTATGCATTTTTGGCACTCAATGCTCTCTCCATTAGGGATATATGATCAATCTAGAATGTGAACTATGGTCCCGAAAGTCAGGTGATGGTCCCAATTGCTATGGGTTTCCAATTTATCTTGTGTTGGTGTTCATTTGTGGCATGGACCCTGGACCTCCTCAATTTGGTCATGGACCGGTTGACGATTAGTGCCTTCGTCAACTGTGTTCGATGGACTGGGTGCTGTGAAAACTTTACTCATTAAATGAAGCAGAAAGTGTTTGTCTCCACTATCTGTTGAACTAGAAATTGATAACCATCACCGACCTTGGATATTTACGATCTTTCTTTCAAGTCTGTCACCAACTCTCCTTTATATGAAGGCAAGTCCCACTGGCAGGTAATGTTTCACGATTAGATTAGATTATGCTATTAACAGTTAACACCTAATAGCTTCTAAATTAAATAAATTAAAAAGACTGCCATAGTATACCCAATCCTGCTGACTTCATTTTATTGGGTGGGTAATTGGAATAAGACATGCACTGAATTTTCTCGGTCTGTGCTGATTTTTCTTTACATGTCTGCTTTTGGCCAGGGTTACTCCTATTTTTCTGGAGGTGTTTGCTTGCCTGCCATATTACATACGAGTAGGCGGTTGCCTGGAAATTCGTGGGCGAAGACAGCAGCATCCATTGCCTAGCCTTCCGTTTCATGACCCGGTGATCATGGTCAGCTTGTTGTTTTTAAGAACGTACATAATTTAAATTCTCATAATATATGTGCAACACAGTCAAGTCCTTCATTATCTTTTTTACTTCCTATATTCAAAAAAAAAAGAGTGGAAAATACAATTTTTAACTTTAAATCTTATTTTCTTGTTTGAGGACCCACCAAGAAGCAAAAAATGAAGGGCGAACATTCAGGATTGGTGATCACGTTCTTCTTTCAATAATTTTCAAAATAATATTTTATCTCATTTTTAAATTTAAGTCTGAAATTGTAAGTTATTTGGAGATATTCCAACACTTGCAACTTTCTTGCTTGATCTAGTGTACAGAAGGTTGATATTGAAATCTTGACTGATTTGCTTTTTTTAGTTATGTTAATTATCAAAATTAGAAACTAATTATATGTACTTTTATAGGCTTTGAAGGTAATTCAGTTTGTGAACTTTAAACATTGTAAATATATTTACGTGAGGTTAGTTATGTGCTATTAATTATTATTATAGTTTAATATAGTTACTTGCAAACTCGTGGTGTGAAATTGACCCAAATGAATTCGTTCATGCCTCCAAAGATTGTGTCATGCTCATAGCAAGAGCCATTGATGGCTCATGATGATGGATTCTAACTTACTAACATGCAACTAACTCTCTTGTTTCATGCTTGTCTCAATGGGTTTTGGTGATTTAATATTTGATTTAGTTTGCTTGTGGTTGCAAGTTTGGATTTCATTCACTCACGTTTAGTTTATATAATTTGTGCACTTGCTTTCCATCTCATGCTCCCCCTTCTCATGATCTTTTGTGCTCCCCTTCTTTAAATATGCTCCCCTTTTCATGATCACATGATCCAATTAGGCTTATCCGTATCTTCCACTTTGAATATGTTTTAAATGTTTTTATTGCTTATATACTTGTGTAGTAATCTAGATTCTATCATGTGTTGTTTTATACTTAAGGAAGAGTTGATAGGTTTTTATGCTATGCATGTATTTTTAAAAAAAAATTCAGTTTACATGCCTGTTCTTTTTCATGTTTTATATGCTCTAGTTAACGCATATATTGATTTATACGTATATATCATGCTGATATATTTTGTTAAAATTTGTGTTATACATGTACAATTCTTGAGATACATGCTATATATGCTCTATTTCTTTTGTGTACTCAATTATATGTTTGATTGTACATTGTATGTCCAAGTTTTAATGATTCTTGCATAAGCTATATGATATGTCATTAAAAAAAAAAAAAAGGGATTTCATATTTTTTAATTGAGCTTCATTGACTTATCTCCATGCACATATTGATTACATGACTCTTTTACACTCACCTTTATGTTTACTCATGTATTTGTTTTCATGAGCATTTATGAGCATTTTGGATTTTAAGTGTCAACTCTTGTGTAATGTGCATGTTTCATGGAATACATGATTTGATTTCACGTTTTGAGGGATCTTTAATTAGTTTTCAAAAATTATTTTAAACTAGTAATTTATTCTTCACTTGGAAGTATTTTCAATCTATAACTATTTTTCAAATCTTATTTTTAAAAATTCCTACCTTCTAAGGGCAGTTGGTTGGGCGACCATGTCTCGTGTGCCTTCATGAGAATATCTCTTTAACATGTGCATGATAAGGGTGGATGTTATGAGTTATACATGATTTTAATGATATTTTATTTTTGTATACTCATACTTGTTTTTCTATATATGTATACATCAAATTTCAAGTGGTATTTTCATTCTCATACATACATATATATGATTTTGGTTGTACTTATTTTACATTAACATACTTGTTTTAAAACACAAATTAATTTATGCTAAACTTGATTTAATTCTAAATGTTAATTGGTATTTTCACAAGTTTATGCATGTGTTTTTTTATATTTTAAAAAAAGATTTTTAAAAAAAAAAGATTTCATGTTGACAAGATAATAATTATGTTTATCTATAAGTAATATCAACATTTTTTTGTCAAGTACTATTGATTTCAATTGGAATCAAAATTTATTCTGTTGACTACAAGTAATTTCAAATTTTGTTTTAAGTGGTATTAAATTTTTTTTTAAAAATGTGTTTGACATATATTGCCTATATGCAGGGGAGCTTAACATCTCCTCTGCATATAGATTCATGTTGAGTGTATTTTATATAAAAAAGAGCTTGACTTCTTTTTTTTATATGGTACACGTGTGTAAGGAGAGTTTAACATCTCCGTCTATACAATGTTTGTTATACTAATGTGGGTTAGGATCTAGTCATCCCTTCTCTACGTAATGCATGTATGCAGGGGGAGTTAACTTAACATCTCTCATTTTCATGAATTTATATGACATATACATTCTTGTTTATTTTTTTGCACCCCTTTGTTGATGAATTGACAAAAGGAGGGAGAAGAATTTAGAGAGTTTATATATGCATGTATATTGTTATTATGCATATATATATTTTTGTTTGTTTAAAATTTTATTTATATGCTTCATTGAATATCATTATTGTTTTTGCTATGCATGAGTTAAGGGAGAGCTTGTAACACCCCGTTTCAGGAATACGTACTGAGTTACGTATTCAGATTTTCTAATCATATTTTTCAATTTACTTCCTGTATTTATTTTGTATTATGAATTATTTATATAATCGTTTTACCTTGGATCCGGATTCGTGAACGCGGAGTCAGCCCTAGTCTGAACCGGGGACCCGATCCTAACATATTACTTGATTTGATTCTTTCGATAGTCAGATTTGATTGATTTTAGTTTCAAACATCATTTTCTAATATTCTAAATTTTCTATGATTTTTTGAGATTTTCTTGAATTAAATTGAAAATCTTCAAAACCGGATTCGACCAGTGCCGCTGATTGATTCTCAAAATTTTTGTTTACAAACGGAATTAAATTTTTAGAAACGGCTTTCATATTAGTTTTTAAAATCACATTTTCTATCTAAATACCTTTTCTGAGATTTTTCTGAATTTATCAAAATTCCACTAGATTTGGTGTCGGCCAGTATCGCAGGTTGATTCCAGAATTTTTACTTTACAATCAGAATTGAATTTTTGAATTCTACTTTCATGTTACTTTTTAGAATCATATTTTCTCCTTTAATGTATTTTCTGAGATTTTTCAGAGTTTATGAAAATTCGGTCTAACCGATGTAGACCGCTATCGACGATTGACTCCAGGGTTTTTTAATTTGAAAACGGGATTTTATTTCTAAAACTGATTTCGTATTATTCTTCAGGGGGATGATTTCTATCTCTGGGTATTTTTGCGGATTTTTTCAGAACAGTCGATATTTCTCGACATTATTATATTATTATTTTTAGAATCTTTCTTTCTTAATTTCTTTCTTTCCTTTTCTTTCCCCCTCCTATCACCTGCCAACCCACACCTCCGCCACATGGGTCCGGTCCCATCAGGCCCCCTTCTCATCAATCTCTCTCTTTCTTCTTCTCTTTCTTTTTCTTTTTCTTTTTTCTTTCTCCTTCTCCCTTCTCTTCTCCATCTTTCTCTTCTCCTTCTTCTTCATTTTGCCCGATACCCAAGCTTGGTCCCCACTTCGGCGAACTTGGTCGGCGACCTGGTCGGAGGTAGGCCCCAACTTGGTGACCAACTCCCCCTCTCCCCTCTCCTCTATCTCCAACACTAACAAAATCACCACCATCTCCATCTTCTTCCTCCTCCAAACCACCACCATCACCTTCAAAAATTTTGCAAATCAACCACCACCACCATCTTCTCCACTCCAACTCCACCCTCACAATACCCTACTCCTCCTCTTCTGCCTATCTCCTTTAATTTCTCCATCTCCACCCAAAATCACCACCAAAACCATCATCTCCACCTCCTTCACTACTCTTCTCATCACCAAACCCAAAACCTCTCCTATTTTCCCCTATCTTTTTAGGGTGGCCGACGCCACCCTGCCAGCGCGTTGCCGGTGGCCGTGCGCGGCCAGGGGGCCCTGCCCCTGTGCATGGGCAGAGGAGAGGGCGACAACCCCTCTCTCTCATCTATCCTCATCTCTCTCTCTGCAGTCTTTCTCTCTCCTTTTTTCTCTCTTTCTCTCTTTGTTTCTCTCTCTCCTCTCTCTCATCTCTTTCTCTCTGGCCCTCTTCCCCTTCTCTCTAGATTTCCCTCTCAACTCTCTCCAGTCTTTCTCTCTTTAGTTCTCTCTTTCTCTCTAGTCTCTCTCTACATTCCTTCCTCTCCCTAGCTCTCACTCTTTCTTTCTCTCTCCTCTTCTTTTTCTAAAAACTATATATATATTTAATTATATTTTATAGCGCGTGTGCGAGTTCCTTGGATCTCAGAGTTTTACGCTTTTTCGAAGAATTATGCGAGTGTCTTTGCCTTGATTTGGGTTTCCCTACTTTATCAGGTCGACATGTATTTTATTTCGTATTTAAATTTGTTTTGTATTGGGCAATGCCCCTGTAATTGTATGTGGTCGAGTGCCTATCATTGTACATGTATATGCCTGTGACGAATGCTTGTACTAGAGTAGTTTACTTACACATATACCATGCCTGTGATGTACTCTCTTTACTGTTTTATACCATGCGTAGCCGACCCTTCATGGTCGTTAGCCTCTGGGCTCTCTACTCGACCTCGGGCCCTGTCAGCCTTCAGGCCTTCTACTCGGCCTCCCGACCCTACCTGCCTCTGGGCTTCTCCACAGTAGTCTAGATATTATCACACTTATATGTATGCTCGTAAGGCACTAACATCTCGTACAGGTACCCTTGGACCGACTCTGGGTTCTCCCTACTCTTGGGCTGGCTACCCAATGGTCTAGACTTGTACCCTTATGGGTTTTGAGGTAGCTACCGAGAGTGCACTTCACCCCGAGCGTACTTTAGCCTCCGGGCTCTCGCCCACTACCTTGAAAGAGAAGTGCGCTTGGACTGTCAGGTCTCTCAGCTCCGCCTGGTAGGCATGCTTAATGCTCAGCGCTTTACCACTAGATTCGTCTAAGCGAGATGATGCCGGATTTTCTACTCGCGCTTTAAGTCGAGTTGTCCCGGTAACACCGCAAGGCACTCCAGTGTTAAATACTGTTTACTGTCCGTACCTCTAGCATGCTTAGCTCCTCTTGGGTGCTTTGCTTGCTTGCTTATTACCTGATCGTCAGTTTAGCTTTTCTTCTATTAATGGTTGTGAAGAGTTTGAATCTTATACTATTTTTCCTGAAACTGCATGATTTTTCGGTATTCATACCGATCTCGTATATCGGTACTATTTTCCTATATTTCTTGACGTGCTTACATATACCATGCTATCACTTGTCACTTGACTGATATCACCCTCATGTCATGCTATCACCTGACATCCGGCATGATATATGATCGGCAAAAAGCAAGCACAATAATAAGTAAAAAGAGTTTAGATCGATGTTACTGCTTTTGCGATTCTTTCGTAGTAGAAAAGTGGCTCTACGGGTCGTATCCACAAGGAGGGAGAGCGATGAAGCTTGATGCGGCTTCTTTGTTCAAGAAAAGAGAAAGTTCTTTGTTTCAAGTAAAGAATTGAAAAATGAAAATAAGTTGTTTCAAGAATTGTTTGAAAATGATTTGGTAGTTTGTAAAAGTGGGTCTTTCTTAATGGTAAAAGCGCATGGCTAACTTTCTACTAATTGCTCCCACTAATCTCTAACTTCTTGAAGATGTGTAGCCTCATGATGGATCATAGACAAGCTTAACCCTTATGCATTGGATCTATTCACGTGGAAATCGAGTGAAAGTTCTTCCTATAACTTAGCTTTACACGGCAAAAACTCGGACATTCCCTTATCAAAATCCAATAGAAGGCGAGAATACGGGAAGACACGAGTGTTGACACTTAAAAAAGACAAGATTCTCATTGGTCCGAACGATGTCTAAACTTGTTGACATTTACAAAAGACAAGGGACAGACAAGCTGAAGACCAGTTTTCACCCACCTCCAAGGGACAAGGAAGCGGTTTGGACTCCACTGATCCAGCAAGCAGAACAGTGAACCCGGATTATTTCTAAACAGACCTCAGCAGGTCTAAAATGCTAGCATTTAGCATTACATTAGCCCAAGGAGATAGCCTCGTTTGAGAGGCTAACATCATCCAGAGCATCGCCAGGAAGCTAACTGACAGCTTCGCCGAAAAGCCTCTTTTCGGACTTCGCCAAGAATTGCCTTTAGCTCCGCTATGAGCTTCAAAGCGGGCAGCTCCGCTATCAGCCTGCTATGGTCAATCTTTGACCAATCAAATCTCCTGATGAGATCGGATCCAAGCAAATCAAATCCAATCGGGATTCAAATATGGCAGGTGATTGCCGCAATCTCTTGACTCTCTTGAAACGAGTAAGAGGATCAGAGAAAATCCTTCAACGATATGAAAAGGATCATAACAAATCGGAAAGATCAACCGACTTGCCATTTTCTAGCCCGCGGAAGCTATTCTAGCCTCGCAGCAAGGCTACTTTCCAGATTCAAACAGATTCGGTTCAATCTGTTTCCATATCTTCAAGGGGACGATTATACCCTTGCTCTCCCTATAAATAGCCCACCAGGGGAACAAAGGGAAGAGGACGGATCGAGCCATCAATCGCCTTCTGATCACGAGGATCGATCAATCAACTTCTTCAACAGAGGCTTCTTCATAAAGCACCGTGCGCTCTCGAATTCAGAGACCTTTTTAGAGAATTGCTTTCTCTATCCAGGGTGTTGATACCCTATCATCGTCCTTCTTCTCAAGGAATCTCCGGAACCAGGCGAGAAGGAATTCCTAATTGAAGGCGATTTTGAGAAGCAGCAAGAGGGTTCTACCAACCCTCTATTCTCTGATTCCCGGAACCAGGCGAGAAGGGAATCTCATCGCTCGCATCGTCAAAGGGACAAAGTGGTCGCGCGCTGACCAGACTCCTATCGGCACATTTTCCCAGAATCTCTGAGGAGATCTACTTGTAATCTTTTTAAGAATACTTGTAATTTAGCTCCTCAAACTTTTTATTTGTAAGTTTTCCCCTTTTGCAAATTAATGGAAAACAAGATGGCGACTCCGCTGGGGATTGTATTCTCCTCTGCTGAGAATCAAGTGTCGCAATGCGACGAACAGACCTTCGGGTCTATCTCTGAATTCAGAAAAGCCGGTGCAGCCAGATCTTCTCTGGCTAAATCTTCAAGCAAAGTCTCTGCCGAGACGGAGAAGGTTCTCTGCAAACCTGCCGCGGTTCTCTGGCGCAACAAGGAAACATGTCCGCAGCCCAGATCCTGCACTTTTGAGAACCTGGTTATCCAGATCGATCAAGGAAGATTTGAAGAAGTCCTCTCTGGGGGTGGCCTGACGCTTCGAGCACGGAAGCACGAGAAGGTCTTCATGACCAAGGTTTCAAATCAGAAACCAGAGGCAGAATTTTGCCAACACCCCACAGCCCGCTTGTGGCTATTCAGGTTCCTTGCGAACCTATGCATCCTCTGCCAAAGCGGATATGGAAGCCTAAACAGAAGTCCTCTGCTGAAGCTTCAGGCGTGGCCACGCCAAAGCCGCGCCTCTCTTATGAAGAAAAAGGCAAGATGCCCGCCTGCGCCAACAGTGCTGCCAACCATAAAGTCAAGACGGCAATCATACCGTCGCCTAGAGCAGCAACGCCTATTGATAGCCTTGTCCTCACAAGCAAGGCTATTGTACCTCGGCGTACTCATCGGGTTTACAGCCGCGAGGTTAGAACCAGAGCACTATTCGGTGCTAATCCTTTCCGCAGGAATAAGGGGAACGATGCGTTGTCCCAAATACCAGATTATTCAGGCCCCTACAGGGCCGACCTGCGAGAATTCTTGGCGGACAAGCGGAGATTGAAGCATTTCCAGACTACTTCCTCCTGTTGTCGACGAAGTGGATGCCAGTTGGTGATGGTCCATTCTATGCAGTGTCGGTTACGACCGACCCTCGCCACTTCTCCATACCAGCGATCAGTCTTTGATCGACTGTCTCCGCGCATCCCAATAAAGCATCTCAGAAGGAGCGGCTCACCAGATCCAGCCTCTGCATCCGTCAACATGACCGGAAGGGGGCGAGAACCGCGCAGAGGAGGTCATACATCTGAAGATACCCCTTTCGGCTCCCCAGATCCAGATTACTGCCCAGGCTTAGGTGAAGTCTTGGTGCGCGAAGAAGGTGTTTTCCGAAACACCAGGTCTAGGGTGGCAATACCCTATAACTATGAGCAGGCTTCTTCCTCAAAGACCCTGATCTCCCACAGTCCAGGCGATCACCCCAATCATCTGATGAAGAAGATGAAGACAGCGGGTATGCATCTTCAGCAACAGTCAGTTCTATACGGACGGACAAAGCATCGGTCAATATGGCCGAGAACGCCAATGACGACCTTCGTCAGCGTTTGGAAGCTCAGGAGCAGACCTCCAGAACTCAGCAAGAGGCCCTGGACAATATTCAACAGATGCTCGCTCAGCTCCTCAGCAACCGGAATGATGATACCGGGAGTAATCATGACGAGGAGGGACATCTCAGCAATGATCCGCCCAAGACGGAGAAATCTAAGAGAGGCTCTTCCCTGGATGCCGAAGTCCTTAAAGGCCTTCAAGCTCAAATTTCATCCCTGGCTCAGAAGGATGAATTGAAGAAAGTGGGGGTAGTCCGTCCTTACCCACTGGAATGGGATTCGGTGCCATATCCGCCAAAGTTCAAACCACCAACGTTGCATACGTATGATGGTAAGAGCTCGCCAAATCAGCACATCTACTATTTTCGGTCTCAGACCGGCAATGTTATAAGCAACGATGCCATCATGGCTAAGCTGTTCATTGGCACCTTGAAAGGGGTGGCATTCGACTGGTTCCGAAGCCTTCCTCAGGGCTCTATCAATGCCTGGGTCGACCTGGAAACTCGGTTCCTCTCTCGCTTCTATGAGGATGACACCGAAGTGACCATGGACAAGCTCCTTTCTACTGTGCAGAGGAAAGGCGAATCTGTCCGTGAATACATTGAGCGGTTCAGAAATCTATCTCTGATGTGCCCAGCAGGGATGCCATTACCTATGCTCTTACAGACATGCAGGCACAACTTCTTGGATCAAGTAGAAGTTCGCATGGGGGCTGTCAAAGCCCATACTTGGAAGGAATTGGTCGAACAAGCTGAGATAGCCGAGAAGTCGGCTAAGAAGTTCGAGCCATCCGTCCCTAGAAACAAATGGGGCGCGAACAACAAAGGGCGTAGCGATCTCCCACAGTCCTCCCAAGTTAAGGGGAAGGAAATCATGTCTGTGGAACTTTCGGGAGACCTGCAGTCAAAGGCCAAGAAGAGCGGCGTCAATAGCCAAGAGCCTAAGTTCCCTCCGAAGCAGTACTCCTTCAGAGATGATCAGGTGGTCACGATATTCCATCTGCTCCACAAAGGGAATAAGATGAAGCTACCAGATGCTCGGCGTCCTAATGAGATAGGGCGCACAAACGACCCCAAATACTGTCTTTATCATAGGATGGTCCATCATCCTACTGACAAGTGCTATGTTCTCAAGGATAGAATTCAAGCCTTGGTCGACGCCGGAGTCCTCACACTGAAGACGGAGCAGAAGAAAGTCACTGCCAATATGGTGACTCTTGAGTTCGGCACTGCCCAGAAGGTCATGATTCCTGACGGGACCTATCCAGCCCCCACACCGCGGTTGGAAGTCAAGCATCCTCCGGCCATGACTCAAAACAACAAGGGTCTCGTCCCCTTGACATTGGAGACAGGGGAAGTTATGTGGATACACCCTGACCTCGTCCAAGACGTACAGCGGACGTCGAAGGACTCCAGCAGAAAGGGCAAGCCCTGCAATGTCATCTCTGTCCTGCCAGATGATGACAACCTTACTTCGGCTTCCCTCAGTGATTCAGAAGGAGAAAAGCATGCTTGCACAGCGCAGGCAGATGCGCCTCAACAGACGGGCACCCGATCTGGAAAATCATACTTGAGGCATTATGACAAGTCTACTGACGAGATACAACAGCAAACGACGTCAGTACCGATGCCGACATCCGCTCCAGTCCTGACCAAAGGGAGAGAGAAGCCTAAGGAAGTGCGGTTCGACCATGTGTTGAAGAAACCGCCAGGCCAAGGGTTAGCCACGCCCTTCCGCTTTGATATATTGGCTCACTTAGCCAATATCTCGGCTCGTATCACAATACACGAGCTTCTTCGTCTCTCTAAAGAGACAAGAGAGGCACTCAGAGATGCGCTAGCCAACTCAGAGTCCTTTCTGACATACATGCCTGAGGTTCCTGGTGATGAGATGCGGCCTTCCTGCTCAGAGTGTCATCACGCACAATCCAAGGTGCCTGCCATTACCTTCACGGCGGAAGATATGCTTCTCAAGGACAACAAGCACGATCGATCTCTGTACTACACCGGATATATCGGTTCAACCTGCATTGAAAGGATACAAGTCGATCCGGGGTCTGCACTCAGCATCATCCCCAAAAGGCTCCTCTACTTCCTCGGCATACCACTGTACAGGTTGTCTGCGACCACCACTACAATATACGGTTTTAACGCCGGGAGCAGCCATCCGCTGGGAAAGATTCGGCTCCGTTGCAGAATCGGAAGCCTGAAGTCAGAAGTGACGTGCTATGTCATTGATGCTGACACATCATACAACCTGCTACTGGGACGACCATGGATCCATGCCAACTGGATCGTTCCTTCCACTCTCCATCAGTGCTTCAAGTATGTTGAGGATGATGTGACAGTACGAACTGTCTTCGCTGAGAAGCAACCCTTCAAGGGGGTGGAAAACTACTTCACTGATGCTTTCCTATACCAAGAGGCTAGTGGAACGCCGGGAGAAACATTGCCAGACGATGAAGAGAGTGGCAATGAGGCGGATTCAGAATCCGAAACAGGCATGCCAGCCATTTTGATTGGCGAACCAATTACAGCATGTTTCCTCAATGACCCCCAACGTAATACCCCTCCTGAAGAGGAAGGCGAATGGATAATTAATGATAATATTTCTTTTGATTATCCTGCGAGCATCGAGTCATCCATTATGGATGGCTCTCTTCATATGCCCGTACATGAGCCGAGTGTGGCTAGCACATCTGTGGAAGCCATAGAAGGGGCCACGCTAGTGATCCCTCCATCTGTAATACCCAGTTCCCGGAATACGTACTTAGTTGCGTATTCAGTTTTTCGATCGTATTTTTCGATTTACTTCTTGTATTTGACCGATTTTAGTTTTAAATATCATTTTCTAGTATGTTATATTTTCTAGGATTTTCTGGAATTTTCTCGAATTAAATTGAAAATCTTCAAAACCGGTGTCGACCAGTACCGCTGATCGATTCCCAGATTTTTAATTTACAGACGGATTGGAATTTCTCAAAGAGTCTTTAGACATTTCCTCTTAGAATCATATTTTTTACCTAAATACTTTTTCTGAGGATTTTATGAATTTATGAAAATTCCACCGGAGTCGGTATCAGCCAGTATCCGGGATTTTAATTTACAACTGGGATCGAATTTTGAGAAACCGCTTTCACGTATCTTCTTAGAATATTATTTCCTATCTTAATTCATTTTTTGGGAATTTCCAAAATTTATTAGATTTTCTGTCAAAACTGGCGTCGACCGACATCGACGGCCGATTCCAGAAATTTTAATTTCAAAACGATAAATTATTTCTTGAAACGAATTTCACCATGAGTCTTAAAATAATATTTTTGATTTTTTGTGAATTTCTGCGGGTCGTTCCGAGATACTTGATTTCGGGACGATTTCGGTATTTTTCCGAATGTTTTCCGCATCCACGACCCAAACCCGGGAATCAGTCTTTTCAACAGTTTCACTTTTTGAGTCCAAGAAAATATCTTCTCTTATGAATTTCTTTTCCTTTTTCCTTTTTTCTTTATTTCCTTTCCTTCCTCCACAAGCCACAAAGTTCTCCAACTTCCACCATTTTCTACACACTTCCACCAACAAATATCTTCACTACAAACAAATTCCAAACTCTCTCCCCTCCCCATGGCTGGCCAAGATTGGCCAAGAGAAACACCTCACCTCTCCACTTTACAAATAACCCCTCTCTTTTACATTTTTGGCACCTCCTTCACAAAATCAAAACCTATATAAACTTTTCCTTCTCATTTCTCCTTCATTTTCACTTCACTTCACCAAAAACTTAGCCTCCACCAAGAGAAGTCTTCACCCTCACCAATTCCTCCTTCATCTTCACCACAACCACAACCACTACAACCTCCTACCTTCATCTTCTTCCTCCTCCAACTCCATTAAACCTACCACAAACTTCCAAACCACCACCAAAACCTTCACCTTCACCAAACAACAACCATCACCCCTTCATCACCTTGAGGCCGGCCACCTCCTTTTGGATTGGGGGCCGTGATCCTCTTCGCCGTCGGCAATACTAAGGCCGGTTCCCCCCTTTTTAGGATTGGGGCCGGGTTTGCTTAGTTGTCGACATCGCCGTAGACTTTCCGGTAATCGCTTGCGATTATTCCGGCGGTCGTTTTGGTGATAAGTTGAACAAGAACTCTCTCGGATCGTTGGACGCATAAGAACGTTTTTAGGCGAGTAACTTTACTCGCCAAGACATGGACTTGTAAACTCTTTTTATTATTGTATTTTATGTTGTGCGGTGTGGTTGTACTGTTAAACGCGGAGTTATCTCCTGCGTCTAGGCATTTCCTTAACGCGGCCTTCGCGTTATTTCGATGCGACGCAGAGCTAAAGCTCGCGTCTGCGTTCGATTTATACTGACATGACGTGGAGTTATACTCACGTCCGCGTTCTCCTCATGCCCTGATTTAACGCAGGTCACGAGCCTCGCGTTTTGATACCTTCGTGACGCGATCCCCGCGTCTGAGAACCCTGCGTCTGCTACTTTCGCGTCTGCTATGCCCATGTCGATGTTCTTCTTGCATTAACGCGACGCAAAACCCATGTCCGCGTCCGCGTTCTCCTCGCGTCCTGACCTGAATGCAGACCTCGCGTTTGCGGCACCTTTGCGATGCGAACCCCGCGTCTGCTATTTTCGCGTCTGATATTTTCGCGTCTGATACTTTCGCGTCTGCTACTTTCGCGTCTGCTACTCCCAGACGAATATCACTTCTTATCATGCTATCTCTTGACACCAAGCATGATCACTTGACTCTTATAATTATCACGATAATGGGAATGATAACCGGACATCATGCTTTACTAACTTGATTACGTAATAGTACGAATTGTACTCCTGATATTCCAGACTTGCTCCTGCTCATTCCCGAAATCTGATAATTATCTAAAGGACTCTTAAAATGAGACAACTTGCATCGGGTCGGGGGAAATATGCGGCTATCAATATATGTTCGTGTTTACAGTGGCATTAGGTATGTTGTGCAACTAAAATATCCGGTCTGACCTGTGGGCCTCCAGGCGACCGAGGGGAGTGCTGGCTCCCTCTTCCTGATACCATCATGATAAAGGGCATACATAAGTCCCTCCTGTTAGCCTTGCGGCTGGTTCCGTCACCAAGCAACGGAACAATCCTGGACCGTGGTCCCGGGCATGTACGGGACCCACTGTAAACATAGTTCGTTGATACCCCCGCTGGTTTCCAATAACAACCTTGCTTTACTCGGATATGGATCTATGTGCGCTGGGACGCTAGTTCACTTAGCTAGATATCAAAGTAAGACAAGTAATAATAATAAAAGACGCCAACTGTAGATCTGTTGTATACGCCTGGATTACGGGGACATGAGATAAAGGTATATGGATGAGGGTTTCCTTGTTTGGATTATTCCTTCGAGGTACTAGTCTCATGGAGCTGTAACCTAAGCTTATACAATGTCTTTCCAACCTTATCTTGTGATGCTTCCATTACTTGCTGACTGATTAATTATACTGTTCCAACTCTCCTGCTCTTGTCTTTTTGCCACTCGGCTGTAACCTGATCATTTGTTTGGGAGGTCCTGACTCCCTTGAATTTGTATGTTCAGGTTCCGAAGATTGGATCGAAGTGGAACCGTCCACAGAAGATCAAGCTTTCCTTGTTGAGCAGGCCGACTAGTTTCAGTTCCCTTTGTGCCAGACTTTTCTCTTCGACTCACGGGATCTTCGTCCAACTCGTGAGCATTTTGTGTTCATATTGTAAATCGTACTTTTGGACTTGGTTGTGATATAAGACACATGTACTGTGTAATAGTATATCATATCCTGTGATAACTTTGTAATTTGTACTTCTTAAGTTGGCATATGATTGAATACCACGCTTTGTTGTACTCTGATTCCTGCTTGTACTAATGCTTAGCGTATATATGTGAGGGTATTTTGACCTGCGTATATACGTCGCAGTGACGTCCCCGTACCGTGGGATCGGGGCGTTACAGGTTGGTATCAGAGCCTAGGCTCTCACACCTATAGTACAATCAAGCAGCAAATTAATGAAATTTGCTATTGCCAACTACAATGTACAAAGTTATCTAGTCCTTCTTGATTCCTTCATATCCTAAAATCCTTCCATTTTTCCAATTTCCAGTCATCTTTTACCAACTAAGTATGGATAGAAGGACGAGTCGTAACAACTCAGGACAAGTATCAAACGGACCCACGGGAGAGAATGCCGATATTCTGAGGTTATCCAGACGATGGTGGAAAATCAGCAACAACAGACAGAACTCTTCCGGCAAGAGTTAGCAGCTCCTAAAGAACAAAGGCCGGGGAACATATCCGACTTTCGACGGTTGCAACCAGCCATTTTTACAGGAGGAGAGAAACCATTGGATGCTGAACAATGGCTAATCGACACCACGGATCTGTTGAACGCAGCAAGAGTTCCAAAGAAAAATCAAGTAGAGGTTGCCAAGATTCAATTGAAGGATGTAGCCAGAACCTGGTGGCTAGCTGAGGAGGCAAGATTGGACAACCTGTCACCTGGGACACATTTTCCAAGAGCTTCTATAGCAGATTCTTCCTGCCACGGCTCAGAAAGATATGGAAGAACAGTTTATCCGACTTCAGCAATGGAATCGGTCCGTGGATGAGTACGCCGCAGAATTTTTAAGACTCAGCCGCTTTGCTCCATACATGGTGACTGATGAGGAGAAGCGGGCAAGTAGATTCCAACAGGGCCTACAAATGGACATCCAAGTCTTTCTAATGCCCCAGCAGCTGAAAACCTATTCCGAAGTCCTCACCATAGCTCGAGAAGTGGAGCGTGGATTGGAGAAGAAGAAAGTTAACCTGATAAGGAACCAGGCCATGAAGAGGCCATTTCCACAAATGGGGAGAGGAGGCCCATTCAGAGCAGCAAAAGTTCAGACAATGAGACGACCATTCCGACCAGCTCCTTTCCAGATGGCCCAACCGTTTACCTTCTGTAGCTATTGCCAGAAACCAGGGCACTCTCGACAAAATTGCCGTAGTGCAAATGGATTATGTCTGGTGTGTGGTTCTCGTGACCATACCATAGAAGCCTGTCCCCATAAAAGAATGGGAATAGCCAACCAAGTCTTGCCAGCACTTCCAGGGCCAAATGGGCAGAGGAACCAAGGACCAATGATTAGGGAAGCCCTTCCCCCTCCTCCACAACAAGCTATTCGCCCAGTCCAAAGAGGAGTTAGGACTGCAGCAGGACGTGGAAAGGGACAAGCTTACAACTTAACGGAGGAAGAGGCCGAGGCTTCTGAAGAGGTGGTAACAGGTAAGATCAGGGTACACTCAAAACCTGTTCTAGCCCTTTTTGATTCAGGTGCTTCCCACTGTTACATCTCAGATCATTTTGTTGCCTTACATTCTATACCTGTTAAGTCTTTAGACCATCAGTGGGAGATTAGTATAGGGAATGGAGTAGTCGTATCTACTAAAGTTTGTATTGATTGCCCTGTAGAACTATGTAACAGAACATTGACCATAGATATGCTCGTTCTAGATACCAAAGGGTACGACGTAATCTTAGGCATGACCTGGCTAAGCAAATACTATGCAGTTATTGACTGTCGGGAGAAGAGAATTGAGTTCAGAATTCCAAGTCAGCCGGAATTTCAATTTAACGGAGAACCTAAGGCTGTCAAGAGAAAAACTCAGATGGCTACTTCAGAAATTCAGAAGAAGAAAGTACCGGTTTGGGATGAGTTCCCAGAAGTGTTTGCTGAAATCTCAGGACTTCCGCCTGACAGGATGATTGAATTCTCCATTGACACTGTTCCAGGCACAGTCCCAATATCCAAAGCTCCGTACAGAATGGCACCCATTGAGTTGGAAATTCTAAAGAAACAGCTGCAAGAATATTCTGACAAGGGATTGATTAGACCAAGTACTTCACCCTGGGGAGCTCCAGTACTATTGGCAAACAAAAAGGATGGTGGTAAACGGTTATGTATCGATTATAGAGAATTGAACAAAGTTACCATCAAGAACAAGTATCCCTTACCAAGGATTGATGACCTGTTTGACCAACTACATGGAGCCCGAGTATTCTCTAAATTAGATTTACAATCGGGTTACCATCAGCTAAAGGTGAAGAAAGAAGATATTCCAAAGACAGCATTCAGGACCCGTTATGGCCACTATGAATTTCTAGTTAT
This sequence comes from Agave tequilana, assembly GCA_038442645.1. NCBI lineage: Eukaryota > Viridiplantae > Streptophyta > Magnoliopsida > Asparagales > Asparagaceae > Agave > Agave tequilana. The sequence continues at coordinate 272,252 of JAVJIF010029832.1, read as the reverse complement.
GCCTTTCGGAGTCACCAATGCCCCTGCAGTATTCATGGATTTGATGAACAGAGTGTTCTCGCCATATTTAGATCAGTTTGTGGTGGTTTTATAGATGACATCTTGATCTATTCAAAGAACAACAGGGAGCATGCAGAACACTTGAGGATAGTATTACAGACTCTCAAACAAGAGCAGCTTCATGCTAAACAGAGCAAATGTGACTTCTGGTTAGACCGTATAGCCTTCCTTGGGCACATGATTTCAGCAGAAGGAATTTCAGTTGATCCCAGCAAAATCCAGGCAGTAAAGGACTGGCCAATTCCAAAGACAGTGACTGAAATTAAGAGTTTTATTGGATTAGCTGGATATTACAGACGCTTTGTCCAAGATTTCTCAAAGATTGCAGCCCCGTTAACAAAGCTCACCCGAAAAGGAGAAAGGTATATATGGACAGAGGAATGTACTGCAGCATTTGAACAATTGAAGAAAAGACTCATTACAGCTCCAATCTTGAAGACTCCCTCAGGAAGAGGAGGGATGGTCATATACAGTGATGCATTAGGAAAAGGCCTGGGGTGTGTACTAATGCAACATGATCATGTCATAGCTTATGCATCCAGACAATTGAAGCCACATGAGCGAAATTACCCAACTCATGACTTAGAGCTGGCAGCAGTAATATTCGCCCTAAAGATCTGGAGGCATTATCTTCTGGGAGACAAAGTGTTAATATACACGGATCACAAGAGCCTTAAGTATATTTTCACACAGAAGGAATTGAACATGAGACAGAGACGGTGGCTTGAATTAATGGCGGACTATGATATAGACTTGCAATATCATCCGGGCAAGGTCAACACAGTACCAGATGCATTGAGCAGGAAGCCAGAAAATAGAATACTAGTCCAACTTACTCAACAGAAGGAGTTAATTCAAGACATCATAAGATTGGACTTAATGTTAGTACAAAGGACTGATAAGGCAGGACAGTTAATGACCCTTCAGATTCAATCAGCATTGATAAATGAGATTAAAGAAGCTCAAAAGGAAGACCCCAGATTGCAGAAATTCAGAGCTCAAGTAGAGGCTGGATTGAGAACAGATATCTGTATTCACTCGGATGGTGCTCTATACTTTGGTAACAGAATTTGTGTTCCTCAAGGAGAAGTTCGACAGAAAATTCTAGCAGAAGCACACAGTTCAGCCTATTCCATACACCCAGGGGGGACTAAAATGTATCAAGATATAAAGAGACAGTTTTGGTGGAATGCTATGAAAAGAGAGATAGCCCAGTATGTGGCCAAGTGCTTAGTTTGTCAGCAGATAAAGATAGAACATCAAAGAACAGCTGGATTCTACAACCCTTACCAATACCCGAGTGGAAGTGGGAACACATCACCATGGATTTTGTCACGGCACTACCTCGTAGTCCCAAGGGTAATAATGCAGTATGGGTAATCATTGATCGCCTCACCAAATCAGCTCACTTCATACCGTTCAGGGTAGGTCAAACAACAGAAGTTCTGGCAGACAAATACATGAAGGAAATAGTTCGTCTACATGGAGTTCCGGTTAGCATCGTATCAGATAGAGACACAAGATTCCGATCGCATTTCTGGGAAAGTCTCCAAGAAAGTCTAGGAACTCGTCTGAAATTCAGTACTTCATATCACCCCCAGACAGACGGACAATCTGAACGGACTATCCAAATTCTTGAAGACATGCTAAGAGCCTGCATGATTGAATTCAAGGGATCATGGGAAGACTATCTTCATCTGGCAGAATTCTCTTATAATAACAGTTATCAGGCCAGTATCAAGATGGCACCATTTGAAGCATTATATGGAAGAAAATGTAGGTCACCGATTTGTTGGGACGAAGTCGGTGAGAGAAGGCTTCTAGGGTCAGAGATCCTAATTCAGACAACAGACAAAGTCCGAATCATTAGAGATCACCTTCGGGCAGCACAGAGCCGACAGAAAAGTTGGGCTGACACAAAGAGAAGGCCATTGGAATTTAAGACAGGAGACCATGTATTTTTAAAGATATCACCCACCAAAGGGGTAATCCGGTTCGGTACTCGTGGAAAGCTTAGCCCAGGATACATCGGCCCATTCGAAATTTTGGATCGTGTGGGAGATGTGTCCTACCGATTGGCATTACCTCCATCTTTAGACGGAGTACACAATGTATTCCACGTATCACAGTTGAGGAAGTATGTCAAGGATGAGAATCATATCCTAGATCACTCCGAACTGGAACTACAACCAGATCTGTCCTATCAAGAGCAACCGATGGCCATTTTGGATAAAAGTGTTAAGACCTTGAAGAATAAGGCAATACCATTAGTGTTGGTTTCTTGGAATAGGCATGTGCCAGGAGAGGCCACGTGGGAACGAGAGGATGTTATCCGTGAACGTTATCCTCAACTATTCACAACTTAAGTTGGTAAAATTCCTTCTCTCTATCCTTCTCTACCGTCACCTTCCCCTTCCTGAAATTTCGAGGACGAAATTTTTTGTAAGGTGGATGGATTGTAATACCCAGTTCCCGGAATACGTACTTAGTTGCGTATTCAGTTTTTCGATCGTATTTTTCGATTTACTTCTTGTATTTGACCGATTTTAGTTTTAAATATCATTTTCTAGTATGTTATATTTTCTAGGATTTTCTGGAATTTTCTCGAATTAAATTGAAAATCTTCAAAACCGGTGTCGACCAGTACCGCTGATCGATTCCCAGATTTTAATTTACAGACGGATTGGAATTTCTCAAAGAGTCTTTAGACATTTCCTCTTAGAATCATATTTTCTACCTAAATACTTTTTCTGAGGATTTTATGAATTTATGAAAATTCCACCGGAGTCGGTATCAGCCAGTATCCGGGATTTTAATTTACAACTGGGATCGAATTTTGAGAAAACGCTGTCACGTATCTTCTTAGAATATTATTTCCTATCTTAATTCATTTTTTGGGAATTTCCAAAATTTATTAGATTTTCTGTCAAAACTGGCGTCGACCGACATCGACGGCCGATTCTAGGAATTTAATTTCAAAACGATAAATTATTTCTTGAAACGAATTTCACCATGAGTCTTAAAATAATATTTTTGATTTTTGTGAATTTCTGCGGGTCGTTCCGAGATACTTGATTTCGGGACGATTTCGGTATTTTTCCGAATGTTTTCCGCATCCACGACCAAACCCGGGAATCAGTCTTTTCAACAGTTTCACTTTTTGAGTCCAAGAAAATATCTTCTCTTATGAATTTCTTTTCCTTTTTCCTTTTTTCTTTATTTCCTTTCCTTCCTCCACAAGCCACAAAGTTCTCCAACTTCCACCATTTTCTACACACTTCCACCAACAAATATCTTCACTACAAACAAATTCCAAACTCTCTCCCCTCCCCATGGCTGGCCAAGATTGGCCAAGAGAAACACCTCACCTCTCCACTTTACAAATAACCCTCTCTTTTACATTTTGGCACCTCCTTCACAAAATCAAAACCTATATAAACTTTTCCTTCTCATTTCTCCTTCATTTTCACTTCACTTCACCAAAAACTTAGCCTCCACCAAGAGAAGTCTTCACCCTCACCAATTCCTCCTTCATCTTCACCACAACCACAACCACTACAACCTCCTACCTTCATCTTCTTCCTCCTCCAACTCCATTAAACCTACACAAACTTCCAAACCACCACCAAAACCTTCACCTTCACCAAACAACAACCATCACCCTTCATCACCTTGAGGCCGGCCACCTCCTTTTGGATTGGGGGCCGTGATCCTCTTCGCCGTCGGCAATACTAAGGCCGGTTCCCCCTTTTTAGGATTGGGGCCGGGTTTGCTTAGTTGTCGACATCGCCGTAGACTTTCCGGTAATCGCTTGCGATTATTCCGGCGGTCGTTTTGGTGATAAGTTGAACAAGAACTCTCTCGGATCGTTGGACGCATAAGAACGTTTTTAGGCGAGTAACTTTACTCGCCAAGACATGGACTTGTAAACTCTTTTTATTATTGTATTTTATGTTGTGCGGTGTGGTTGTACTGTTAAACGCGGAGTTATCTCCTGCGTCTAGGCATTTCCTTAACGCGGCCTTCGCGTTATTTCGATGCGACGCAGAGCTAAAGCTCGCGTCTGCGTTCGATTTATACTGACATGACGCGGAGTTATACTCACGTCCGCGTTCTCCTCATGCCCTGATTTAACGCAGGTCACGAGCCTCGCGTTTTGATACCTTCGTGACGCGATCCCCGCGTCTGAGAACCCTGCGTCTGCTACTTTCGCGTCTGCTATGCCCATGTCGATGTTCTTCTTGCATTAACGCGACGCAGAACCCATGTCCGCGTCCGCGTTCTCCTCGCGTCCTGACCTGAACGCAGACCTCGCGTTTGCGGCACCTTTGCGATGCGAACCCCGCGTCTGCTATTTTCGCGTCTGATATTTCGCGTCTGATACTTTCGCGTCTGCTACTTTCGCGTCTGCTACTCCCAGACGAATATCACTTCTTATCATGCTATCTCTTGACACCAAGCATGATCACTTGACTCTTATAATTATCACGATAATGGGAATGATAACCGGACATCATGCTTTACTAACTTGATTACGTAATAGTACGAATTGTACTCCTGATATTCCAGACTTGCTCCTGCTCATTCCCGAAATCTGATAATTATCTAAAGGACTCTTAAAATGAGACAACTTGCATCGGGTCGGGGGAAATATGCGGCTATCAATATATGTTCGTGTTTACAGTGGCATTAGGTATGTTGTGCAACTAAAATATCCGGTCTGACCTGTGGGCCTCCAGGCGACCGAGGGGAGTGCTGGCTCCCTCTTCCTGATACCATCATGATAAAGGGCATACATAAGTCCCTCCTGTTAGCCTTGCGGCTGGTTCCGTCACCAAGCAACGGAACAATCCTGGACCGTGGTCCCGGGCATGTACGGGACCCACTGTAAACATAGTTCGTTGATACCCCCGCTGGTTTCCAATAACAACCTTGCTTTACTCGGATATGGATCTATGTGCGCTGGGACGCTAGTTCACTTAGCTAGATATCAAAGTAAGACAAGTAATAATAATAAAAGACGCCAACTGTAGATCTGTTGTATACGCCTGGATTACGGGGACATGAGATAAAGGTATATGGATGAGGGTTTCCTTGTTTGGATTATTCCTTCGAGGTACTAGTCTCATGGAGCTGTAACCTAAGCTTATACAATGTCTTTCCAACCTTATCTTGTGATGCTTCCATTACTTGCTGACTGATTAATTATACTGTTCCAACTCTCCTGCTCTTGTCTTTTTGCCACTCGGCTGTAACCTGATCATTTGTTTGGGAGGTCCTGACTCCCTTGAATTTGTATGTTCAGGTTCCGAAGATTGGATCGAAGTGGAACCGTCCACAGAAGATCAAGCTTTCCTTGTTGAGCAGGCCGACTAGTTTCAGTTCCCTTTGTGCCAGACTTTTCTCTTCGACTCACGGGATCTTCGTCCAACTCGTGAGCATTTTTGTGTTCATATTGTAAATCGTACTTTTGGACTTGGTTGTGATATAAGACACATGTACTGTGTAATAGTATATCATATCCTGTGATAACTTTGTAATTTGTACTTCTTAAGTTGGCATATGATTGAATACCACGCTTTGTTGTACTCTGATTCCTGCTTGTACTAATGCTTAGCGTATATATGTGAGGGTATTTTGACCTGCGTATATACGTCGCAGTGACGTCCCCGTACCGTGGGATCGGGGCGTTACACCATCCAAACAAGGTCAGTTGCCGATAATCTTCGGTAGAACCCAGCCACGGGGACCTGCAGCTACAGATTCAAGCTCGGACTCAGAAGCCCCACAGTTCTTCCATTATGCGCAACCGGCACGCCATATTATGGAGAAGATGGGATATGACTTGAAGCAGGCAAGCGGCCTGAACTTCAGAAAAGGAAGACGCGGTCTGATGCGTAATGCTGTCCCGAAAGGGAAACCTGCAAATTACTATGATAGTACACGCAGGGGTTGGGTTATGTTACACCCACATCATCAGTAACGGTTCAAGTCAAAGACGACGAACCAATTCCATCACAGTCGGACTCATCTGCCGAGTGGGACTCTGACATCAGCATAGGAGGAATGTTCAATGGCCTCACTGTGAATATGACTTCAGGCAGTCAATTAGAACCTGCGGAAGCTGCTGATGAGGAACCTTGGCCCAACAATTAAGTCTCCAATGGGAAAGCGGTTCGAGCTGCGCGAGCCACCTACCGAAGACAAGGTGATGCAGATCAACTTGGGCAGTCAAGATCATCCCAAACCGATTTTCATAAGTGAAAGCCTATCACTTATCGAAAAGGAAGAATTGATAATACTCATAAAAGAGTACATAGATGTCTTCGCCTGGAGCTATGAAGACATGCCCGGACTCGATCCGCAGGTCGCCATGCACCGTCTAAACATCAAGCCCGACGTTAAGCCAGTCAAGCAGCAACAACGTCGGTTCCGCCCAAACATCATGGAGGCTATTGAAGCCGAAGTTCATAAGCTCATTGCTTGTGGCTTCATCTGGGAAGAACAACATCCAGATTGGGTGGCTAACATAGTCCCCGTCCTCAAGAAGAATGGGAAAATACGGATCTGCATCGACTACCGTGATCTCAATACGGCCTGTCCCAAAGATGAGTTCCCACTGCCCATCACCGACGTCATGATTGACAACACATGCGGGTTCGAGAGGATGTCTTTCATGGACGGCTTCTCAGGGTACAACCAGATCAAGATGTATCCCGACGACGAGAAGCATACTTCTTTCCGAACACCATTTGGGGTATACTGCTACACTGTAATGCCCTTCGGACTGAAGAACGCCGGAGCAACCTACCAGCGGGCGATGAGCATGATCTTCCGCGACCATCTCTGAAAGACGGTGGAATGCTATGTTGACGACATTGCCGTCAAAAGCCGCAGCAAAGATGAACAACTTCGCGATCTGAGAACGATGTTCGATATAATGCGGGCTCATCAGTTGAAAATGAACCCGACAAAATCCTTTTTAGGAGTGTCTAGTGGCAAGTTCCTCGGATTCATTGTCACATCAAAAGGGATCCATCTAGACCCAGACAAAGTCAAAGCCATCCAAGACATGCATCCACCAAGGAATCTCAAAGAGCTCAGAGGCTTACAAGGCAGGTTAGCCTATATCAGAAGATTCATTGCAAATCTTTCGGGCCGTTGCTAGCCCTTTACCCGACTAATGAAGAAGGGTACTGCCTTCATATGGGACCAAGCTTGTCAAGAAGCTTATGAAGACATTAAGAGGTATCTCACAAAACCTCCTGTCTTAGTGGCCTTACATCAGGGAGACCATTCTTGCTTTATGTAAAAGCTCTGGACTATTCCCTCGGCGCCCTCCTCGCTCAGAAGGACGACAATGGCCATGAGCAGGCCATTTATTATCTGAGCAGGACTCTCATAGGAGCGGAATCTCGCTACAATCCTATTGAGAAAGAGTGCTTAGCTCTCGTCTTCGCTGTCCAGAAGACACGACATTATTTGGTTGGCCAAACCATACATGTCATCTCCAGGGTGAACCCTCTACGTCTTCTCATGACGAAGCCAGGGTCGCTGAATTCAAGGTTGGCTAAATGGGCACTTCTGTTGTCTCAATACGACATGACCTTTACTCCTTAGAAAGCAGTTAAAGGTCAGGCCCTTGCAGAGTTCTTAGCTGCGCATCCAGTTCCGGAACATTCAAAACTTCACGAAGACATCCCTGATGAGGTCTTCGAATCTAATGCAACCTCAGTAGAGAAAGTGTGGCAGATGTTCTTTGACGGAGCATCGCGGATGGGCCCCAAAGGGAAGATTATTGCCGGAGTGGGGCTTGTGTTCATCTCCCCACAGGATCATATCCTTCCCAGAGCATTCTCCTTGACAGAATCATGCTCTAATAATGTAGCGGAATACAATGCTCTGCTCATTGGTCTCCAGCTCGCCCATGGAATGGGGGTACGCTACCTCGAAACTTACGGCGATTCAAAGCTGATCATTAGCCAGGTAAAAGGCGAATATGAAGTCCGCCATGAGGACTTGGTGCCTTACTATCATACAGCCATCGAATTGGCTAGCTTATTTGAAGGCTTCTACATCGGGCATGTGTCCCGATCTCAAAATACCAAGGCGGATGCTCTCGCTGCATTAGCGACAACGCTAGCCTTGCCAGCCGACACCGAGTATCACCTCACAGTCGCAACCCGGCATCTCGTATGCTCCAAGCATATGCTAAGGATCCAAGAGGTCCATAACATCTCCGTGGATCTTGAGCCGAGGGATTGGCGCTTCCCTCTCATTGACTATGCTCTGCACGGTCTGCTTCCAGACGATCCCAAAGAAGCGGCGTCCATCAGACGAAGGTCGCTCCGTTTCTACTATGATCCCACTTTGAAGACACTCTACCGTCGTTCATATGATGGTATCCTCCTCCGTTGCCTTTCTCATTCAGAGGCACAGGAAGTGCTCAAAGAAGCACATGACGGCATTTGCGGGGCTCACCAGCCGGGTCCAAAGCTCAAAGACAGGCTGCACAGACTTGGGTACTACTGGCCGACCATGATGGCCGATGCCACCCAATATGCACGAAGGTGTAAGGCGTGCCAGGTCCATGCAGACTTCATACACCAACCTTCGGAGTTGCTCCACCCTACTGTTGCTTCGTGGCCATTTGAAGCATGGGGAATTGATGTCGTAGGGCCAATCAGTCCCTCTTCGGTAAGAGGTCACCGGTTTATCCTGGCAATAACCGATTACTTCTCAAAATGGGCAGAGGCCATACCATTGGCCGAAGTTAAAACCTCCAATTTGGTTAGCTTCATCAAACACCATGTCATCCATCGATTTGGTGTCCCCAGGCGGATCATCCATGACAATGGTCCCCAATTCGTAAGCCAAGGGTTCCATCGGTTCTGCGATAAATACCGAATTCAGAATGTGGCTTCAACTGCCTACAATCCTGCCGCCAACGGCTTGGCAGAGGCATTTAACAAGACGATCATCAAGCTGCTCAAGAAGTTTGTCTCCTCGAACAAGCGAGATTGGGACGAAAAGCTCGGTGAATGCCTTTGGGCCTACCGGACTACGGTTCGGACACCGACCGGCAATACGCCTTTTTCCCTGGTATATGGGTGCGAAGCAGTTATCCCATTGGAAATCCAGGTGCCATCATTGCGGGTAGCCTTGACTACTAAGTTGACATCAGAAGACAATGATCGCCTGCGTCTTCAAGAGCTCGAAGCCTAGACGAGAAGCGGCTACAAGCTCAGCAACACATCGAGCTATATCAGGCTCGAATGTCAAAAGCCTTCAATAAGAAGGTCAAGCAGAGGGTCTTCCAGAAAGGAGACCTGGTCTTAGCCGTCAGACGACCGATGATCATGACGCACAAGACCAAAGGCAAATTTCAGCCTAAATGGGAAGGACCGTTTGTGATAGAAACAGTCTATTCAAACGGGGCATACCGCCTTATGAATGCAGGTGGCGATCTACTCATGATGCCGATCAATGGCAAATTCTTAAAGAAGTATTATCCTTAATCGAGGATCCTTCTCTCGATCAAGTTAACATTACACCTCTGATCGAGATCCGCGCGTCCGAAATGCGCACAAAGAGAGCCTTTCTCTCTTCCAAGCGAGGCCATACGGCCATGAATCAACTAGGACCTGGCCGTGCACCAGTTATCCTAAAGACAATCGAGGTTGTGCAGACATCAACCTGATAATCTGACATCCTTAACGATTAAGGATAGAGGAAAATGCTGGCCTCTAAGCCCAACATGAGTCCTCGACAACTCATCATGCTGAGGGGAATAGCATGGCTAGCCCAACTCAAACGGTAGTTGGTAAAGGCATATCAAACCCGTTGATAGCTGGGGTTTGCTAAAAATCCCAAGGACCTGCTCCCATTTGATTCCCTCTCCAGAATCACTTACCAATTCTCATCCATAGAATGGTAGGGCCACATATATTCCGCTGTTACGTTAACATTAAACCTATGACAGCAGTCCCCTCATTTCTCCCGTGAGAATGAGACCTCCAAAATCACCTACCAATTCTCATCCATAGAATGGTAGGACCACATATATCCCACTGTTATGTTAACATTAAACCTATGACAGTGGTTCCCTCGTGAAAACGAGACCTCATCACCTATTTTTGAGCTTGGTGGCTTCTCAACCAGTTATGTCATTGCGACCTCTGAACTGGCAGATAACCAAGTCTCACCTACCATTGAGCTTAGTGGCGTCTCAATTGGTTATGTCATTGCGACCTCTGAACCAGCAGACAGCTAAGTCTCAATCCCGAGCCCTGTTGACATTTACAAAAGACAGGTCTCGATACTCGTTGACATTTACAAAAGACGAGTATCACCTATTTTTGAGCTTGGTGGCTTCTCAACCAGTTATGTCATTGCGACTTCTGAACTGGCAGATAACCAAGTCTCACCTACCATTGAGCTTAGTGGCGTCTCAATTGGTTATGTCATTGCGACCTCTGAACCAGCAGACAGCTAAGTCTCAATCCCGAGCCCTGTTGACATTTACAAAAGACAGGTCTCGATACTCGTTGACATTTACAAAAGACGAGTATCACCTATTTTTGAGCTTGGTGGCTTCTCAACCAGTTATGTCATTGCGACCTCTGAACTGGCAGATAGCCAAGTCTCACCTATCATTGAGCTTAGTGGCGTCTCAATTGGTTACGTCATTGTGACCTCTGAACCAGTAGACAGCTAAGTCTCAATCTCGAGTCCTGTTGACATTTACAAAAGACAGGTCTCGATACTTGTTGACATTTACAAAAGACAAGTATCACCTATTTTGAGCTTGGTGGCTTCTCAACCAGTTACGTCATCGCGACCTCTGAACTGGCAGAAAGCCAAGCCCCTATCATTGAGCTTGGTGGCGTCTCAATTGGTTATGTCATTGCAACCTCTGAACCAGCAGACAGCTAAGTCTCAATCTCGAGCCCTGTTGACATTTACAAAAGACAGGCCTCATACTTGCTGACATTTACAAAAGGCAAGTATCTTCACTCCAGCCCCGCAATGGGCTAACCTCGAGACTGGCAACTTCTCAACCAGTTATGTCATCGCGACCTCTGAACTGGCAGATAGCCAAGTTTCATCTATCATTGAGCTTAGTGGCGTCTTAATCGGTTATGTCATTGCGACCTCTGAACCAGTAGACAGCTAAGTCTCAACCTTGAGTCCTGTTGACATTTACAAAAGACAGGTCTCGATACTTGTTGACATTTACAAAAGACAAGTATCACCTATTTTGAGCTTGGTGGCTTCTCAACCAGTTACGTCATCGCGACCTCTGAACTGGCAGAAAGCCAAGCCCCTATCATTGAGCTTGGTGGCGTCTCAATTGGTTATGTCATTGCGACCTCTGAACCAGCAGACAGCTAAGTCTCAATCTCGAGCCCTGTTGACATTTACAAAAGACAGGCCTCATACTTGCTGACATTTACAAAAGGCAAGTATCTTCACTCCAGCCCCGCAATGGGCTAACCTCGAGACTGGCAACATCTCAATTGGTTATGTCATTGCGACCTCTGAACCAACAGACAGTCATGTCTCATTATCCAAATAGCAGAAGTCAAAAGGAAAATTTTCTATTAAAGCCAAAAAGATGGGATACATGGAGGAGCATATACAATGGCCTACAGGCGTATATGGTAAGATCGAATCCGATCCCCGAGCGAAGCTAGCCTCGTTCTCCTGTCATCAGCAGCCTGGGCCAGCGCCTGTGATCTCAGCTCAGCCTCATCGAAGTCCACCGCCTGAGCCAGACGAGCCTCGACCTCCGCCAAAGTCGCCCTCTGTGACGACTTCTGCCGCCCCTGAATAGCTGGACTGATATGACAATCTCCCGACATGGACAGATTCAGCGCTTCGGCTCACACTCCACGCCATCTTCCGAGCCTGAGTCGCAGCCGCGAAGGAGGACAAAGGGAAGTGTCGCTTAGTGGACGGAAGATAAGATTTCTCGCCATCCAACTGAAAAATCCACTGCCCTTCGCCGGCCTGCAACTGGCGATCGGAATCAGGCGCAGCATCCCCGAACATGAAGTCAGGCTTTCTGTAAGTCTGACGATCGACATCCTCAAGAGGAGCCATGGTCAAGATACTCCGGGTGGTCTGCGGGAGACCGCCTTGGATGAGCGTATCCCGAACAAGGGAGCTCCGCTCACTGAATAAAGAAGCCTCTCCATGGAACTGCAGGCTGAGGCTACCACCTGCTCGCCTGGATAGCCCAAACAGACTGTTCGGGATACCGGAGGCGTAATGCACTGCAAAAACAGAAATGAGCTATGATTAGTTCATCAATCAAGTGGATATGAAAATACAAAAATTCACTAAGGCATAGCCTCGCTCAGTGAGAAAAGCCAGCAAGGCGATAGCTTCGAAGAAGCTTGATTTCATGGATAAGACTGCATCCTTGCAGAAAATATCCAAAGCGCTAACTTCGCTTAAAGCAGGAAGTGGCATAACCCTAAGGGCTGACGTCATCAAAAGGATATCATGGTCAACAGTCGTCCTTCGTGGCCACGACTGAAGGAACAGACCCATATCCTGTTCCTCAACAGGATGAAGACTGCCCAAGCAATGGCTTCCTATGGAAGCCTAAAAGAAGAACTGTTCAGTTCTTACTTCCCTGGTGCAAGGAAAATAGGGAAGTTCAGGGAAACGAGTTCCCTAATGAGGATAGATCCCATTCGATCGTCCTAAATAGCCAAATGACCGGCTCCAAAAGAAAAGAGACCTCGGTCTCCAACCAGACAGGAAAATTCCTTACCGGTGACTGGTCGCTCGATGACTGGAGGAGGAAGGCCCTCCGCCGCAGAGGTCGCCACTTCTTTTCCCGCTCGTCTCTTGGGCGCCATTGAAAAGTTGCTAGAGTCCTCAAAGATCTCTGAATGAAAGGGAAGAAGAAGAGGAAGAGATAGAAAGTTCTCTGAAAAAAAGGGAGACCTTTCCATATCCAGCCCGATCGGGCTTTTATAGGCCAATCAGCGCCTAAATCGAGGCCTCGAAAAAGGGCACATGCCGTCGTTTCGAATTAATTCGAAACAATGCCCGAAGCGCCTGGGGCGCTTCCCCAAAGAGCGACGGTTCAATCCCACTAAAGGGTTAACTCCGCACAGGAGCAAAGTGCGGACTTCGCACAATCCTTCAAGGACTTCGCCAGGAAGCTTACCTTAGCCCTTTAAAAAGATGCTATGTCCTTAGCTCCGCACACAGTTTAGCCCAGCTATGGCCGGACTCTCAGTGAAAGTAAGCAAAAAAAATCAAATGAACAAGAGATGAACTTTCATTGATGAAAGGGTACATTTGATATTACATCAAAGTTGTGTTTCATATAACACACACCAGGTTGCCTAACAAGGTCATTTACACAAAAGGCATACAAGCGGTTTTATCTGCTCCAAGGCCAGACCAACGGGACAGGAAGGACCCTCCTCCTGCATAAGGCCGTAATCAGTGGTGCCGCAAGGACACGGTCATTTTTCTCCACAAAATGGCAGATCTTGCCAGGCCATTTTTATCGAAGCCTGGCAATAAAAACCTATCGCCGCCAACACGATAGATCACGTATAATGGGAATTGGCACTGGTACCAGTGATCTAACAGGCGCGATGCCCGCTTTCTCGAAGTGGATCGCCCCCAAAGGCCACCAAAGTTGATAGTCGGCAATGATGCCGGCGATCTCACAGGCGACGCCCATTACCATGAAGCGGATCCTCTCCGATAAAGGCGGCGGCCATCCTCACCTCAGAACGAATCATCTCGGATAAGAGGCTGCCAACAACCTCTGGGACATGCTCCCGCTGCCCCGAATTGTTCCTCCTGCTTAAAAGTAAAGCTTCAACCGGGGAAGCATAAGGCAATTTCATGGTTTCTTCCATCAAGTTACCAGACTGGCAAGCATAGCTCACTGCAAGGCAAATTGAAGCAAGTTAGCAGTTAAGCACAGAAAAAAGCTGCAAAGATATTAAGCCAGATTCTTGGGCGCCAAAGCAATCCGACTTCAGCAGAGGACAAACTCCGCCTGCACAGCAACCATGGGCTGGCTCAGCAAACGCCAAGTCCTAGCCTCACCTATACGGCAAAGTTAGACTGATCTTGTGAGAAACAGTCTCAACATTCACCAATATGGCAAGACTGGCTCAACTATTGAAGAGGCCAAGTCCCAAGTTCTGCCTGCGCAGCGGACTTAACAAGCAATGATCAAATCAAGACGATGGCTTCGCAGAAAGCCATGATGAGATCCTTCTCTGCAGCATCCAATTGCAAGATGAGAATCAAGGGAAGCTAGTCCCTGAAGCAGCTGCTGAAGATGAATCAAGGGAGATGAGTTCCCTAAAAAAGCGGTGAAGTCTTTGAATAATCAAGACTTACTGGTCCTTGGCCGGTTAGACAACCAGAGTGGGCTTTCCCACTAATTCAGAGATCTGAGTATCTCTTTCAACCAAGAGAAGGGAAGAAAGGCAAGGCACTTCTCTTCAGAGGGCCTCAAGTGTCCTATTTATAGGCCCCATGGCCTGAGTGCAACCACCTCAAGCGTGGAAGCACGAGCGCATTTAAGGCATTTATTGCGCCTTGATAACAGGGACGGTTTCCATTGGAACCGTACAAGGGAAGAAAACGCCTCCCTCATAAAAGGCACTCATGGCGCCTTGAAGAAAGGGAGTATCCTCCCTTGGAAACGTGCAAATCGGAGAACATCTCTCTCGATGGGCGTGAAAGAAGGAATGATCCTCCTCGTAACCGCCCCAATGCAGTTGGCTTTGAAAAGGCAACAGGAGTTCCAAAGCGAACTTATTTCTTGGGAGCCCAGATGCGGAGCTACCCCGACGCGAAGCGACTCGCGAACCAGTGCAAATTCTTCGGCGGATTCATCCCAAAGCAGGATTGAAGGCGAAGCTGAACTCAACCATCATGGCGACGTTCATACTCCACATACCATCACAGCAGTTCAAAGTGTTTCGGAGTCTGAGCTATTGCAGACTCTCGAAAACTTTGAAGGGGGTCTTGTTGACACTTAAAAAAGACAAGATTCTCATTGGTCCGAACGATGTCTAAACTTGTTGACATTTACAAAAGACAAGGGACAGACAAGCTGAAGACCAGTTTTCACCCACCTCCAAGGGACAAGGAAGCGGTTTGGACTCCACTGATCCAGCAAGCAGAACAGTGAACCCGGATTATTTCTAAACAGACCTCAGCAGGTCTAAAATGCTAGCATTTAGCATTACATTAGCCCAAGGAGATAGCCTTGTTTGAGAGGCTAACATCATCCAGAGCATCGCCAGGAAGCTAACTGACAGCTTCGCCGAAAAGCCTCTTTTCGGACTTCGCCAAGAATTGCCTCTAGCTCCGCTATGAGCTTCAAAGCGGGCAGCTCCGCTATCAGCCTGCTATGGTCAATCTTTGACCAATCAAATCTCCTGATGAGATCGGATCCAAGCAAATCAAATCCAATCGGGATTCAAATATGGCAGGTGATTGCCGCAATC
Source organism: Agave tequilana (assembly GCA_038442645.1). Lineage (NCBI taxonomy): Eukaryota > Viridiplantae > Streptophyta > Magnoliopsida > Asparagales > Asparagaceae > Agave > Agave tequilana. The sequence continues at coordinate 256,686 of JAVJIF010029832.1, read as the reverse complement.
TCTTGACTCTCTTGAAACGAGTAAGAGGATCAGAGAAAATCCTTCAACGATATGGAAAGGATCATAACAAATCGGAAAGATCAACCGACTTGCCATTTTCTAGCTCCGCGAAAGCTATTCTAGCCTCGCAGCAAGGCTACTTTCCAGATTCAAACAGATTCAGTTCAATCTGTTTTCATATCTTCAAGGGGACGATTATACCCTTGCTCTCCCTATAAATAGCCCACCAGGGGAACAAAGGGAAGAGGATGGATCGAGCCATCAATCGCCTTCTGATCACGAGGATCGATCAATCAACTTCTTCAACAGAGGCTTCTTCATAAAGCACCGTGCGCTCTCGAATTCAGAGACCTTTTTAGAGAATTGCTTTCTCTATCCAGGGTGTTGATACCCTATCATCGTCCTTCTTCTCAAGGAATCTCCGGAACCAGGTGAGAAGGAATTCCTAATTGAAGGCGATTTTGAGAAGCAGCAAGAGGGTTCTACCAACCCTCTATTCTCTGATTCCCGGAACCAGGCGAGAAGGGAATCTCATCGCTCGCATCGTCAAAGGGACAAAGTGGTCGCGCGCTGACCAGACTCCTATCGGCACATTTTTCCAGAATCTCTGAGGAGATCTACTTGTAATCTTTTTAAGAATACTTGTAATTTAGCTCCTCAAACTTTTTATTTGTAAGTTTTCCCCTTTTGCAAATTAATGGAAAACAACGAGTGCACTAATGGTATCGGTAAAGTTAAAAGGAAAGTCTCTAACTTACAACAACAAGTAAAGTACAAAACCCATAGATCATCAAAAAACTTATAAGTATGAAATATAACTTGTAGGTAAGTTAGAGTTAGACCCCTCGTCTTAAGATGTCGTAGCTCTCATTTGCACAAGACTTGTTTGACATTATTGACTCATTTGGGTTATCAATCAAGTTGTTAGAGAGTAGTGGGTTAGTAGTTAGTTAGCCATGCAATGGGGGAGTTAGTTAGACATAAGTAAATTGAAAGAAGAAAGAGAAGTAGTTACTTGTATTAGCTTGTTACCCTTCAAATACAACTCTTACACACTCTCTCTCTTTCACTCTAATGGCTAAAACTAAAACTAGAAGAAGAACAACAACAACAGCTACAACTCCTAACAAAGCAACAAAATACAACTCTCTTATCTAGATATCTCCAACTGAAGACCTCTGGGGGGGTATTTATAGGCACCAGGGAAAATGGCATCAGGGGGGTGATCCATGCCCCAAAGCCCGGGCGCGCGCGCGCCAGTATTGCCGCGAAAACGCGGCCTAGGCTGAGTTTTCGCTGCAATGCTGGGGAAGCGTGCGCCTGGCTTCCTGCTGGGTGCCATCCCGTCTGTCTCCCATCAGGTAGATCTCCTGGATTCGTGATTTGATGCCCAAAGATGATAAAATCTCCTCCCTAAAGTCAATGGCTACTTGGTAGGCCTTTAATCACCCATTAAATAGTGGTTTAGGGTGTTCTTCTTCATTTGCACACCATGGACCTAGGATTAAGCGAGCAAATCTTTATTAGCAGAGTTTTACATCAAATAAAGATGAGAATGTGATGAAAATTATGCAAAATTAGAAACTAATCACACCCCCACACTTATCTTTTTGCTCGTCCCGAGCAAAACAAAAATAAGAAAATTAGTACACCACTTTCGCAGGTGACGCGATTGCACTGAGCATGTGCAACAAGCCTTTAAACCTCTAGGTTTCCCCTAGAGGAGTGTTGTCTCCTGAGGATTTTCAGTAGATTGCACCTACAAAATCCAGTAAGTAAAGAAAAGTAGTTAGTTATTAGGAAAAATTCTATTATGAAAAAGAACTTTCAATCATCTAAGTAAAAATGACCGAATGATGTAAGATTTAGGTTTAACCCTCATAAGTCCTCTTATACTGTAGCCTTCATAAAAGAAGAAACTATGGTTTTTCTTTAAATTTAGAAAGGATCTTATACTTCTAACTCATTTTGTTATTTTGCTTTAGATAGATATGCATAATGTGTAAGTGTGATGTGCTTGAGATTTTTCAACTCAACTTTGAATATCATTTAATTTTATTAATATTTATTTATTATTCTTAGTTTCATTAGGATTTCTACTTTACTCATGTAACACATATCAAACCGATGACTCCTAAACCGGATGGTTTTAGGGCACTAGGTGAAAAAATACCCCTCGGGTCAGATATGCAAGTAGAGTAGGCCACGAAAGCGAGATTTATATAATATATATTGATTATTTTTTTGGCGTGAGTAATCATGCTTCTTGAGGCATAATTATCTAGCATTTTTTTCTTTTTTTCAGAGTTGTGTCTCTAAATTCCAAGCATGTGTGTGTGATTTATGCATATTCTACTAAGGCTAAATAAAAGATATGAGTTATTTTCCTTATCCCTCCTAACTTTTTAGTTAAACCAATCTTTCTTATTTATTTAGGCAAAAATAAAGATTCATTAATAAGGTTCCCTTAATTCCTACAACCTTTTGGTATTTTTATAAAGAGTATGAAATTTCTTTTCAATCTGAAGATTTTTTTTTATAAGAAAGAAGAAAAAGAATAAAAGGAAAAAAGAAAAAGTGTTAGCGCCCCCCTACACCTATCTAATGCATTGTCCTTAATGAATGTATATGTAAATGTGAATGCAATGAATAGGGTGAAGAAATGATGTCACCGTCTTCATTAACTCGGGCAGGCCAAGTGCGAATAGGCTAAAGAAAGGTCAAAAAAATGTAGAAGGTGTAAGCATATAAACAAATAGACTTTTTTTTTATTTTTTATGGTTAGGTGTATGACGGGGCAAAAAGAGTCAGCACATTATCAGCCGGTGATGTAGGCTCAGTGGTCAAAGAAGGCTTCAGTCTTTGCCCATTCACTTTGAATTCCGCGTTATTCTTAGGATCTACAATAATCATATCACCGTGTGAAAAATGGTGTGCACGATGAACGGTCCAGACCAACGAGTATTCAGCTTCCCCGCAAAAATATGAAGCCTAGAGTTATACAGCAGAACCTTGTCTCCCGGGGCAAAGTTTTTTCGGGTTATAAGCTGGTCATGAAAAAATTTAGTCCTGCTTTTGGTGATCCGAGTATTCTCATATACTTCATTCCGTATCTCCTTTAATTCTGAAATCTAGAGTCTCCTTAACTCACCGGCCTTGCTCAGATCAAAATTGAGTTGCTTAATGGCCTATAGGGCACGGTGTTCTAATTCGACTGGCAGATGACAGGCTTTGCTAAATACGATTCTATACGAACACATCCCCAGAACTGTCTTAAAAGAAGTGCGGTATCAGAGCTTCAAAAACTCTGAATGAGTTTGATCTGTCGATTGGTGATTTCAACCTTGCCCATTTGTCTGGGGATGATACAGAGTAGACAACTTGTGATTGATGGAATATTTTCGTATCAGAGCTTCAAAAACTCTGTTACAGAAATGTGATCCATTATCACTAATTATCGCCCTAGGGGTGCCAAATCGAGAGAAGATGTTTTCTTTGAGAAATTTGACAACCACTTTATTGTCATTGGTCTTAGTTGGCACAGCTTCAACCCATTTAGAGACATAATCTATAGCAACCAAAATGAACTGGTTGCCGAAGGAATTAGGAAATGGCCCCATGAAGTCGATACCCCAAACATCAAAAATTTTCAACTTCCAGTATCGGGTTCAGGGGCATCATGTCTCTTCTTGAAATTTTCCCAATTTTCTGACAATTTGCGCATGACTTGCAAAAATGGTATGAGTCTTTGAACAAAGTGGGCCAGTAAAACCCGCTGTGTAGAACCTTCTCTGCAGTCTTGCGGGGACCAAAGTATCCTCCACATGCAAGGTCATGGCAAAAGCTGAGCACACTCCTCTGTTCCTCCTCTGGTATGCATCGTCTAATAATTTGGTCGGGACAATACTTAAAAAGATACGGTTCTTCCCAGAAGAAGTACCGTACTTGGGCAAAGAAGCGGTATTGGTCTTGCTTTGTCCAGTCAGTAGGTAATTGTCCAGTGGTCAGGTAATTAACAATGTCCGCATACCAGGGTTCCTTGAGAATGGCTAGGATGTGCTCGTTTGGGAAATCCTCGTTGATTGCAGCTTGTATGATCGGTGCGTTCGGAATTCGTAAGAGATGATCAGCGACCACATTTTCTATACCTCATTTATCCCAGATTTTCAAGTTAAATTCTTGAAGCAAAAGGATCCACCGAATCAATCGGGCTTTTGCTTCCTTCTTGATCATGAGGTATTTAAGAGCGGAGTGATCCGTAAAAATCACCGTCTTCGATCCTAACAAGTAGGGCCAGAACTTCTCTAACGCAAAGACAACGGCCAAGAATTCCTTCTCAGTCGTTGTATAGTTCTGTTGGGCGTCATTCAAGGTCCTACTCGAGTAATAAATCACGTGCTGCCTATTGTCGATGCGCTGTCCTAGAACAGCGCTAATAGCAAAATCAGATGCATCGCACATGATTTCGAACGGTTGAGCCCAGTTAGAAGCAGAAATAATAGGTGCAGAAATAAATTCTTTTTTAAGCTTCCCCCATGACTTGAAACATTAATCATTAAAATCAAAGGGCACGTCCTTAGCGAGCAGGTTGGTTAATAAGGGCCTAACGATTTTGCTAAAATCCTTAATGAACCGTCGGTAGAACCCAGCATGCCCTAGAAAGGATCTAATATCCTTAACATTTTGGGTGGTGAAAGCTTAGCAATCACTTCTACTTTAGTCTTGTCAACTTCAATGCTTCTCATAGAAATCTCATGGCCTAAGACAATCCCCTGTCTCACTATAAAATGACATTTCTTCCAGTTTAGAGTTAGGTACTTCTCCTTGCATCTTTGCAGTACTAACTCTAGGTGATGAAGATACTGATCAAATAAATCTCCATAGATGGAGAAATCATCCATGAAAATCTCAAGAAAACGTTCTACCATGTCAGAGAAAAGACTTAGCATGCACCATTGGAATATTGTGGGAGCATTACATAATCCAAAGGGCATGCGTTAGTAAGCAAAGGTTCCGAATGGGCAGGTGAACGTGATCTTTTCCCGGTCTTCTGTAGCAATGGGGATTTGATTATATCCTGAGTACCCATCTAGGAAGCAATAGTACTCATGTGCAGCTAATCGTTCCAGCATTTGGTCGATGAAGGGTAACGGGAAGTGGTCTTTATGGGTGGCTGCATTCAACTTTCTATAGTCGATACAGACACGAACCTTGGTAGGCAGTCTTGTCTGCATCAACTCTTTTTGCTCATTTTCAACCACCGTAAAGCCAGCTTTTTTTGGGACCGCATGAACAGGGCTCACCTATTGGCTATCAGAAATGGGATAAATGATCCCATTATCTAATAGTTTCAAAATTTCTGCTTTAACTGCCTCTTGCATGAGTAGGTTAAGCTTGCGTTGTGGGTCCCTCATGGGGGTTGCTTCATCGGTCAAATGGATTTTATGTTGCACTATGGCCCTTTGATATCCTTCATCGTCCATCTAATGGCTTCCCTATGTCTTTTCAGAATAGACATTAAGTTATTCTCTTGTTGCCCAGTAAAGTGGGATGCTATGATGACTGGCAAGGTATCCTTTCCACCCAGGTAGGCGTACTTGAGGTGTTCAGGTAAGGCTTTTAGCTCTAGGGAAGATGTTGCTTCATTGGAGGCAATCTCCGGGCTTTCAATCCTATGATGAGGTACACTTGGGCTTGATGCCCAATCCACTGCTGAATCTACGATCTGGTCTAGATTAAAATCCTCAGCCTGGTTACTGGTATACCGAGAGAGGTAGCAAGTTGATACTTGCTCTCAGGTCAAGAAGTACCCTACTAATTTCGGTCTGTCCTATGGTGCAGGAAATTGTAGGACATCTGAGATCCTTATATTTCACCGGAATGGGACCAGATAGAATTTCACTTATATTGGTTGCCAAGAACACTTTCTTGGGCACATTTATCTTTCTCTTCTTAGTACACATATCCTTAAGAAATTTTGCATAAGCTGGGACTTGTTAGATAGCGACAAGAAGTGGTATATTTAATTTGACCTGGTTGAACATCTCTAGCATTTTCTCCATGTGTATATTCTTATTGTTGTTCCTAAGCCTATTGGGAAAGGGTGCTACAGGCTTATGAAGTTGTTCAGCAGCTTTGTCTTCGTCAGATGTTTGAGGAACAGTTTGGGAGGAACTAGCAGAGGTGGAGGTTGGAGTAAGATCAGGATGGACTGGACTTTTCTATTGGTAGACCTGGTTGTCTACCTTCTTTCCAGATCAAAGTGTGTGAACAGTATTGCACTGATTGATCGATGGATCCTGAATTTCATATGCTTGATTGGAGGTTTTTGGGTTAACTAGCGGCTGACTAGGTAAAGTACCCTTTGGTCTTTCACTTAGGGAGCTAGCTAATTTGCTCATCTGCATTTCCAATCTCGATATAGCCTGTGAATGGTTGTTCAGCGTTTGTCCCTGGTTTTGCATAAAAGCGGTTTAGGACTTCATGAAAGCTTCCATGCTCTCCTCTAATTTGTTGAATTTCTTTTCCATAGGTGAACTTTGAGAGGAGGAAGATGGAGCTGGACTGGGAAAATTTGGTGGAGGACTGGGATGGTGAAAGTTATTGGAAAAATTCGGTCTGAGAAGATTATTCTGGGTCCAGGAGAAATTAGGGTGATTCTTCCAACCTGGATTGTATGTTTGTGAGTAGAGATTGTGAGGCGGCCGTGAGTAAGCCGCGTTCAGGTGTTCCGGTGATACTTGTTAGGCATGAAAATAGGGCACTCTTCAAAGACATGGTTTGGTGCCTGACAGTATTAATAACCCGGATTGTGAATTGGTGGTGGGTTGATTTGGTTGACATTGGCTGCCTCTTTTGCCTGTAGAGCCTCTATTCTCCTCATTAGGGTTCCAATCTTAGCTTCGGCAGTTATGAATGATTCTAGAGATAGGAGCCCTCCTCTTGAAGCTATAGATTGTGAATTCCTTGATTTTTCCGAGGCTGGCTCCCATTGCAGGGTTTCTCAGCTAAATCCTCAAATAAATCTCAACCCTAGTTCTCATCTTTCTGCAAGAACCCTCCCTGACACATGGTCTCTAAAAGGGTTTTCGTTTGATAATCTAAGCCATCGTAGAGAATCTTGCACTGACGCCATTTCTCCACACCATGATGAGGGCACTGAGATAGGAGATCTTTGAATCGCTCAAAGTATCTTCAAAATGGTTCGCTCGGTTCTTGCCTGAACTGCATGATATTCTTCCTAATGAGGGCAGTTTTGTGAATTGGGTAGAATTTCTTCAAGAAGGCCTTGACGAAATCATCCCATGTCGTGACAGAATCTACCGCCAAACTGTACAACCACTTCTTCGCTAGGTTCTTTAGGGAGAAAGGGATGAAACGTAACCTAACGGCATCATCTCCTAGCTGGGGATACGCATCATGAGGCACACTTCTTCAAATTTTCTAACAAAGAAGTATGCATCCTCTGATTCTAAACCATGAAACTTTGGGAGAGTGTTGATGAATTGAGGCTTTAATTCAAAATTATTTTCATTTGCCTCAGGCAGTTTTATACAAGATGGTAATGAAGTTCTGATTGGGTAAAATCTATCCTGAAGTGACGCCATCACCGGCTCTGGATGCAAGGGTAGAGAAGTTTTTCTGGTTAATCTGAAAGTTGCAGGATCTCTCACCCACTCTTACATGCAGCACACCACAAACAACGTGAAGACAACAAACAATCAAAAAGAATAAAAAACAAATAAAAGAAAGAAAAATAACCACCAAGCCTTAGTCTAAGGTATCTGGACCTAGACGACTCCTAACTGGTCGATTTTTCAGGGAAGGTTGTTGCAGGAACTCGACTACAAGCTAATCAGCCAGGAAAGGGCAAAGCTCAGGGGGAGGTATCCGGGCGTGAGCCACGGGCCTAATTACGCCAAACCACGGAGCTTTCGAGGCTTAACTCTCAATCACTTTCCTTAGATACCGATTTTACAGGAGTATATTTCTTATAATTTTCAACCTCGGTTAATCTCTTAGTGAGTTCGAGATGTCCCTAGGGCCAACGTCTATTGATTTTTAGTTAAGGCTTGAGAAAGTGTGAGTGCACTTGAAGATGATTTTTGGGCTAAAGAAGGGTGATGAAATCCCAACCTTATCTTATTTATTTGGGTTTTGCCCTTAAAGTCAATTGTGCAAGTATACAGTTTATTCACAACAAGGTAACACTCAAAGCGATAAATCACTCCAAAAATGTTGGTCCTATTCTATATGAATGCACACGTATCTTTTCTGCAGCACTCTTCAACAGAAATTAAAATGAATTAAAATAGACACGTGCCCTAAATGCAAATTCTAATTCAAATTTCAATTAAGCAACAAGTGAATTTTTGTTGAGTTTATTACACATGTATAGGTGAAACATTCAATGGAACTAAAAGATTTAGAAAGCAATTTTTGTTTAGCGACTTTCGGCAACCCTGCAAATAAGTTTGTTAGTACTTCAATCGGAAAAACTCACTTTTACACGAATTTTTTCGAGGGCAAATGAATCCTCGCGCAATGTGCTTGGCCACCTCTTTCGCTTCCCTTGATAGTAAGCTCCTTGGTACTTCTCCTACACACAAGAATAAAGAAAAATCTTTAGTATTGAACAATAAAGCCGTTCCCTCCCCGGCAACGGCGCCAAAATTTGATTGATAAAAAGCAAGCACAATAATAAGTAAAAAGAGTGTGGGTCGATGTTACTGCTTTTGCGATTCTTCCGTAGTAGCAAAGTGGCTCTACGGGTCGTATCCACAAGGAGGGAGAGCGATGAAAGCTTGATGCGGCTTCTTCGTTCAAGAAAAGAGAAAGTTCTTTGTTTTAAATAAAGAATTGGAAAATGAAAACAAGTTGTTTCAAGAATTGTTTGAAAATGGTTTGGTGGTTTATAAAACTGGGTCTTTTTTAATGGTAAAGGCGCATGTCTAACTTTCTACTAATTGCTCCCACTAATTCCTAACTTCTTGAAGATGTAGCCTCACGATGGATCATAGACAAGCTTAACCCTTATGCATTGGAACTATTCACGTGAAAACCGAGTGAAAGTTCTTCCTATAACTTAGTTTTACATGACAAAAACTCGGACATTCCCTTATCAAGATTCAATTAAAGGCGAGAATACGGGAAGACACGAGTGCACTAATGGTATCGGTAAAATTAAAAGGAAAGTCTCTGACTTACAACAACAAGCAAAGTACAAAACTCATAGATCATCAAAAAAAACCTTTTAAGTATGAAATATAAGAAGGTAAATACTTGTAGGTAAGTTAGAGTTAGAACCCTCGTCTTAAGATGTCATATCTCTCGTTTGAATAAGGCTTATTTGACACTATTGACTCATTTGGGTTATCAATTAAGTTGTTAGAGATTAGTGGGTTAGTAGTTAGTTAGCCATGCAATGGGGGAGTTAGTTAGACATAGTAAGAAAAGAAACAACAAAAAAGAAAAGAAGTAGAGAGAAAGTAAGTTACACTACAACAAGAAAGTAAAAACTAATGGAAAGCACAAGTAAATTGAAAGAAGAAAGAGAAGTAGTTACTCGTATTAGCTTGTCACCCTTCAAATACAACTCTTACACACTCTCTCTCTTTCACTCTAATGGCTAAAACTAAAACTAGAAGAAGAAGAACAACAACTACTACAACTCCTAACAAAGCAACAAAATATAACTCTCTTCTTTGAATATCTCCAACTGAAGACCTCTAGGGGGGTATTTATAGGAACCAAGGGAAATGGCATCATGGGGGTGATCCATGACCCAAAGCACGGGCGCGCGCGCCAGTATTACCGCGAAAACGCGGCGCAGGCCGCGTTTCTGCGGCAATGCTGGGGAAGCGCGCGCCTGGCTTCCTGTTGGGTGTCGTGCCGTCTGTCTCCCGTCAGGTGGATCTCCTAGATTCGTGATTTGATGCCCTAAGCTGACAAAATCTCCTCCCTAAAGTCACTGGCTACTTGGTAGGCCTTTAATCACTCATTAAATGGTGGTTTAGGGTCTTCTTCTTCATTTGCACACCATGGACATAGGATTAAGCAAGCAAAGCTTTATTAGCAGAATTTTACATCAAATAAATATGAGAATGTGATGAAAATTATGCAAAATTAGAAAGTAATCAATATACTTGACTCATATAATTATCACGATAACAGGAATGATGACCTGACATCTTATTTACATCTTGATATATTTCAGTACAAATCGTATTCCTGATACACTATATTCCTGATATTCCTGGCTTGTTCCTGCTCATTCCCGAAATCTGATAATTATCTAATAAACCATAAAATGGAACAACTTACATCGGGTCGGAGGAACTTGCAGATATCAATACATGTTCATGTTTACAGTGGTATTAGGTATATTGTGCAACCAAAACTTCCGATCTGACCTCCGAGCGCTGGCTCCCTTCTTCTGGTACCATCTTGAAAAGGGCATCCTTTAAGGCCCTCCTGTACGCCTTGCAGTCGGTTCCGTACACCAGCAATGGAACACCCTGGACCATGGTCCCAGGCATGCACGGGACCTACTGTAAACATTATTCGTTGATACCCTCGTTGGTTTCTGATTAGTATCTAATTTTGCATAATTTATACCACATCTTCACATTTATTTGATAATAAATTCTGCTAATAAATACCTTACTTACTTGATTCTAGGTCATGGTGTGCAAATGAAGAAGAAGATCTAAATCACCATTTAATTGGTGATTAAAGGCCTACATGAATAGCCATTGACCTAAAGGGCTAATTCTGCAACAACCAGAGGCTGCACAGACGAATCCGGGAGCAGACTCCGACAGGGGACCAAAAGGACCGCGCGCGGCTCGAAGCGCCGCGCGCGCGGCACCAGGATGGCCGCGGCGCGCGCGCCGCTTCGGGCCAGGGTTTGTCTCCTGGCCCCCTGTTCCCCAGATTCCTATAAATACCCCCCAGGGGCTTGTAGAAGAGAGATACAGATTTTAGGGTAGTTTTGATTTCCATGTTATAGTTTAGTTTAGGTTAGGTTAGTTCTTCTTCTTTCCCATTGTATTTTCTATTTTGTTTTAGATCTGGTATTAGGGAGAGAGTGGTACATGATTGGAATGCAAGAGTGCTTGTAATAGAAGGTGACAATCTATGAAAGGTGCTCTCTTTACCTCTCTATGTTTTCTTCTCTCTAATCTCTTTTACATGCGTAGCTAGTTTTTCTCTCATGGCAACTAACTACTAACCACCAACTAGTCTAACTTCTTTATGATAATCCACATGAATCTAATAGCCTCGATTTGGCCTTGCTCTTGCAAGAGCCATTGATGGCTCATGATGATGGATCTAACTCTAACTTCCTAACTCTCTAACAAGCTTACATTACTTTACTTCATGCTTGCTCTTATTGGGTTTTGATGATTTAAGTGTAGCTTGCACTTGTTTTGTTGAGTTGAGATGTGAAGAGTTACATATGGGCTATGCTTTGTAAAGCTCTGGAACCAAGGACTAGTGATGGCCAATGATACATGTGAGGCAACTATCACTAAGAGGTTAGCGTGTTGGTGGAGTCATTAGTAGTTAGTAGCCGTGAGTTTTCTTTCTCTTTCACTTGTTTTAGAAATATATCCAAAAATCACAAACATATTCTTTTCTATGTTTCTCACTTCTTTGTGTTTCCACCGTACTTCCCTTTTCATTCTTTCTTTTCTTGTCTTTTCATTCTTTAAAACTTTGAAGAACTTTTAACAAACACGTGAATTAACCAGTAAAGCTTCTATCGCCTCCCGTCCTTGTGGATTCGACTCGTTTTAGCCTCTATGCTATAACGGAAGTATCGAGGAAGCCAAAGCACACACACTTTAAATCTTGATTTCAAAATATACACTTTTTGTGCGCGATTTTCTCCCGATCAAATTTTGGTGCCGTTGTCGGGGATGGGAACGGTTTGATTTCACAAGTTTGCTAACTTTTTTTCTTTGTTTTTTTGGTGTGCAGGTTAAATTTTAGCATTGCAGAAGTCCACACTTGCTCAAGTGTGGTCGGGTAACTTTTTGTACATTCATATTCTCTACTGCTAATTTTTATTCATATTACTTGTATACTGTAAATAATTTTAAGAACTAAAATACGGTAATTGGTTGCTTTAAAATGGTTTAGACATTTGCATCTAGGCACGTGTCAATTTTTATTCCAATATACTGTATTTTATTCTTTTGTTGTTGTGATATTGATAGGAGGTGTATATATGGCATTGCGTATAGTATAGGAAAAACACTTCAGTGATTTACTCGCTTTTTTTTGTGTTCATGCTTATCTATATTGCACACTTGCACGAATTCAACTTAAGGGCAAAACCAAAACAACATAAGGTGGGGAAGTCATTACCCTCCCTTGGCCCAAAAATCACCTCCCCACTCACACAACCCAAGCCTTAATAAAAATTGTTAGACGTTGGCCCCTAGGGACATCTCGGACTCATTTAGGAGATTGACCTAAGGGGGAAGTTGTTAGATTTGACTCTTGCTAAATCGGTGTCTAAGGTTGGGGATTGAGAGGCGAAACCTCAAAGAACAGTGGTTTGGCATAATTAGGCCCGTTGCTCCAGCACGGATACCTCCCACTGATCTTACCCCTACCTGGCCGATTAACTCGTGGTCAGCTTCTGACAACAGACCCCCCGTGGACAGTCTAACCAGTTAGGAGTCGTCTAGGTCTAAGTCAACCCTAGCATAGGCTTGTTTTCTTTTTCTTTTTCTTTTTTGTTTGTTTGTTTGTTTGTTTTTCTTTTTTATAAATTGTGATATGGATTTTAATAACAACAATTCTTTCAATTATAATATAAATCCATATTTCACCCCGACCTCATTTGACTCGGATAACTTTGACCCGGCAATGTACAACATGAACCAACTATATATGCCGGGTTGGGATTATCAGAATCAATATGACCTATATCCCCAACCATATGACCCTAATTTTCAAAATAATTTCAACTCTTCACAGAGTTCATGGGGATTCACCTACCCCGAGTCAAATTTTCATCCATCTTGTCCACAATTTTCACAATATTCATTCCCCAATTTTGATTCATATACTCCTTTTCCTGAACCATCAATTGAAGAAAAATCATCATTGGAAAGAAGTATGGAAGAGTCCCTACAACAAATGCAAAATTTGCTCAATTCACAATCCTTTTCATATCAAACTCCACATACTCCTTTTCTAGAGCATCCCATTGAAGAAGAATCTGAACTAGAAAAGCGTTTGAAAGTCTGTTGTGAAAGAATGCAAAACATGTTGGACTTATTCTCTCCACCAAATTTTCAAGAGTCATACTCATCTTTTCTTGTCTCATCAATTCAAAATGAACAAACTTCAATACTGGACTTGAGTATAGAACCCTTGCGTGAGTTCGAGCAGCAACCGCAAAATCCGATAGACTCACAATTTCACCATAATTTCCAAAATCAACTTCCATACTTATTTTTTCGAGAACCAATTACAAAGAGTATGGAAGACATGATTCTGAATTCAAATTCTGTTACCCAACCTATCAGTAGGTTAGAACTCAATTATGAGCGATTTGATCAATGAGAGCGAGGATAATCTTTCTTGTCAACCATTGACCAATTCTTATATCCCTAACTCTACTGACTGGACCCTTGAATCATGTCAATTTGGGAATCCAGATTCAATTTCAGAACACACATTTGAACTTGACCAATCTCCATGTTATGAAAGTCACCTGGACATTTTGGCCAGTTATCCCTTTCCTGAAATTGAACTTGAACCTGAATGTGATCCTGAACCTCAAGTTGATGATTCCTTTTCACTTTTTGCTTCAATAGTGACCCCGGTATCCTTACCAGATTTTTTCTTTATTCCGGAGTCAACATTGAATCCTGTACTAGTACACCGTGAAATAGAATCACCAATCTCTTATGATCACACTTCATTCATGGGGACAGTGTGTGAACATCAATTCTTTGGTCTGGACTCTATTTTTGAACCAATTTTGACTCTCATTGTTGAATCTCGACTTGATCTAAGTCAACTTCCCAAGTATGTATCGGTTTTTGTTCCTGTTCCATTTGAGTCCAAATCAATCATCTCTCAAAATCACACTTCATTGTTGGACAAGAATGTTGAAAAAAATGACTCAGTAATTATTTTTGAAAATTGAAAATTAGATGGGGATAATTTTTTAAATAACACCATTCAGTCCATTATTCTTTTGCTAGGTCATATTAAAGAGGTCACTAGGGGGTTCCTGCACGATCCACGCTATGTTGATTGGGTCGCCACGCTTGGCCCAATCCGACCACCACCAGAGCCACCCCCTTGAGGTAATCTTCCTTCCCTCTTCATTTGTTTCATGTCTATACACATTCACGATGCATTGAGGACCATGCATGAGATAAGTGTGGGGGAGGGTTTACTAACGTAGTTAGTTTTATATTTTCTTTCTTTTACACTTCTTTTTAATTAAAAATAAAAAAAAAATCTTTTTTCTTTTCTTTTTACAAAACTTTTTGAAACAAGAGAAATAGTTTTGATCCATTTTTAAAAAAATTAAGATTATCTTAGGAATTAGGAAGACCTAAAATTATGAAATTTTAAACCGACTCAAAATAATAGATCTTGTTTAAATTTTAGGATAAGAAAGTAAAATTGAAAAGATAATTTGATCTTAAATTTTTTGCCTTAGATTTATGCACTCACACTTATACAATTTTTGGGATTGAAACAAAGACTGAAATGCCATAAAAATATATATTATATTAAAAAAATGAGAAAAACTACCTATTGAAGTTGGGTAATTATGTCTCAAGAAGCATGATTATTCATACCTAAAACGGTAGACAAAAAAATTACCCCTTTAGTTTTGTGGCCTTGTTTACTCGAGTCCTTAAGTCCGAGGGATGTTTTCTCATCTGGTGCCCTAAGACCATCTGGTTTGGGAGTCACCGGCTAAAGGCTCACTATCCAGGTAAATAAGAAAGCCTAAGAAAACTAAAGGAAGAGAAAAAAAAGAAAAAAAATAAATAAAAAATATATATATTAAATAAATAGCATGAAAGTTTGAGTCGATATCTCAAAAATCTTCACAGTTCACAAAGTGCATATTTTCTAAGAGTTTTATGAAAGATCAAAAAGTCAATTCAATTTTAAATTCTTAAATTTAATTTATAACAAGATTTTTTGCATTTTGACTTAGTTTAAGAAAGAACAATTTCTAGTTAACCTCTGACCTTGGATCACTTATATTTTCACAAAAATACTTCAACACTTTTCTCTATTTCAAAATATGTTTTCAAAATACTAACATTTGATTTCTTTCTTTATGGATTTTGTGGGTGTAATCCGCTGAAAACCCTCAGGAGACAAAACTCCTCCTCTAAGGGGAACACTTAGAGGTTTAACGGCTTGTTGCATATGCTAAGTGCAATCGCGTCACCTGCGAAAGTGGTGTAATAATTTCCTTAGGTTTTTGTTTTGCTTGGGACGAGCAAAAAGATAAGTGTGGGGGTGTGATTAGTATCTAATTTTGTATAATTTATACCACATCTTCACATTTATTTGATAATAAATTTTGCTAATAAATACCTTGCTTGCTTGATTCTAGGTCATGGTGTGCAATTGAAGAAGAAGATCTAAATCACTATTTAATTGGTGATTAAAGGCCTACATGAATAGCCATTGACCTAAAGGGCTAATTCTGTAACAACCAGAGGCTGCACAGACGAATCCGGGAGCAGACTCTGACAGGGGACCAAAAGGACCGCGCGCGGCTCGAAGCGCCGCGCGCGCGGCGCCAGGATGGCCACGGAAATGCGGCCTGGGCTGCGTTTTCGTGGCCATACGGCCGCGGCGCGCGCGCCGCTTCGGGCCAGGGTTTGTCCCCTGGCCCCCTGTTCCCCAGATTCCTACAAATACCCCCCAGGGGCTTGTAGAAGAGAGATACAGATTTTAGGGTAGTTTTGATTTCCATGTTGTAGTTTAGTTTAGGTTAGGTTAGTTCTTCTTCTTCCCCATTGTATTTTCCATTTTGTTTTAGATTTTGTATTAGGGAGAGAGAGTGGTACATGCTTGGAATGCAAGAGTGCTTGTAATAGAAGGTGACAATCTATGAAAGGTGCTCTCTTTACCTCTCTATGTTTTCTTCTCTCTAATCTCTTTTACATGCATAGCTAGTTTTTCTCTCATGGCAACTAACTACTAACCACCAACTAGTCTAACTTCTTTATGATAATCCACATGAATCTAATAGCCTCGATTTGCCCTTGCTCTTGCAAGAGCCATTGATGGCTCATGATGATGGATCTAACTCTAATTTCCTAACTCTCTAACAAGCTTACATTACTTTACTTCATGCTTGCTCTTATTGGGTTTTGATTATTTAAGTGTAGGTTGCACTTGTTCTGTTGAGTTGGGATGTGAAGAGTTACATATGGGCTATGCTTTGTAAAGCTCTTGAACCAAGGACTTGTGATGGCCAATGATACATGTGAGGCAACTATCACTAAGAGGTTAGCGTGTTGGTGGAGTCATTAGTAGTTAGTAGCCGTGAGTTTTCTTTCTCTTTCACTTGTTTTAGAAATATATCCAAAAATCACAAACATATTCTTTTCTATGTTTCTCACGTCTTTGTGTTTCCACCGTACTTCCCTTTTCATTCTTTCTTTTCTTGTCTTTTCATTCTTTAAAATTTTGAAGAACTTTTAACAAACACGTGAATTAACCGGTAAAGCTTCTATCGTCTCCCATCCTTGTGGATTCGACTCATTTTAGCCTCTATGCTATAACGGAAGTATCGAGGAAGCCAAAGCACACACACTTTAAATCTTGATTTCAAAACATACACTTTTTTGCGCGGTTTTCCCCGATCAGTTTCCAATAATAACCTTGCTTTACTCAGATGTGGATATATGTGTGCTGGGACACTAGTTCACATATCTAGACATCTGGGTAAGACGAGTAGTAATAATAATAAAAGATGCCAACTATGTATCCGGTGTATGCTTTGTTGAGTATGCTTTCACCAGGTTTTACATCGAATTTTCAATTTATGGCCAGTATTATATTATAGTTGTTTACATCTTGCCTTACCACTTATGCTCTATTCTACCAGTCTCTTGCTCTTATCTTATTATACATGAGTATTCCGCTACTTGATATTACTTGTTGTATATCTACTTGCTCCTATATGCCTGTGCTTACGAGATGATTTTCAATGCATGTTTATAATTTAGATTTATCGATACACGTGTGCTTGACCTTGCACACCATTTGGCTTTAGCATCACCACTCGTTGGGGAGTTCTGACTCCCTTAGATCCTCATGTCTAGGTCTCAGAGCTTGGAGTATGTGGATTCTCCCAGTTGCTGACCTGAAAGGTGCAGTGATAGCGTGGATCACCGATAGACCGTCTGAAGCCCTATATCCTTCCAGGCTCCCTACGCGTCTCTCGAGTTTTCCTTTTGTAAGATCGTGAGCGCTATTTATACTGTTTATACTTATATATCTCTTTGTATTCTCGCATTTGCGCCTATCGGTGATGCAATATTCTTGTAATATTATGTCACATCTGATGATAACTTTATAATTGTACTTATATGTTTGAATGTATAATGCACCACATGCTTCCGTACTCTAATTCTTGCCTGTACTGATACTTGCGTATATACGTGACGATATTTTTGACCTGCGTATATACGTCGCAGTAACGTCTCCATACCCGCAGGATCAGGGCGTTATAGGATGGTATCAGAGCCTAGACTCTCACATCCTCAGTATGTCCAGATGGCAAATTAATGGTAAAATAATTTGCAACTTAAATGCATGAGTTCTGGTTATACAATCCAACTACAAGTACAGAGTTATCTATTATTTCTTGATCATCATTCCTTTGATTCATAATCCCTTCCATCTTTCCACTGTATTGGTTTTCGTAGCCTTTATACCAACTTAAGATATGAATAGATTGGAGGTGCAGCGGCAGAGTACTGGAGTATACTATCTTTTCGACCAACTCTATGAAGTTCGGGTATTCTCAGAATTGATCTGCAATCGAGTTATCTTTCAGAAGTCAGTAATCAGAATTCTCTACGGGTATTCTATATTCTTGGCTATATCTTTTAGAGTGATCGACGCCCAGTATTCAAAATTCTTAATTATCGGTCTTCTTTGGTATGCCCAATATTATCAGGGTTTTCTTTATCTTCATTATTCTAGCTTATTTTCGAAGAGCTATCAAGCATGCAGTACAGCTAGAATTCTATTGTAAAACAGTTGTTGGCCCAGAGGCCCATCACTCTAGTTTTGATGATGATTAACTCATGTAGTTATAGTTTACTAATAATCTTGTGATATTTAGTTTTAGATATTTGATCGAGATATTAGCAGGTGATTAGCTTCAACATAGGAGTTTTGGAGCTTTCACGTATTGATTAAAGAGCTCGCGCGTCAAGATCGCATCTAGCACTCAGTTAGAGTCAAGCTCGTTGGATCGTGTTTGGATTGAGTCGACTTAGAGAAGGAGTTCTACAAGACTTCAGTTTGTGTCTAGTTTAGAATGTTTAGATCTTGTGTAAAGATTAGAAGTGTTGATATGCTCAAGTTCACATACACTCATAAGTTTTAAAGTTTATTAGTTTTGGTTTTCGGTTTAACCGATATTGGATTTCATGTCAAAAGCATAGATAGATATCTTTACATGTATATTGAATTCTATCCATATACAATATGCTTCCAAAGTGTTTCAATATCATGTTTTTGTATTTAGACAAGTTTTGGAAAAATCGGATTTCCATTTCAAAGTTTGGTTTTTGGAAAATATCGATTTTGATTTAAAGCCTAATGTCAATATCACAAAAATGGTTCAAATTATTTATAATATGTGTTGAATTTTGGTCACACATATTTGTTATTCAAAGATCTTATAAGAACTTATTTTTGTGAAATTTATGTGATTTTATGGGATTTATTTGAAGATAAAAAGACAAGTTTTTAAATCCTCAAAACCCAGCCTGACTGCACTGGCGGTCCACCGGCACGGTCCACCGATGTGCACGAAGACGTACACATGGCCAGCCAGCTCAGCCGGTCGACCGCGCGGTCGACTGACTGAAAGCACCCCACTCTCGGGTGGGGGGCCGTCGACCGGGCGGTCGATCGTTGGCTTTGGCTCGGTCGACCGGGGGGTCGACTGGAGCCACAACGGTCATAAAAATGACCGTTGGCCGGTCAACCGGGCAGTCGACTGGAAAGACAATTCTGCCCTTTCCTGCTACCAACGGGTAGATTTTTTGGAGGGTTATAAATAGCCCCTCCTTGGCTGATTCACTAAGAATTTAAAGAGCAAAATTTCCTATCTTTCTAAGTGTTTTAGCAACAAGTTTTTCAAGAGTTTTTGGGCTTAAAGATTTTATCTTTATTTGTTTTAAAGGGTTGAAAAATTCAAAGAAAATAGTCTTTGGGAATTGGTTTTTGATCTTCATTTCTATAGCTTTTCTAGAAGTTTTTTCAAAGAGTTTTTCTTTGTTAAATATTTTGCAAACTCTTTATTTTCTCACACTTGAGCTATCATATCTATCCTATCTATTAGGATCTTGTTTTCGGTGAGAAAATTGGTTTGTGATTTTTGAGATCACTAAGAGTTGTAAACCTTCTTTTATTTATATTTGTTGATATTCCTCTTGTGTAGAGGTGATTGTGAAGGCTGTGTTGGTATTCCTCTAAGTGTAAAGGTGATTGAGGTTGTTGTTTGGCTTAGTGCCCTATCCCTTTATTGAGAGGTTGATCTTGTGTGGCTTAAGTGCCTTGCCTCTTGTGTAGAGGTTGTTGTTAGTTAAGAGAGGAGTTGTGTACTCCAAAGTTGTATTACCCAATATCCTCAGTGGAGGTTCCCTGTGTGGGAAGTCCTGTGTGGACGATATAGTGAAAATCCTTCTGTGTGAAGGCGTGGACGTAGAGCAGTGGCTCGAACCTCGAAATATATCTTTGTGTTTGTGTTTGATTCACTATCTCTTTACTCTCTCTCATACCTTGCATGCATCATATTCATATTGTTCATATCCGATATGCTTGGTATTGTTTGTGTGGCATACTTGTGTTAAACTAAGAGAGCTTTACATAGCACCTCAACTCTTATTTAGAGGAATTTAGAGGAGAGTCCAGAGCCCTTCACCGAGAATTCGGCTGCACTCTTTGGTTACACTAAGTATGTTGCAATTTATTTTTTAATTCCGCATCATTTGTCATTAGATTAGCCTTGCACCTATTCACCCCCCTCTAGGTGTACTTTCAATTGGTATTAGAGCCTACGCTCCTGATATTAGGTTTAACCACCTAGGAGTGAGATCTTGGTTAGCTAATCTATTTGCATTTCACACATATAGTTTACACTTAAGGATTACATTGCTCCTCTCATATTTGATGTTTCTAACATCGATATATGGAAGCTTAGAATGAGTATGTACCTAAAAACCCTAGGAATGCATGTTTACCTTGCCGCTACCAAGAAATCTTATCTTGATAATATCAAGCATATAGAGGCAAATGCACAAGCCCTTGAGGCACTTAGGAGCACTAAGCAAAGATTATCTTATGATGGTTTCTCATTGTGATTCCGCTTTTGTAGTATGGAACACTTTGACCTCTCTAAAGTTTCAAACGACAAACTATGTGGAGAAGGAACTCTTGGTTGATGAGTCTGAGCAAACTTGCCACATGGTCCAAGGGAACACTCTCTTGAGGTAAACTCGGAAACTCATTTAGATGATTGTGCTAGTTCTTCTGGAGATGATTATATTGATGCTGATGCTTTAAATGAAGAACTATCTATTGTTTGTGAAAACCAAAAATACCAAGTTTTGAAAAAGAAAAGTCTTAAATTAAATAAAGAAAATAAGGATTTATGTTCAAAACTTGATTTGATTTTGTAAGAGAGGGATGAGATTTCAAATGAAAGGGACTCATTGAAATCCCAACTTGATCTTGTCTTAAATGAAAACAAAATCTTAAAAGTAAAAATGATTGTGATAACGTTTTGAAGAAAAATGAAGTTCTATCTTCAAAACTCGATTTTGTTTTAAAAGAAAATGAATCTTTAAAAAAATAAAATTGTTTTAATTTCAAAGAAATTAGATTTGATTTCTAAGGAAAATATTTCCTTGAAAAATGATTTAGATTCTCATGTTTGCCATGCTTCATCATCTAGTATACCATTGCATGCTCCACCTCTTCTTCTATTATTAAAAATGATATAACTATGTTAAAGAAGAGTGTAGATTGTTTCAGCTCCACTTTGAGCCAATGTGCCATGAACCACGCACAGTTGGAATCCATGTTTCACAAGAGACATGCTCCATATATGCATGCACACCATACACGGCATACACATGCTTCTCACGTTCATTCACATAATATTATGCATGCTCATGTGTACACTTGTACACAATGTGGTCGTAAGGGCCACCTTGTAAAGTTTTGTTATGATAGAGTACATAATGTAAATTTTACAAATAAATTTGTTTGAGTTAGAAAGGTGCTAACCCCCATGGACCCAATAGAGTATTAGTACCAAAAGTCACTCCTATTTTATTTGATGTAGGTGTGGGCTCTCACTCGACGTGAGGGCATTGGTACTTTGATGGTGGATACTTTTGTTCTTGATGGACAATACTTTAGATGCAGTACCTTCAAGGAAGTTTGGTGGGAGAACCACCATGGTTTGGAGACCTAGAGTAAGCCCTAATGATTTTGGTAACTATTTCTAACTCCTTATATATGTTTACATGCTTTTAGATTATTGATCTTTAGCTTGTTTTGTTTTAATGTTCATTATATTAAACGCCATGATAATTAGACTTATGACATACATGTATAGTATTTGAGATACACCTATATTTATATGGATTATTATTTTTGTGTTCTCACTTTAATTTAACTATTGTGTATATCATAGCTCTAAACATGTGCATTTAGCCTAATGATCACATTAATTTATATTTGTGATTTTGTACTTCATGTTTTGATTACATGTTTAGATGTAGTTTTCAATAAGACTTGTGATATACTTGTACAGCTAATGAGTCACATTTGATTCTTATATGTTTGTACTTAATTGCTCATTTGTACCCATTAGATGTACTAATATAGCCTAGTTTTGATGATTCTTGCATTTCAACTTGTATTCCTTATTTTCGTACATGTTTTTTTATGATAATATATTTAGCTTCATGTATATATCAATTTTACTAAAACTTTAGATATACATGTATACCCTTGAGTCACTTGCTTTTCATGCAAATTTTATTATGGACTCTTGTGTTTAGGGATGGGTATGTATACTTTTAGTTTTGGACAAAACATACATATGTCTTGAAGTTAGTATTATTTTGATGAAAATTAAATTTTCTATGATTTTCATATTTTTTTGATTAAAATAAATTTATATTAAACGTCATTGCCTATTTCTATGATTTTGATGATTATATGGTTCATACACTCACATTATTTTTGTTTGCTCGTGATTTTTATTTCAACAGCATATATGTGCTTTATAGACCTTGACTGTCGATGTCGTGTGAATTACATATTTTTCATGGAATATTCTCATGTTTTATTCCTTACTTGAAGAATTTTGTACTAATTTACAATATTATCTTTAAACTAGTTCATATTCTTCACTTGGTAGAGTTTTCATCGATGCTTAAAATTATTTTCAAAACTTATTTTTGAAAACCCCTTCCTTCCAAGGGCGGATGAATGGGCCACTATGCCTTGTATGCTCATTATTGAAAATCTTTATAAACATGTGCATGAAAGGGAGGAAGTATGAGTTATACACTTGATCCTCATTATATTTTCAATTGGTATCACAATCGACATTTTAATGTTTGTATACTCATATTTATGTTTTCTATATATGTATGCTTCGAACTTCAAATAGTATCAATTTCGATTGATATTTACATTTTCATATATATATGTGTGTGTGTGTGTGTGTGTGTGTGTGTGTGTGTGTGTGTGTGTGTGTGTGATTTGAATGTGCTTATTATATCTTTACATCTTAAAGCACAAATTATGTTTATGCTAAGCTCGATTTAGTCCTTAATGTCAATTATTTTTCAATTGGTATTTCATACAAGCTTATGCATTATTTTTATTGGTATTTCATAAAGGAAGAGAAAATTTCATGTTTTACCTTTCAATCGGTTTTATTTTCAATTGGTATCTTACTTTTATTTATGATGAAAAATGCCTTGTTTTTGAGATATGCTAACTTTTTCAATATTGGTATCAAAATCTTAAATTGATATAACTCTGAATTTGGTATCTTTATTGCAAAATAATTTGTATTTACCAAAAAGGTTGGTTTGTTTTTCAATTGGTATCATGTCTCATTTTAACTTGGTATCTTTTTGATATGAGTTATGTTTACTAAAAACTTAGTTTTTACTTTCAATTGGTATCAGAATTATAAAATAGTTTCAATTGGTATCATGATTTACAATATATATATTTCAATTGGTATCAAAAACATAAAATGTTTCATTTTCTATTGGTATCAAAATTTAGAAAACATTTTCAATTGGTATTTTTTGGTTATTTTCAATTGGTATCATATATTGGTATCATGATGTTTCGATATATACCTTTATCTTAAATTGGTATAGTTTTCAATTGGTATCATAAGTTTGCTTTAGAGAAGTTTCATAATGTTTTGATATGTATTGCTTATATGCAGGGGAAGCTTAACATCTTCTCTATATATATATTCATGTTGAGTGTATGTCATATTGAGGAGCTTGACCTCTCTTCTTTATGTAATACACGTGTGTAGTAGGAGCTTCACATCTCCTTTTATACATTGTATATTATATTTTATGTGGTTAGGGTTTAGTCATCTCTTTTCATATAAATGCATGTATGCAGGGGGAGTTAACTTCACGCCTCCCCTCTTCATGAATGTATATCACATATATCTCTTTATTATTTGATTTGCCAAAAAGTGGGAAAAGATTTTTTTTAAGTTTATTTATGCCCCTTTTTTTATGATTGGCAAAAAGGGGAGAATGATTTTGAGTTTATATGCATGTTTAGAAATTAAGTTTATGCATGTTCTATTCCTTATGTTTATACAAAAAGGGGGAGAGGAATTTGAAGTTTCATATATGCATGTTTTTGTTTAATACAAAAAAGGGGATAGAAATTTGGAGAAGTATTTGATGAGTTTTATATATGCATGTAAGTATTTGATGAGTTTTCTATATGCATGATTACTTACAATTGGTATCATATATGCATGTTTATTTTTACAATTGGTATCAGAGCATATAGTTTTTGTTTATGCATAACAAGGGAGAAGCAATTCTTCATTTATGCATATTTGTGGTGAGCATTCATTGCATATCTTTATATTTATTGTTATGCGTGAGTTAAGGGGGAGCTTCTATGAAGCTTAACTTTATCCATGCATATATAACTCCATGAGTTTTGTCATCATCAAAAAGGGAGAGATTGTTGGTCCAGAGGCCCATCACTCTAGTTTTGATGATAATTAACTCATGTAGTTATAGTTTACTAATAATCTTGTGAAATTTAGTTTTAGATATTTGATCGAGATATTAATAGGTGATTAGCGTCAACAAAGTAGTTTTGGAGCTTTCACGTGTTGATTCAAGAGCTCGTGCGTCAAGATCACATCTAGCACTCAGTTGGAGTCAAGCTCGTTAGATCGTGTTTGGATCGAATCGACTTAGAGAAGGAGTTCTACAAGAAGATTTCAGTTTGTGTCTAGTTTAGAATGTTTAGATCTTGTGTAAAGTTTAGATAGTGTTGATATGCTCAAGTTCACATACACACAAGTTTTAAAGTTTATTAGTTTTAGTTTTCGGTTTAATTGATATTGGATTTCAAGTCGAAAACATAGATAGATATCTTTACGTGCATATTAGATCTATCCATATACAATATGCTTTCAAGTTGTTTCAATATCATGTTTTTGTATTTAGACAAGTTTTGAAAAAATCGGATTTCCATTTCAAAGTTTGGTTTTTGAAAAATACCGATTTTGGTTTAAAGCCTAATTTCAATATCACAAAAATGGTTCAAATTGTTTATAATATGTGTTGAATTTTGGTCACACATATTTTTTATTCAAAGAGATTATAAGAACTTATTTTTGTGAAATTTATGTGATTTTATGGGATTTATTTGAAGATAAAAAGATAAGTTTTTAAATCCTCAAAACCCAGCCTGACTGCACTGGCGGTCCACCGGCACGATCGACCGATGTGCACGAAGACGTGCACATGGCCAGCCAGCTCAGAGCCGGTCGACCGCGCGGTCGACCGACTAAAAGCACCCCACTCTCGGATGGGGGCCGGTCGACCGGGCGGTCGACCGGAGGCACAACGGTCATAAAAATGACCGTTGGCCAGTCAACCGGGCGGTCGACCGGAAGGGCAATTCTGCCCTTTCCTGCTGCCAACGGGCAGATTTTTTGGAGGGTTAAAAATAGCCCCTTCCTTGGCTGATTTTATTAAGAATTTAAAGAGCAAAATTTCCCATCTTTCTAAGTGTTTTAGCAACAAGTTTTTCAAGAGTTTTTGGGCTTAAAGATTTTATCTTTATTTGTTTTAAAGGATTGAAAAATTCAAAGAAAATAGAGTCTTTGGGAATTGGTTTTTGATCTTCATTTCTATAGTTATTCTAGAAGTTTTTCCTAAGAGTTTTCTTTGTGAATTATTTTACAAACTCTTTATTTTCTCACACTTGAGCTATCATATCTATCATATCTATTAGGATCTTATTTTTGGTGAGAAAATTAGTTTGTGATTTTTGAGATCACCAAGAATTGTGAACCTTCTTTTTTTTGTATTTGTTGATATCCCTCTTGTGTAGAGGTGATTGTGAAGGTTGTGTTGGTATCGCTCTAAGTGAAGAGGTGATTGAGGTTGTTATTGAAAAACGCCTAGAGGGGGGTGAATAGGTGTTAATGCTAATCTAATGATCTTTTTAAATAACTAAGTATAAATGATGCAAACGGTCACTCAAAATAAGAAATTGAAGCCGAATTCTCCTTGAAGGGCTTTAGAACTTCTCCTCTTTGATTCCTTTAGATTATGAGTTGAGGCGCGTAATTGCTTTCTTATTGAAATGAGTAAAGACCGAAAATGCAAGTAAATGAAATGAGTGCAAGAATGAAGAGCAAGCAAGTGGTATCACAAGATAGAAATGTAAAGCAATGAAAATCAATAAGTAAACCAATCGCAAACACAAGTAATTTGTTTTGAGGTTCGAGCCACTGCTCTACGTTCCCGCCTTCACCACTATGAAGGATTTTCACTAAATCTATAAAGGAAATTTTCACACCGGAACCTTTACACCAAGGAGATTACAATTGGTCTACACAAGATCGGAGTACCCAACTCCAACCAATCCAACCTCTACACAAGAGGGATCTCAACACAAGGAAATACAAGTCACTTGGTGATCAAAAGACCACAAACTCTCTCTTACAACTTCTTATAGAGTGGAGATGATTTTTGGCTCAAGAAGTGAAGTGAGAAAAATTTCAGTTGTAAAGAAGTAAAAAGAGCTTGTAAACCAACTAAAAACTTTTGCAAATGAAAGAACTTTGAAAAGCAATGCAAGTAAACTTTCTTCTCTTTTGAAAAACTTGAAATAATAGGAATTTTTCTTGTCCAAAATAAATAACCAATGACCTCTATTTATAGGGAGAGAATTCATATCATCCATAATGAATACTAGGTCATTAGGGTAAAGTTTAGCCATTAGGAATTCAGAAATAGGTATAGGAATTATAAAAAACAAAACAGATTTCAAGAAAGAGCCGTTGGGCACTTTAGACGGCTGTCGGTCGACCGGCAAGCCACATGGTAAAAGAGCTGTTGGCTTCGGTCGACCACATGCTAAACAAAAAGAATTTTTGAACTGTCGGTCGACCGAGCCGGTTGACCGACAAAACCCGAGACTAAGGGTCTTGCAGTCGATCGACCGGTCGGTCAACCACAAGGTCTGTCGGTCAACTGGCCCGGTTGACCGGCAGACGTGCACAGACGTGCACGCCTAAAGCCACAAAGCCCGGTCGACTAGACGGTCGACCGATCTGGCCTGAAATAGGTCCGGTCGACCGCCCGGTCGACCGTAAGGCCTGAAACAGATTTTTAAAGAAGGAATTTTGAATTTTGAATAATTTTTGAAATATTTTTAAATGGTTTGAAGTTTAAGTAGCATGCTATAGAGGATGAAATACATGTTTTAAACTGGATATAAAAATTTGAAATATTTTAAGACATTATATCAATCAATCATGACCTAAACCAAATAACCAAAAAAAACTTGTATTTTGAAAAGTGAATATGTGTGTGTGTTTTCTTAGCACAACTTATCATATCCCACTCTTTAACATACTACTTCTTACAATGGTTCGAGGTGACCACAAGATCTTCAATTTGGGCTTTTCCATAAGCATCGTTGAATAGCTTGAATCCTTGATCCCGAATTGAGTCAACTTGAGTCAAAACCACCTTCCTTTAGGGAAGA
Organism: Agave tequilana; assembly: GCA_038442645.1. Lineage (NCBI taxonomy): Eukaryota > Viridiplantae > Streptophyta > Magnoliopsida > Asparagales > Asparagaceae > Agave > Agave tequilana. Next base: position 229,119 of record JAVJIF010029832.1, on the reverse strand, counting down.
AAACATCTTGAATCCATAGAACCCTGAAACAAACTTAAATACTAAAATATGATTAGTACGAATAACTATATATGTTTTGTAATCATCAAAACTTTAAAACTGGGTGATTGTAACCTTGGGCCAATAATCTCCCCCTTTTTGATGATGACAAAACATATGAGTTATTTAACAAAAAATGGGAAAAGGAGCTTAGAGGCTCCCCCTCAAATCATGCTATATATATGAATGGATATATATGAATGGTTATATACATGAATGAATTGTATGGGAAAGAAAACATCAAGAATAACTCAAAACAATAAAAAACAATAACTCAAAACAATAAACTAACTTTTTCTCCCCTTTTTCTCATGCATCAAAAAGGGTAAAAAATTAAATATGGAAAAAAAATTTTCATGAATCCATAACACAAACATTCAATTCACCACAAATGAAAGAAAATCCATTATAGTCTAGCGATTTTGTAAAAATATCGGCAAGTTGAAAATCGGTAGAAACATAATCAATGTCAATATCACCTTTCTCATAATGATCTCTAAGAAAGTGATATCGAATGTCAATGTGCTTAGTCTTACTATGTTGATTTGTATTTTTAGTCACATGAATAGTACTAGTATTTTCACAAAATTTTTAATATGGTCATAATGTAAATCATAGTCAAGGAGAGTATGTTTCATCCAAAGGACTTGTGCACAACAAGCCCCCGCGCAACATACTCCGCCTCGGCGATTGAGAGGGTTACCAAATTTTGTTTCTTGAAAGACCATGAAACAAGACAATTACCGAGAAATTGACATGTTTTACTTGTACTATTCCTATCCACTCTACAACCCGCATAGTCGGCATCCGAAAAACTCGTCATGAAAAATTGTCCGGTCTTCGGATACCACAAACCCATTTCAATTGTGTCCTTAAGGAATCTAATAATGCGTTTTACCGCAATCAAATTGGACTCTTTAGGACACGATTGAAATCGAGCACAAAGACATACACAAAACATAATATCCAGCCTACTAGCCGTTAAATATAACAAACTACCAATCATGCTACAGTAGAGTTTAATGTCTATATTTATACCTTGTTCATCCTTGTCAAGCTTTGTGGTGGTAGCCATGGGAGTTTTGCTTGTCTTAGCCCCTTCAAGCCCAAATTTCTTGATAAGTTCCTTCGTGTACTTGGCTTGATGGATGAAAATCTCATCCTTTACTTGATTTGGAGATCAAGGAAGTAGTTAAACTCGCCCAGCATAGATATCTCAAATTCCTCCTTCATGCATGATTCAAAAGCTTTGCAAAGATTTTCATTAGTAGAACCAAATATGATATCATCAATATAAATTTGAACTATAAGAATATCATTTTCAACATGTTTGGTAAATGATTGGAAAATCAAAGAGTTAAGAAATTACCGTGTAGCTTGTGGCTAACGGCTCGTGTCCACGAGGAGGAATGCGATGAAAGCTTTTCGGTGATTTGTTTAGAAAGCTAAGAATGGTGCTAGTTTTTTAATTGAAAAGAGAATGGAGAGAAGGAAAATGAATAAAAGAGAAATTGCAACTTTGGAGAAGACTTTGGAGAAGGTAAAAATAAACTTTAAAAATTATTTGGTTGTTTTAAATATAAGAAGGAGAAGATCTGGGCTCACTAATTTTATTTACTTCACTACTTATCTCAAGAATAATTTTAGTCCATCACTTTTATCATAGGCAAAAGAGCTTAATTTCTTTTAGTGTTCAAGTAAAACAAATGAGATGATTTTTGATCAAATCTTGAGATTTTTCTTAACACAACATTAAAAATAGAATGTTAAACCATCAAGCGTGAGGAAGCAAGTATGGAATAAAAACGATTTACAAATAGTTGTGCCTTGAAAATTCAAGTTTTAAAAGAAGAGCATCATCATGAGCTTTTAAGAATAAAAATTAACTTTAGGCATTATGATTCAAGAGAGTTCTTCCATCAAATTCAATCGAGAGAGAAGAGGTAGAAAACATCAATTAGTGAGCCCAGAAAACGATTTAACTACTCATTATGAAATGGAAACAAACAAGAAATTGACAATTAAACACAAACATACCTAATTCAAGTTGAGTTGGAATGGCAAGTAGAAGCTCCTTTGATTGTCACTTCAAAGACGAATTACACACTCAAATCCACTCTTCTCTCTTTTCTGGTCTAAACTAAAAAAAGAATAAAGAGGAGATATAACTTCTCCAAGCTATCTATCAATGTTCCTAAACCCTAAAAATGAACAATAAATTTAATCCTAGTCCTCGCTAAATTTTCTGTACAAAATCCTAACTTTTATATGCAAAACCTCAGAGGGAAGGGAGTGAGGAGATAAGGGGAGCAAACCTCCCCTTATCTCCACCAACAAGCCGCGGATCTGTGGCTTAGGCCAAGGATCCGCGGCCTGGATGTGGCCAATTGGCCGGCCACAACCAAGTGGAGGGATGGTTGGCGTGGATGTGGGATTCCTTTTGTCTTGTTGGATTTACTATTGCAGCTCCCAGATTTGACGAAACGATCTTTGATTTGTTGGCTTCAACCGCTTGATTTGGGAAGATTCATTTCAACCAGTTTTTAACCTCTCTGATTTGCCAAGATCTGCCCTGATTCTCTTATTTCGAATTTATTCTGAATTAAATGGGCTTTTGGGCTCGTTTCTCTGGCCTATCCTTTAGCAATGGGCCTGCATTTTATAAAGAACAATAGGACTTATTAATATGATTTACTAGATAACAAGCATGGAAATGTGACAATATGTATGCAATATATGTGACCGATCACACCCCCACACTTATCTTTTGCTCGCCTTCGAGCAAAATATCAAAACTAATCTTAATCAATTATTAGACCACTTTCGCAGGTCACTCGATTGCACTGAGCATGTGCAACAAGCCGTTAAACCTCTAGGTTACCCCTAGAGGACGAGTTTTGTCTCGTGAGGGTTTTCAGTGGATTGCACCAACAAAATCCATAAAAAAAGAGAAATAAGTTAGTGTTTTTGAAAAGTATTTTGAAAAGAGAAAATATTTGAAGTATATTTGTGAGAGTTTAAGTCATCTATAAGTTATAGGAATATCAAATTTTTTATTCTTAAACTTAGTCTCTGATTGGTCACTAATGTTGCATATTTAGTATCATATTTCCATACTTATTATAGAATAAAAGCTGCATTGTCCTAATTAATTGTTTAATTTATTTGCAGGCCTATTCCTTAAGGAGATGAAGAGAAATGAGCCCAAAAGCCCACCAAAATTCTGAGTTAAATCAGAATTAATTCGCACTCAGTAAATCAGAGCAAAATCAAGAGGTTGAAAACTGGTTGAGAAGAATCCTCTCAGAATCGATCGGTTAAAGCCAAGAATCAAAGGCCATTTCGTCAGAATCCTAGACTCAAACGAAGAAACCGACTCAAGATAAAAGCAGAAGGAATTACCAAAGCGACCCACCAACAGGGTGTGGCCATCTGGCCATACCCTGGCCGTGGAAACGCGGCCCAAGCTGCGTTTCCGCGGCATTGTTGGGGAGTTAGGGGGAGCGTTTGCTCCCCCGATCTCCCCGGGATCTTTCTCGTGTGGGTTATGCCTATAAAAGGGTAGTCTTTGTGCTGAAAATGGGACGACCATGCAGAGATAGGATTTAGCCAAGTTTTCCATTTCTTAGTTTAGGTTTTTCTTTTCTTTTTATGTAAATTGTATGTAAGCTTAGGTTAGATGATGATTCATGTAAGTAAGAGAGAGAGGCATATGTTGAGAGTGACACCGATGTACCCTCCTCCTTTCTTCCATCGTTTCAAGTAATAAAAGGTAACATTTTTATGTTCTTGTTTACTTTCATTTTCTTTTGTTTTCTTCTTCCTCTTTTACTTTACCTCGTTTGTTTTTGTTGAGTTTACAAGTGAATTCCAAAGCACAAGTATAACGATGTTATGTGAGTGCCAACGATAGTTCATGAAGACGTTCTCCTCCTCAAGACGTATCACTTCATGCTTGTGCGAGACTTGATGATATAATGGGAACGGGGACTGAGCTCGGGCTTATGATCTATGCGTTGAACGCCTCCTAAACAAAGGTAGAACATGCAAAGGTTTTCAGGTAAGTCATCAATCAATCTAGGTAAGTATTTCTTCCTCTTCTTTCTTTTCTTTCATTTCTGTAAATTAAATCACCAACACCACTCATTTTCACTTCCTTGTAAATAATCATTTGTACATAGTCGCTTTCATCGTTTTTTGATTTTCTCCACTTTCTATTCTACCACTTTCTTCTTAACTTTAACTATTAATTCTTTTTCATTTTCTTAACTTTAACCAAAGAAGAATCTTCGTTTTATTTTCATAAAGATTTCAATACAAGATGTAAATGCTTCTATCGCAAAACCCTCCTTGTGGATCACAACCCGCATAGCCACTTGCTATAGTGGTAAGAATTGAGCACCTCACCGTTTGACCAGTTCTGATGTCACTAACCATCCTGTTAGAGCCGATGAGTCAGGTTGTTTTGGAAATCAAGATTCCATTTCAGAACAACCAGTTGAACTTGCCCAAACTCCAAATTTTAAAAAAGATATTAATAGTTTGGCAAGTTATTCTTTTCCTGAAATAGAACTTGAGAATGACTATGATCCTGAACCCCAACTTAGTGATTCAATTCTACTTCCTGATTCGATTATGACTCCGGTATCTTCACCTGATTTTAATTCTTTTCCCGAGTCAACATTGGATCCTGTGCCTATTCATCATGAAATTGAATCACCCATCTTTGAGGATCATATTGAACTTGACCAATTATACAATTTTGAAAATCATATTGACAAATTGGCAAGTTCTCAATTTTTTGATATTAAACTCAATGAGATATGTGACCTAGATTCTCAAATCTGTGATCCAGTTCAACTTTCTGAATCAATATTGACTCCTGTTTTGTTACCAAACTTGAGTAATATTTTAAAGTCAGTTTTGATTCCTCCACCTATCATTCTTGAACTTGAATCACCAACATTAAGTCACATTCCATTGTTAGAAAATAAATGTGGACTTGAGTTTCAACTTCTTGACTTAGACCCAATTTCTGAACCTATTTCGACTCCTGAACCTTTGCTTGACTTAAGTCACCTTCCTGAGTCGGTATTAGTTCCTGTACTTCCTGAGTCTAAGTCAATCATTCTATCATTTCATACTCCATTCTGGGACGAGGTGGTTGACAAATTTGACTCCGAAATTTGTTATGAAATTTGAAAATTAGATGGGGTCAAATACTTAATAAAAATCCTTCATGGATTCATCTTTTTAGTGGGTTATATTAGAGTAATTTCTGGTGGGTTCCTCCGAACCCAACGAAAAGTCGATTGGGCTGCATTTCGTGGACCAATCAGACCACCACCGGAACCACCACCTTAAGGTAACATTTTCCTTCCCTTTCGTCTTTTTCATGCATCTATGCATTAATTTATACATTGAGGACAATGCATGAGATAGGTGTGGGGGAGGGTTCTAACATAACTTAGGTTTTTCTTTTTATTAAAAACTTTTTGAAAAATAGAAACAATATTTTGACTTATTTTTGTAAGAAATTAAGTTAATTTTAAGGAATAGGAAAATCCAAATTAGGATTTCTTATACTTGGTCAAAATAAGATTATTTGTTTGATTTTTAGAGTTAGGAAGAAAATTTGTCAAAGTAATTTAGTCTTGATCTTTACCTTGATGAAATATGCACACTTCATACACTTACACACTTAGGGTTCAAAAACAAAGATTCTTATGCCTTATAAAAAAAAGAAAAAAAAGGAAAAAAAAAGAAAAATGAACAAGTCTAATTATTGATTAGCTAGGTGCTTTGGCCTAAGTAAGCCTTAGTATTTATGCGAAAGATGATTAGATAAGTTTGAGAAAAAAATATATATGAAAATCCTCTGATTAAGCTGGGTATTTGTGCCTAATAAAGCATAAGTATTCACGCCTAAAAGAGGTTCATATAATAAAATTCTTAGTTTTGTGGCCTTATTTGCTCGAGTCCTTAAGTCCTTGGGGTGTTTTCTCACCCGGTGCCCTAAGACCGTTTGGTTTGGGAGTCATCGATTAAAGGCTCGTTACATGAGCAGATTAGAAAGCCTAATAAAATTAAGGAATAATACCCCCAAAAAAATAAAATAAAAAATATATATATAAATAAATAAGGCATAAGAGTTAGAGTTAATGAACCCTTAGTCAAAGTTTTCACAAGGTGCATGTGACTTAGGGTAAAGTAATAGACTAGATGAGAAGTACAATTTAACTCCTTACTCTGATTGATAACAAATTTTTGAATAGAGACTAAGTTTAGGAATGAAAAATTCAGTTTCCCTATAACTTATAAATTGCTTAGATCTTACAATTATATTTCAAATAACTTTCTCTTTCAAAATGCTTTTCAAAAATACTAACTCTTTATTTCCCTTTCTTTATGGATTTTGTGGGTGTAATCCGCTGAAAACCCTCACGAGACAAAACTCGTCCTCTAGGGGAAACCTAGAGGTTTAACGGCTTGTTGCACATGCTCGGTGCAATCGCGTGACCTGCGAAATTGGTCTAATAATCCTTAGTATAGTTTAGTTGTTTTGCTCGAGGACGAGTAAAAGATAGGTATGGGGGTGTGATTGGTCACTAATATTGCATATTTAGTATCATATTTCCATACTTATTATAGAATAAAAGCTGCATTATCCTAATTAATTGTTTAATTTATTTGCAGGCCCATTCCTTAAGGAGATGAAGAGAAATGAGCCCAAAAGCCCACCAAAATTTTGAGTTAAATCAGAATTAATTCGCACTCAGTAAATCAGAGCAAAATCAAGAGGTTGAAAACCGGTTGAGAAGAATCCTCTCAGAATCGATCGGTTAAAGCCAAGAATCAAAGGCCATTTCGTCAGAATCCTGGACTCAAACGAAGAAACCGACTCAAGACAAAAGCAGAAGGAATTACCAAAGCGACCCACCAACAGGGTGTGGCCATCTGGCCACACCCTGGCCCCAAAAACGCGGCCCAAGCCGCGTTTTCGCGGCATTGTTGGGGAGTTAGGGGAGCGTTTGCTCCCCCGATCTCCCCGGGATCTTTCTCGTGTGGGTTATGCCTATAAAAGGGTAGTCTTTGTGCTGAAAATGGGACGACCATGCAGAGATAGGATTTAGCCAAGTTTTCCATTTCTTAGTTTAGGTTTTTCTTTTCTTTTTATGTAAATTGTTTGTAAGCTTAGGTTAGATGATGATTCATGTAAGTAAGAGAGAGAGGCATATGTTGAGAGTGACACCGATGTACCCTCCTCCTTTCTTCCATCGTTTCAAGCAATAAAAGGTAACATTTTTATGTTGTTGTTTACTTTCATTTTCTTTTGTTTTCGTCTTCCTCTTCTACTTTACCTCTTTTGTTTTTGTTGAGTTTACAAGTAAATTCCAAAGCACAAGTATAACGATGTTATGTGAGTGCCAACGATAGTTCATGAAGACGTTCTCCTCCTCAAGACGTATCACTTCATGCTTGTGCGAGACTTGATGATATAATGCGAACGGGGACTGAGCTCGGGCTTATGATCTATGCGTTGAACGCCTCCTAAACAAAGGTAGAACATGCAAAGGTTTTCAGGTAAGTCATCAATCAATCTAGGTAAGTATTTCTTCCTCTTCTTTCTTTTCTTTCATTTCTGTAAATTAAATCACCAACACCACTCATTTTCACTTCCTTGTAAATAATCATTTGTACATAGTCGCTTTCATCGTTTTCTGATTTTCTCCACTTTCTATTCTACCACTTTCTTCTTAACTTTAACTATTAATTCTTTTTCATTTTCTTAACTTTAACCAAAGAAGAATCTTCGTTTTTTTTCATAAAGATTTCAATACAAGACATAAACGCTTCTATCGCAAAACCCTCCTTGTGGATCACGACCCGCATAGCCACTTGCTATAGCGGTAAGAATTGAGCACTTGCACCTATTTATTCTTAAATCTAAATTCTTTATTTTGTGTGCAAGTTTTGCCTCAATCAGTCTCTATTCAAAAACATGTCATCACTCGAAGTAAGGAGTCAAATTGTCTTTCTCATCTAGTCTATACTTTACCCTGAGTCATATGCACCATCGTGACTGTGAAGTTTGACTAAGAGTTCTTTAACATTGACTCCTATGCCTTATTTATATTTATTTTTGGTGGAATTTATTCCTCAATTTCATTAGGCTTTCTAATCTGCCCATGTAACGAGCCTTTAGTCAGTGACACCCAAACCAGACAGTTTTAGGGCACCAGGTGAGAAAACACCCATAAGGACTTAAACACTCGAGCAGACAAGGCCACAAAATTAAGATTTTTATTTATAAAATGTACCCCTTTTAGGCGTGAATACTTATGCTTCATGAGGCACAAATACCCAGCTTAATCAGAGGATTTATATATATATATTTTTTTTCAAACTTATCTAATTATCTTTTGCATAAATACCAAGGCTTGCTTAGGCCAAAGCACCTAGCTAATCAATAATTAGATTTGTTTATTATTTTTTCTTTTTTTTCATACATATATACTTTTTTTATAAGGCATAAGAGTCTTTGTTTTTAAACCCTAAGTGTGTAAGTGGATTTAGTGTGCATATTTCATCAAGGTAAATATCAAGACTAAATTTCTTTCACAAATTTTCTTCCTAACCTTAAAAATCAAACAAGTCATCTTATTTTGACCAAGTGTAAGAAATCCTAATTATGATTTTCCTATTCCTTAAAATTGACTTAATTTCTTACAAAAATATATCAAAATATTGTTCTTACTTTTCAAAAATATTTTTTTATATATATATAAATTTTTTTTTTGAGTTATATTAGTCATGTTAGAACCCTCCCCCACACTTATCTCATGCATTGTTCCAATATATGAAAGAAATGTATACATGCATGAAATGAAATGTAAAAGAGTTGCATATATTATACAGAAATATGTACAACATCAAGTTTCTCTCACACCTAGATCTTTTTCGGTCTTATCCCTCTAGCTCTCTTCCCGTCATTCCAATTGGTCCTCTTTATAGGGTATAGTGGGCAGGCCAATTTTTCTGTCATTTTAGCTCTCTTCCTCCCCAGTCTAAACTTCTTTAGCTTTTCCTTCCTCATATTTCTACATTCATTATTCAAAATTGATCACCACCATACTTCTCAGTTGGAACTTTCTCACTATGAATGCCTAAGAATTCTAACTCAGTTCCATATATCTCCTCAAAGCTTAGGTCAACACTTTCCCCTAGAGATGTGCAATTAACCAAAAGATCCCTCGTTGGTTCATCCAAACACATGAGTTCTTCTTCGAAGAGGTTTTCAAAGAGTATGTCAATCGGAGGTTCTTGAATTATATTTTCATGCGATACATTATTGATTGGCTCATCGAAAGTGAAGATATTCAAATCAAATTTCCCCTTTTTAAAGGTTACTCTAACATTAGGATCTCCGACATATGCCTTCTCATCAAGATAATCGCATTCATTCTTAAATAATTCATTAAGAAACAGGGACTCATCGTCTATATCTTCACTCTCTTCATCACAATTATTTTCAACAAAGTTTACCTCAAATGTTTGATCTCTTATCTTACAAGGTTATTTTTCTAGGTTGAAGACATTGACTTCTCTAGTCATGTCCCCAAAAGTTAACCTCATGGACCCATTCCTACAATTGATGATGGCATTGGCAGTAGCAAGGAATGGTCACCCTAGGATAACAGGAGTTTGAGCCCTATGATTGGAGTTAGACACAGGTTGTGTCTCTAGAACTATGAAATCAACAGGGTAAATAAACTCCCCAACCCGAATAAGGACATCATTAATCTCCCCTTTTGGAACTTTCACTGAACGGTCAGCCAGTTGGATAGTGACTCGAGTTAGACTAAGATCGCCCAACCCGAGTTGTTGATAAACTGAGAATGGAAGCAAGTTGATACTTGCTCTCAAGTCAAGAAGTGCACGATTAATCTCGGCTTGTCCTATTGTGCAGGCAATGGTTGGACTACCTGGATCCTTGTACTTAACAGGGATCGGACCCGATAGTAGCTCACTAATGTTAGTGGCTAAGAAGACCTTTTTAGGTACATTAGTCTTTCTCTTCTTGGTACAAATGTCCTTAAGAAACTTAGCATAAGATGGGACTTGTTGGATGGCATCAAGAAGTGACACATTTATCTTCACTTGATTAAAGATCTCAATTATCTTATCCATGTGTGGATTTTGCTTGTTGTTTTTTAGCCTATTAGAAAATGGTGCTATAGGCTGGTGCACATGAGTGGTTGACTTATCTTTTTCAGATTTATCAAATTTAGGAGGAGTGGGATTAGATGAGGTGGACGCTGAAGTGTGATTGTGTTGACTAGGATTAGGTGGTGTTGACACTTGGTTATCAACTTTCTTTTCCGACCTCAATGTATGAACAACATTATATTGATTCAGTGATTGATCATCAACCAAATGAGCTTGTTGTGAATTCCTAGGATTCATAATTGGTTGACTGGGCAAGGTACCCTTTTGCCTCTCATGTTGTGGGTTGGCTAACTGGCTCATTTGACCGTCTAACCTCTGTATTGTTTGCATGAGGGAATCTTGGTTCTTCATGTACCTTTCCATGTTTCTCTCAAAATCAGTCATTCTCCTTTCGAGTTGAGGATTCTGGAAGGAAGATGGTGGAGCTTGGTTGGGAAAATTTTGTTGATAATTTGAAAAATTGTTGGGAGAATTGTGAGGGTGATTAGAAAAATTGGGTTGATGATTGGAAGAATTATTGGAATGATGGAAGTGGCTTGCATGGTTTGACCGCGGATGGTCATTATTTTGTTGGCTCCATGAGAAATTTGGGTGATTTTTCCAGCCTGGATTGTACGTTGGAGTGTAAGGATCATTGTTCGGCCTTGAAAAGGCCGCATTCATCGGTTCAGAAAAGTGTTGGTGAGCTTGAAATACAGGACACTCCTCAAGCACATGATTCATGGCCTGACAGTAAGTACAACCGGGAGTTGAAAATTGGTTCGGGCTTACTTGATTGACTGGACTTGGTTCCTTAGTTTCTAAAGCTTACAGTTTTCTCGCTAGGTTAGCTAACTTAGCCTCGCTAGCTATGGATGATTCAATTAAATGGAGACCTCCTTTCGAAGAGATAGAGTTTAGATTCCTAGAGCTTTCACTAGTAGGTTCCCATTGGATGGTCTTTTCAGCTAGATTCTCATATAAATCCCATCCTTCATGCTCATCCTTCTGCAAGAACCCCCTTGGCACATGCTTTCTAAGAGGGTCTTAGTCGAGTAGTCTAAATCATCATAAAGACTTTGGCATTGTCTCCATTTCTCTATTCCATGATGAGGACATTAGACAAGGAGGTCTTTGAAGCGTTCAAAGTACCTCCAAAATGGTTCACTAGGTTCTTGCTTGAACTACATGATATTTTTCCTAACGAGAGCGGTCTTGTAGATTGGATAGAATTTCTTCAAGAAGACCTTGATGAAACCATCCCAAGATGTGATAGAGCCGGCCGCTAAGCTGTAGAGCCTTTTCTTGGCTAAGTCCTTAAAAGCAAATGGGACAAATCTTAATCTAATAGCATCATCTGCAAGGTGTGAGATTTTCATCATTAAGCACACTTCCTCAAATTCTCTTATGAAGAAATAAGCATCTTTGGACTCTAAGCCATGGAACTTAGGGAGTGTATTGATGAACTGTGGCTTAAGCTCAAAGTTGTATTCACCAACCGATGGAAGTTGGATGCAGGATGAAAGTGATGTTCTAATGGGATAGAAAGATGTCGGTTGATCCATAACCGAATCTGGTCTTGTTTCGAACTTGGGTGGTGATGTGTTTCTAGTTAACCTAGATGAATTAGGGTCTCTTGACCACACTTGCATACACAAACACAATCACAAATAAGTTCACCAATAGTCAAGAAGAGAAAACAACCAAGCCTAGTCTAAGGTAACCTTGACCTAGACAACTCCTAACTGGTTGATTGTCCACTGGAGGTATAATACAGACTTTGACCACAAGCTAATCAGCCAGATCAGGGCAAGATTGGTGGGAGGTTATCCGTCAAAGACGTTTCTTAATTAAGTAACCACCAACGTTCGGGCTTTCGGCCCTTAATCCCCTACCTAGATACTGATTTGACAGGAGTCAAATTCCAACACCTTACCCCTTAGGATAATCTCCTAATGAGTTCGAGATGTCCCTAAGGCCAACGTCTATCAGATTTTACTTAGGCTTAGGTTGTGCGTGCTTGGAGATGGTTTGTGGGCTAAGGAAGGGTAATGACTTCCCCACCTTATCTTGACTTGAGTTTTGCCCTTAGAATTGATTTGCGCAAAGTGTGCAAGATATAGAAAAGTAGCATTCAAAAGCAAATATCACCCAAGAATGTTTCCTAAACTATATACTATGCATACATACCTTGTCTCCAGCTATCTTCAACAGTAATTATAAAATAAACGTAATTAGACAAATGCCTAGAATGCAAGTCTAAACGTTTTTTAAGCAATTAATAATCACTCAAATTATTGTTAGATTAAAACAGGGATGGTGGATAGCAGATATAGCAAGAATATAACGTACAAAAACTTAATTTTTTTTGCGAGCAATATGTCCTGCAAAAAAAAAATTTTAGTAGTCCAATGAAATTTTCAACTTTTGCAACGCAATTTCTTGAAATTTTGTTTCCTATGTTTGAGAGTAGGGGCACCGAATTTGCATGTCTTCTCTTGCAAAGCTTGAATGCTAGATCTAAATCTTGAAGTCCCTGAAACAACACACCAAACTTGTTAAAAAACAAATACACCATTCCCTCCCCGGCAACGGCGCCAAAAATTGATTACAAAATCAAAGAGTTAAGAAATTACCGTGTTGCTTGTGGCTAACGGGTTGTGTCCACGAGGAAGAATGTGATGAAAACTTTTCGGTGATTTGTTTAGAAAGCTAAGAATGGTGCTAGTTTTTTAATTGAAAAGAGAATGGAGAGAAGGGAAATGAATAAAAGAGAAATTGCAACTTTGGAGAAGGCTTTGGAGAAGGTAAAAATAAACTTTAAAAATTGTTTGGTTGTTTTAAATATAAGAAGGAGAAGATCTGGGCTCACTAATTTTATTTACTTCACTACTTATCTCAATAATAATTTTAGTCCATCACTTTTATCATAGGCAAAAGAGCTTAATTTCTTTTAGTGTTCAAGTAAAACAAATGAGATGATTTCTGATCAAATCTTGAGATCTTTCTTAACACAACATTAAAAATAGAATGTTAAACCATCAAGCGCGAGGAAGCAAGTATAGAATAAAAATGATTTACAAATAGTTATGCCTTAAAAAAATCTAAGTTTTAAAAGAAGAGCATCATCATGAGCTTTCAAGAATAAAAATTAACTTTAGGCATTATGATTCAAGAGAGTTCTTCCATCAAATTCAATCGAGAGAGAAGAGGTAGAAAACATCAATTAGTAAGCCCAGAAAATGATTTAGCTACTCATTATGAAATGAAAACAAACAAGAAATTGGCAATTAAACACAAACATACTGAATTCAAGTTGAGTTGGAATGGCAAGTAGAAGCTCCTTTGATTGTCACTTCAAAGACGAATTACACACTCAAATCCACTCTTCTCTCTTTTCTGTCTAAACTAAAAAAAGAATAAAGAGGAGATAAAACTTCTTCAAGCTATCTAACAATGTTCCTAAACCCTAAAAATGAACAATAAATTTAATCCTAGTTCTCGCTAAATTTTTAGTACAAAACCCTAGCTTTTATAGGCAAAACCTCAGAGGGAAGGGAGTGAGGAGATAAGGGGAGCAAACGCTCCCCTTATCTCCACCAACAAGCCGCGAATTCGCGGCCTGGATGTGGCCAATTTCCACATCCAGGTGGAGGGATGGTTGGCGTGGATGTGGGCTTCCTTTTGTCCTATTGGATTTACTGTTGCAGCTCTCAGATTTGACGAAACGATCTTTGATTTGTTGGCTTCAACCGCTTGATTTGAGAAGATTCATTTCAACTAGTTTTTAACCTCTCTGATTTGCCAAGATCTACCCTGATTCCCTGATTTCAAATTTATTCTGAATTAAATGGGCTTTTGGGCTCGTTTCTCTGGCCTATCCTTTAGCAATGGACCTGCATTTTATAAAGAATAATAGGACTCATTAATATGATTTATTAGATAACAAGCATGGAAATGTGACAATATGTATGCAATATATGTGACCGATCAGTAAACAAAGTAGTATCTTTTTTTTTCTTTAGTAAAACTATTTGAAGTAAGAAATGAAGAAAGTCTTTCATACCAAGCCCTAGGGGCTTGTTTTAAACCATAAAGAGCTTTGTCTAGTTTGAAAACAAATTCCGGATGTGTAGGATCAACAAACCCTGGGGTTATTTAACATACACTTCCTCTTAATCTTTTTGCTCGTCCCGAGCAAAACAAAAATAAGAAAATTAGTACACCACTTTCGCAGGTGACGCGATTGCACTGAGCATGTGCAGCAAGCCTTTAAACCTCTAGGTTTCCCCTAGAGGAGTGTTGTCTCCTGAGGATTTTCAGTAGATTGCACCCACAAAATCCAGTAAGTAAAGAAAAGTAGTTAGTTGTTAAGAAAAATTCTGTCATGAAAAAGAACTTTCAATCATCTAAGTAAAAATGACCGAATGATGTAAGATTTAGGTTTAACCCTCATAAGTCCTCTTATACTTTAGCCTTCATAAAAGAAGAAACTATGGTTTTTCTTTAAATTTAGAAAGGATCTTATACTTCTAACTCATTTTGTTATTTTGCTTTAGATAGATATGCATAATGTGTAAGTGTGATGTGCTTGAGATTTTTCAACTCAACTTTGAATATCATTTAATTTTATTAATATTTATTTATTATTCTTGGTTTCATTAGGATTTCTACTTTACTCATGTAACACATATCAAACCGATGACTCCCAAACCGGATGGTTTTAGGGCACTAGGTGAAAAAACACCCCTCGGGTCAGATATGCAAGTAGAGTAGGCCACGAAAGTGAGATTTATATAATATATACTGATTATTTTTTTTGGGTGAGTAATCATGCTTCTTGAGGCATAATTATCTAGCATTTTTTTCTTTTTTTTCAGAGTTGTGTCTCTAAATTCCAAGCATGTGTGTGTGGTTTATGCATATTCTACTAAGGCTAAATAAAAGATATGAGTTATTTTCCTTATCCCTCCTAACTTTTTAATCAAACCAATCTTTCTTATTTATTTAGGCAAAAATAAAGATTCATTAATAAGGTTCCCTTAATTCCTACAACCTTTTGGTATTTTTATAGAGAGTATGAAATTTCTTTTCAATCTGGAGATTTTTTTTATAAGAAAGAAGAAAAAGAATAAAAGGAAAAAAGAAAAAGTGTTAGCGCCCCCCCACACCTACCTAATGCATTGTCCTTAATGAATGTATATGTAAATGCGAATGCAATGAATAGGGTGAAGAAATGATGTCACCGTCTTCATTGACTCGGGCAGGCCAAGTGCGAATAGGCTAAAGAAAGGTCAAAAAAAATGTAGAAGGTGTAAGCATATAAACAAATAGACTTTTTTTTATTTTTTATGGTTAGGTGTATGACGGGGCAAAAAGAGTCAGCACATTATCAGCCGGTGATGTAGGCTCAGTGGTCAAAGAGGGCTTCAGTCTTTGCCCATTCACTTTGAATTCCGCTTTATTCTTAGGATTTACAATAATCACAGCACCGTGTGGAAAAATGGTGCGCACGATGAACGGTCCAGACCAACGAGTATTCAGCTTCCCCGCAAAAATATGAAGCCTAGAGTTATACAGCAGAACCTTGTCTCCTGGGGCAAAGTTTTTTCGGGTTATGAGCTGGTCATGAAAAAATTTAGTCCTACTTTTGGTGATCCGAGTATTCTCATAGACTTCATTCTGTATCTCCTTTAGTTCTGAAATCTACAGTCTCCTTAACTCACCAGCCTTGCTCAGATCAAAATTGAGTTGCTTAATGGCCTATAGGGCACGGTGTTCTAATTCGACTGGCAGATGACAGGCTTTGCTAAATACGATTCTATACGAACACATCCAGAACTGTCTTAAAAGAAGTGCGGTAAGCCCACAATGCATCATTGAGTTTAACCGACCAATCCTTTCAGTTTTGTCCGACAGTCTTTTCTAGAATGAGTTTGATCTGTCGATTGGTGATTTCAACCTGCCTATTTGTCTCAGGATGATACGGAGTAGACAACTTGTGATTGATGGAATATTTTCGTATCAGAGCTTCAAAAATTCTGTTACAGAAATATGATCCATTATCACTAATTATCGCCCTAGGGGTGCCAAATCGAGAGAAGATGTTTTCTTTGAGAAATTTGACAACCACTTTGTTGTCATTGGTCTTAGTTGGCACAGCTTCAACCCATTTAGAGACATAATCTATAGCAACCAAAATGAACTGGTTGCCGAAGGAATTAGGAAATGGCCCCATGAAGTCGATACCCCAAACATCAAAAATTTCAACTTTCAGTATCGGGTTCAGGGGCATCATATCTCTTCTTGAAATTTTCCCAATTTTCAGACAATTTGCGCATGACTTGCAAAAATGGTATGAGTCTTTGAACAAAGTGGGCCAGTAAAACCCGTTGTGTAGAACCTTCTCTGCAGTCTTGCGGGGACCGAAGTATCCTCCACATGCAAGGTCATGGCAAAAGCTGAGCACACTCCTCTGTTCCTCCTCTGGTATGCATCGTCTAATAATTTGGTCGGGACAATACTTAAAAAGATACGGTTCTTCCCAGAAGAAGTACCGTACTTGGGTAAAGAAGCGGTATTGGTCTTGCTTTGTCCAGTCAGTGGGTAATTGTCCAGTGGTCAGGTAATTAACAATGTCCGCATACCAGGGTTCCTTGAGAATGGCTAGGATGTGCTCGTTTGGGAAATCCTCGTTGATCGCAGCTTGTATGATCGGTGCGTTTGGAATTCGTAAGAGATGATCAGCGACCACATTTTCTATACCTCATTTATCCCAGATTTTCAAGTTAAATTCTTGAAGCAAAAGGATCCACCGAATCAATCGGGCTTTTGCTTCCTTCTTGATCATGAGGTATTTCAGAGCCGAGTGATCCATAAAAATCACCGTCTTCGATCCTAACAAGTAGGGCCAGAACTTCTCTAACGCAAAGACAACGGCCAAGAATTCCTTCTCAGTCGTTTATAGTTCTGTTGGGCGTCATTCAAGGTCCTACTCGAGTAATAAATCACGTGCTGCCTATTGTCGATGCGCTGTCCTAGAATAGCGCTAATAGCAAAATAAGAGGCATCGCACATGATTTCGAACGGTTGAGGCCAGTTAGAAGCAGAAATAATAGGTGCAGAAATAAGTTCTTTTTTAAGCTTCCCCCATGACTTGAAACATTCATCGTTAAAATCAAAGGGCACGTCCTTAGCGAGCAGGTTGGTTAATAAGGGCCTAACGATTTTGCTAAAATCCTTAATGAACCGTCGGTAGAACCCAGCATGCCCTGAAAGGATCTAATATCCTTAACGCTTTGGGTGGTGAAAGCTTAGCAATCACTTCTACTTTAGCCTTGTCAACTTTAATGCTTCTCATAGAAATCTCATGGCCTAAGACAATCCCCTGTCTCTCTATGAAGTGACATTTCTCCCAGTTTAGAGTTAGGTACTTCTCCTTACATCTTTGCAGTACTAACTCTAGGTGATGAAGATACTGATCAAATAAATCTCCATAGATGGAGAAATCATCCATGAAAATCTCAAGAAAACGTTCTACCATGTCAGAGAAAAGACTAAGCATGCACCATTGGAATATTGCGGGAGCATTACATAATCCAAAGGGCATGCGTCGGTAAGCAAAGGTTCCGAATGGGCAGGTGAACGTGATCTTTTCCCAGTCTTCTGTAGCAATGGGGATTTGATTATATCCCGAGTACCCATCTAGGAAGCAATAGTACTCATGTGCAGCTAATCGTTCCAGCATTTGGTCGATGAAGGGTAACGGAAAGTGGTCTTTACGGGTGGCTGCATTCAACTTTCGATAGTCGATACAGACACGAACCTTGGTAGGCAGTCTTGTCTGCACTAACTCTTTTTGCTCATTTTCAACCACCGTAAAGCCAGCTTTTTTTGGGACCGCATGAACAGGGCTCACCTATTGGCTATCAGAAATGGGATAAATGATCCCATTATCTAATAGTTTCAAAATTTCTGCTTTAACTGCCTCTTGCATGAGTGGGTTAAGCTTGCGTTGTGGGTCCCTCATGGGGGTTGCTTCATCGGTCAAATGGATTTTATGTTGCACTATGGCCCTTTGATATCCTTCATCATCCATCTAATGGCTTCCCTATGTCTTTTCAGAATAGACATTAAGTTGTTCTCTTGTTGCCCAGTAAAGTGGGATGCTATGATGACTGTCAAGGTATCCTTTTCGCCCAGGTAGGCGTACTTGAGATGTTCAGGTAAGGCTTTTAGCTCTAGGGAAGGTGTTGCTTCATTGGAGGCAATCTCTGGGCTTTCAATCCTATGATGAGGTACACTTGGGCTTGATGCCCAATCCACTGCTGAATCTACGATCTGGTCTAGATTAAAATCCTCAGCCTCCAGATCAAACTCTGCTTCCATTTCTATCTCCATATTTTCCTCATGCTCACTGATCAGATTTTCAATGAAATTGACCTCAAAAGTCTGATCATTAACATCCCTAGGTTCTCTTCCAAGATTGAAGATATTGACTTCCTTCGTCATGTCTCCAAAGTTCAATTGCATGGACCCGTTCCTATAGTTGATTATGGCATTGGCTGTAGCAAGGAATTGACGCCCTAAGATGACTGGAGTTTTAGACCTTAGATTGAACACAGGTTGGGTCTCAAGCACAATGAAGTCAACGGGGTAGATGAAATCCCCGACCCGGATAAGGACGTCTGTGATTTTTCCCTTTGGGATCTTCACAGATCGGTCAGCTAGCTGAATGGTGACTCGAGTTGGGCTTAGCTCTTCCAACCCAAGTTACTGGTATACCGAGAGAGGTAGCAAGTTGATACTTGCTCTCAGGTCAAGAAGTACCCTACTAATTTCGGTCTGTCCTATGGTGCAAGAAATTGTAGGACATCTGAGATCCTTATATTTCACCGGAATGGGACCAGATAGAATTTCACTTATATTGGTTGCCAAGAACACTTTCTTGGGCACATTTGTCTTTCTCTTCTTAGTACACATATCCTTAAGAAATTTTACATAAGCTGGGACTTGTTGGATAGCGACAAGAAGTCGTATATTTAATTTAACCTGGTTGAACATCTCTAGCATTTTCTCCATGTGTATATTCTTATTGTTGTTCCTAAGCCTATTGGGAAAGGGTGCTACAGGCTTATGAAGTTGTTCAGCAGCTTTGTCTTCGTCAGATGTTTGAGGAACAGTTTGGGAGGAACTAGCAGAGGTGGAGGTTGGAGTAAGATCAGGATGGACTGGACTTTTCTATTGGTAGACCCGGTTGTCTACCTTCTTTCCAGATCAAAGTGTGTGAACAGTATTGCACTGATTGATCGATGGATCCTGAATTTCATATGCTTGATTGGAGGTTTTTGGGTTAACTAGCGGCTGACTAGGTAAAGTACCCTTTGGTCTTTCACTTAGGGAGCTAGCTAATTGGCTCATCTGCATTTCCAATCTCGATATAGCCTGTGAATGGTTGTTCAGCGTTTGTCCCTGGTTTTGCATAAAAGCGGTTTGGGACTTCATGAAAGCTTCCATGCTCTCCTCTAATTTGTTGAATTTCTTTTCCATAGGTGAACTTTGAGAGGAGGAAGATGGAGCTGGACTGGGAAAATTTGGTGGAGGACTGGGATGGTGAAAGTTGTTGGAAAAATTCGGCCTGGGAAGATTATTCTGGGTCCAGGAGAAATTAGGGTGATTCCTCCAACCTGGATTGTATGTTTGTGAGTAGAGATTGTGAGGTGGCCGTGAGTAAGCCGCGTTCAGGTGTTCCGGTGATTCTTGTTAGGCATGAAAATATGGCACTCTTTAAAGACATGGTTTGGTGACTTACAGTATTAATAACCCGGATTGTGAATTGGTGGTGGGTTGATTTGGTTGACATTGGCTGCCTTTTTTGTCTCTAGAGCCTCTATTCTCCTCATTAGGGTTCCAATCTTAGCTTCGGCAGTTATGAATGATTCTAGAGATAGGAGCCCTCCTCTTGAAGCAATATATTGTGAATTCCTTGGTTTTTCTGAGGCTGGCTCCCATTGCAGGGTTTTCTCAGCTAAATCCTCAAATAAATCTCAACCCTAGTTCTCATCCTTCTGTAAGAACCTTCCCTGACATATGGTCTCTAAAAGGGTTTTCGTTTGATAATCTAAGCCATCGTAGAGAATCTTGCACTGACGCCATTTCTTCACACCATGATGAGGGCACTGAGATAGGAGATCTTTGAATCGCTCAAAGTATCTTCAAAATGGTTCGCTCGGTTCTTGCCTGAACTGCATGATAGTCTTCCTAATGAGGGCAGTTTTGTGAATTGGGTAGAATTTCTTCAAGAAGGCCTTGACGAAATCATCCCATGTCGTGACAGAATCTACCGCCAAACTGTACAACCATTTCTTCGCTAGGTTCTTTGGGGAGAAGGGATGAAACGTAACCTAACGGCATCATCTCCTAACTGGGGATACGCATCATGAGGCACACTTCTTCAAATTTCCTAACAAAGAAGTATGCATCCTCTGATTCTAAACCATGAAACTTTGAGAGAGTGTTGATGAATTGAGGCTTTAATTCAAAATTATTTTCATTTGCCTCAGGCAGTTTTATACAAGATGGTAATGAAGTTCTGATTGGGTAAAATCTATCCTGAAGTGACGCCATCACCGGCTCTGGATGCAAGGGTAGAGAAGTTTTTCTGGTTAATCTGAAAGTTACAGGATCTCTCACCCACTCTTACATGCAGCACACCACAAACAACGTGAAGACAACAAACAATCAAAAAGAATAAAAAACAAATAAAAGAAAGAAAAATAACCACCAAGCCTTAGTCTAAGGTATCTGGACCTAGACGACTCCTAACTGGTCGATTTTCCGGGGAAGGTTGTTGCAGGAACTCGACTACAAGCTAATCAGCCAGGAAAGGGCAAAACTCAGGGGGAGGTATCCGGGCGTGAGCCATGGGCCTAATTACGCTAAACCACAGAGCTTTCGAGGTTTACCTCTCAATCCACTTTCCTTAGATACCGATTTTACAGGAGTATATTTCTTGTAATTTCCAACCTCGGTTAATCTCTTAGTGAGTCTGAGATGTCCCTAGGGCCAACGTCTATTGATTTTTAGTTAAGGCTTGAGAAAGTGTGAGTGTACTTGGAGATGATTTTTGGGCTAAAGAAGGGTGATGAAATCCCAACCTTATCTTATTTATTTGGGTTTTGCCCTTAAAGTCAATTGTGCAAGTATACACTTTATTCACAACAAGGTAACACTCAAAGCGATAAATCACTCCAAAAATGTTGGTCCTATTCTATATGAATGCACACGTATCTTTTCTGCAGCACTCTTCAACAGCAATTAAAATGAATTGAAATAGACACGTGCCCTAAATGCAAATTCTAATTCAAATTTCAATTAAGCAACAAGTGAATTTTTGTTGAGTTTATTACACATGTATAGGTGAAACGTTCAATGGAACTAAAAGATTTAGAAAGCAATTTTTGTTTAGCGACTTTCGGCAACCCTGCAAATAAGTTTGTTAGTACTTCAATCGGGAAAACTCACTTTTACACGAATTTTTTCGAGGGCAAATGAATCCTCGCGCAATGTCCTTGGCCACCTCTTTCGCTTCCCTTGATAGTAAGCTCCTTGGTACTTCTCCTACACACAAGAATAAAGAAAAATCTTTAGTATTGAACAATAAAGCCGTTCCCTCCCCGGCAACGGCGCCAAAATTTGATCGATAAAAAGCAAGCACAATAATAAGTAAAAAGAGTGTGGGTCGATGTTGCTGCTTTTGCGATTCTTCCGTAGTAGCAAAGTGGCTCTACGGGTCATATCCACAAGGAGGGAGAGCGATGAAAGCTTGATGCGGCTTCTTCGTTCAAGAAAAGAGAAAGTTCTTTGTTTTAAATAAAGAATTGAAAAATGAAAACAAGTTGTTTCAAGAATTGTTTGAAAATGGTTTGGTGGTTTATAAAACTGGGTCATTTTTAATGGTAAAGGCGCATGTCTATTTTTCTACTAATTGCTCCCACTAATTCCTAACTTCTTGAAGATGTAGCCTCACGATGGATCATAGACAAGCTTAACCCTTATGCATTGAAACTATTCACGTGAAAATCGAGTGAAAGTTCTTCCTATAACTTAGTTTTACATGACAAAAACTCGGACATTCCCTTATCAAGATTCAATAAAAGGCGAGAATACGGGAAGACACGAGTGCACTAATGGTATCGGTAAAGTTAAAAGGAAAGTCTCTGACTTACAACAACAAGCAAAGTACAAAACTCATAGATCATCAAAAAAAACCTTTTAAGTATGAAATATAAGAAGGTAAATACTTGTAGGTAAGTTAGAGTTAGAACCCTCGTCTTAAGATGTCATATCTCTCGTTTGAATAAGGCTTATTTGACACTATTGACTCATTTGGGTTATCAATTAAGTTGTTAGAGATTAGTGGGTTAGTAGTTAGTTAGCCATGCAATGGGGGAGTTAGTTAGACATGGTAAGAAAAGAAACAACAAAAAAGAAAAGAAGTAGAGAGAAAGGAAGTTACACTACAACAAGAAAGTAAAAACTAATGGAAAGCACATGTAAATTGAAAGAAGAAAGAGAAGTAGTTACTTGTATTAGCTTGTCACCCTTCAAATACAACTCTTACACACTCTCTCTCTCTCTTTCACTCTAATGGCTAAAACTAAAACTAGAAGAAGAAGAACAACAACTACTACAACTCCTAACAAAGCAACAAAATATAACTCTCTTCTTTGAATATCTCCAACTGAAGACCTCTGGGGGGTATTTATAGGAACCAAGGGAAATGGCATCAGGGGGGTGATCCATGACCCAAAGCACGGGCGCGCGCGCCAGTATTACCGCGAAAACGTGGCGCAGGCCGCGTTTCTGCGGCAATACTGGGGAAGCGCGCGCCTGGCTTCCTGTTGGGTGCCGTGCCGTCTCTCCCGTCAGGTGGATCTCCTGGATTCGTGATTTGATGCCCTAAGCTGACAAAATCTCCTCTCTAAAGTCAATGGCTACTTGGTAGGCCTTTAATCACTCATTAAATGGTGGTTTAGGGTCTTCTTCTTCATTTGCACACCATGGACATAGGATAAGCAAGCAAAGCTTTATTAGCAGAATTTTACATCAAATAAATATGAGAATGTGATGAAAATTATGTAAAATTAGAAAGTGATCAATATACTTGACTCATATAATTATCACGATAACAGGAATGATGACCTGACATCTTATTTACATCTTGATATATTTCAGTACAAACCGTATTCCTGATACACTTATATTCCTGATATTCCTGGCTTGTTTCTGCTCATTCCCGAAATCTGATAATTATCTAATAAACCATAAAATGGAACAACTTACATCAGGTCGGAGGAACTTGCGGATATCAATACATGTTCATGTTTACAGTGGTATTAGGTATATTGTGCAACTAAAACTTTCAATCTGACCTCTGAGCGTTGGCTCCCTTCTTCTGGTACCATCTTGAAAAGGGCATCCTTTAAGGCCCTCCTGTACGCCTTGCAGTCAGTTCCGTACACCAGCAATGGAACACCCTGGACCATGGTCCCAGGCATGCACGGGACCTACTGTAAACATTATTCGTTGATACCCCCGTTGGTTTCTGATTAGTATCTAATTTTGCATAATTTATACCACATCTTCACATTTATTTGATAATAAATTCTGCTAATAAATACCTTACTTGCTTGATTCTAGGTCATGGTGTGCAAATGAAGAAGAAGATCTAAATCACCATTTAATTGGTGATTAAAGGCCTACATGAATAGCCATTGACCTAAAGGGCTAATTCTGCAACAACCAGAGGCTGCACAGACGAATCTAGGAGCAGACTCTGACAGGGGACCAAAAGGACCGCGCGCGGCGCCAGGATGGCCGCGGCGCGCCCGCCGCTTCGGGCCAGGGTTTGTCCCCTAGCCCCCTGTTCCCCAGATTCCTATAAATACCCCCCAGGGGCTTGTAGAAGAGAGATACAGATTTTAGGGTAGTTTTGATTTCCATGTTGTAGTTTAGTTTAGGTTAGGTTAGTTCTTCTTCTTCCCCATTGTATTTTCTATTTTGTTTTAGATCTGGTATTAGGGAGAGAGAGTGGTACATGCTTGGAATGCAAGAGTGCTTGTAATAGAAGGTGACAATCTATGAAAGGTGCTCTCTTTACCTCTCTATGTTTTCTTCTCTCTAATCTCTTTTACATGCGTAGCTAGTTTTTCTCTCATGTCAACTAACTACTAACCACCAACTAGTCTAACTTCTTTATGATAATCAACATGAATCTAATAGCCTCGATTTGGCCTTGCTCTTGCAAGAGCCATTGATGGCTCATGATGATGGATCTAACTCTAACTTCTTAACTCTCTAACAAGCTTACATTACTTTACTTCATGCTTGCTCTTATTGGGTTTTGATGATTTAAGCGTAGCTTGCACTTGTTTTGTTTAGTTGGGATGTGAAGAGTTACATATGAGCTATGCTTTGTAAAGCTCTTGAACCAAGGACTAGTGATGGCCAATGATACATGTGAGGCAACTATCACTAAGAGGTTAGCGTGTTGGTGGAGTCATTAGTAGTTAGTAGCCATGAGTTTTCTTTCTCTTTCACTTGTTTTAGAAATATATCCAAAAATCACAAACATATTCTTTTCTATGTTTCTCACTTCTTTGTGTTTCCACCGTACTTCCCTTTTCATTCTTTCTTTTCTTGTCTTTTCATTCTTTAAAACTTTGAAGAACTTTTAACAAACACGTGAATTAACCGGTAAAGCTTCTATCGCCTCCCGTCCTTGTGGATTCGACTCGTTTTAGCCTCTATGCTATAACGGAAGTATCGAGGAAGCCAAAGCACACACACTTTAAATCTTGATTTCAAAACATACACTTTTTGTGCGCGATTTTCCCTCGATCAAATTTTGGTGCCGTTGCCAGGGATGGGAACGGTTTGATTTCGCAAGTTTGCTAACTTTTCTTCTTTGTTTTTTTTAGTGTGCAGGTTAAATTTTAGCATTGCAGAAGTCCACACTTGCTCAAGTGTGGTCGGGTAACTTTTTGTACATTCATATACTCTGCTGCTAATTTTTGTTCATATTACTTGTATACTGTAAATAATTTTAAGAACTAAAATACGGTAATTGGTTGCTTTAAAATGGTTTAGACATTTGCATCTAGGCACGTGTCAATTTTTATTCCAATATACTGTATTTTATTCTTTTGTTTTTGTGATATTGATAGGAGGTGTATATATGGCATTGCATATAGTATAGGAAAAACACTTCAGTGATTTACTCGCTTTTTTTTGTGTTCATGCTTATCTATATTGCACACTTGCACGAATTCAACTTAAGGGCAAAACCCAAAACAACATAAGGTGGGGAAGTTATTACCCTCCCTTGGCCCAAAAATCACCTCCCCACTCACACAACCCAAGCCTTAATAAAAATTGCTAGACGTTGGCCCCTAGGGACATCTCGGACTCATTTAGGAGATTGACCTAAGGGGAAAGTTGTTAGAATTTGACTCTTGCTAAATCGGTGTCTAAGGTTGGGGATTGAGAGGCGAAACCTCAAAGAATAGTGGTTTGGCATAATTAGGCCCGTTGCTCCGGCACGGATACCTACCACTGATCTTGCCCCACCTGGCCGATTAACTCGTGGTCAGCTTCCGAACCGTGGACAGTCTAACCAGTTAGGAGTCGTCTAGGTCTAAGTCAACCCTAGCATAGGCTTGTTTTCTTTTTCTTTTTTTTTGTTTGTTTGTTTTCTTTTTTATAAATTGTTATATGAATTTTAATAACAATAATTCTTTCAATTATAATATAAATCCATATTTCACCCCGACCTCATTTGACTCGGATAACTCTGACCCGGCAATGTACAACATGAACCAACCATATATGCCGGGTTGGGATTATCAGAATCAATATGACCCATATCCCCAACCATATGATCCTAATTTTCAAAATAATTTCAACTCTTCATAGAGTTCATAGGGATTCACCTACCCCGAGTTAAATTTTCAACCATCTTGTCCACAATTTTTACAATATTCATTCCCCAATTTTGATTCATATACTTCTTTTCCTGAACCATCAATTGAAGAAAAATCATCATTGGAAAGGAGTATGGAAGAGTCCCTACAACAAATGCAAAATTTGCTCAATTCACAATCCTTTTCATATCAAACTCCACATACTCCTTTTCTAGAGCATCCCATTGAAGAAGAATCTGAACTAGAAAAGCGTTTGGAAGTCTGTTGTGAAAGAATGCAAAACATGTTGGACTCATTCTCTCCACCAAATTTTCAAGAGTCATACTCATCTTTTCCAGTCTCATCAATTCAAAATGAACAAACTTCAATACTGGACTTGAGTATAAAACCCTTGCATGAGTTTGAGCAGCAACCGCAAAATCCGATAGACTCACAATTTCACCATAATTTCCAAAATCAACTTCCATACTTATTTTTTCAAGAACCAATTACAAAGAGTATGGAAGACATGATTCTGAATTCAAATTCTGTTACCCAACCTATCAGTAGGTTTGACTCAATTATGAGTGATTTGATAAATGAGAGCGAGGATAATCTTTGTTGTCAACCATTGACTAATTCTTATATCCCTAACTCTACTGACTGGACCCTTGAATCATGTCAATTTGGGAATCCAGATTCAATTTCAGAACACACATTTGAACTTGACCAATCTCCATGTTATGAAAGTCACCTGGACATTTTGGCCAGTTATCCCTTTCCTGAAATTGAACTTGAACCTGAACGTGATCCTAAACCTCAAGTTGATGATTCCTTTTCACTTTTTGCTTCAATAGTGACCCCGGTATCCTTACCAGATTTTTTCTTTATTCCAGAGTTAACATTGAATCCTGTACCAGTACACCGTGAAATAGAATCACCAATCTCTTATGATCACACTTCATTCATGGGGACAGTGTGTGAACATCAATTCTTTGGTCTGGACTCTATTTTTGAACCAATTTCGACTCTCATTGTTGACTCTCGACTTGATCTGAGTCAACTTCCCGAGTTGGTATCGATTTTTGTTCCTGTTCCATTTGAGTCCAAATCAATCATCTCTCAAAATCACACTTCATTGTTGGACAAGAATGTTGACAAAAATGACTCAGTAATTATTTTTGAAAATTGAAAATTAGATGGGGATAATTTTTTAAATAACACCATTCAGTCCATTATTCTTTTGTTGGGTCATATTAAAGAGGTCACTAGGGGGTTCCTGCACGATCCACGCTATGTTGATTGGGTCGCCACGCTTGGCCCAATCCGACCACCACCAGAGCCACCCCCTTGAGGTAATCTTCCTTCCCTCTCCATTTGTTTCATGTCTATACACATTCACGATGCATTGAGGACCATGCATGAGATAAGTGTGGGGGAGGGTTTACTAACATAGTTAGTTTTATATTTTCTTTCTTTTACACTTCTTTTTAATTAAAAATAAAACAAAAAAATCTTTTTTCTTTTCTTTTTACAAAACTTTTTGAAACAAGAGAAATAGTTTTGATCCATTTTTAAGAAAATTAAGATTATCTTAGGAATTAGGAAGACCTTAAATTATGAAATTTTAAACCGAGTCAAAATAATAGATCTTGTTTAAATTTTAGGATAAGAAAGTAAAATTAAAAAGATAATTTGATCTTAAATTTTTTGCCTTAGATTTATGTACTCACACTTATACAATTTTTGGGATTGAAACAAAGACTGAAATGCCATAAAAATATATATTATATTAAAAAAATGATAAAAACTACCTATTGAAGTTGGGTAATTATGTCTCAGGAAGCATGATTATTCATACCTAAAACGGCGGACAAAAAAAATTACCCCTTTAGTTTTGTGGCCTTGTTTACTCGAGTCCTTAAGTCCGAGGGATGTTTTCTCATCTGGTGCCCTAAGACCATCTGGTTTGGGAGTCACTGGCTAAAGGCTCACTATCCAGGTAAATAAGAAAGCCTAAGAAAACTAAAGGAAGAAAAAAAAAAAATAAATAAATAAATAAAAATATATATATTAAATAAATGGCATAAAAGTTTGAGTCGATATCCCAAAATCTTCACAGTTCACAAAGTGCATATTTTCTAAGAGTTTTATGAAAGATCAAAAAGTCAATTCAATTTTAAATTCTTAAATTTAATTTATAACAAGATTTTTACATTTTGACTTAGTTTAAGAAAGAACAATTTCTGGTTAACCTCTGACCTTGGATCACTTATATTTTCACAAAAATACTTCAACACTTTTCTCTATTTCAAAATGTGTTTTCAAAATACTAACATTTGATTTCTTTCTTTATGGATTTTGTGGGTGTAATCCGCTGAAAACCCTCAGGAGACAAAACTCCTCCTCTAAGGGGAACACTTAGAGGTTTAACGGCTTGTTGCATATGCTCAGTGCAATCGCGTCACCTGCGAAAGTGGTGTAATAATTTCCTTAGGTTTTTGTTTTGCTTGGGACGAGCAAAAAGATAAGTGTGGGGGTGTGATTAGTATCTAATTTTGCATAATTTATACCACATCTTCACATTTATTTGATAATAAATTCTGCTAATAAATACCTTGCTTGCTTGATTCTAGGTCATGGTGTGCAAATGAAGAAGAAGATCTAAATCACCATTTAATTGGTGATTAAAGGCCTACATGAATAGCCATTGACCTAAAGGGCTAATTTTGTAACAACCAGAGGCTGCACAGACGAATCCGGGAGCAGACTCTGACAAGGGACCAAAAGGACCGCGCGCGGCTCGAAGTGCCACGCGCGGCGCCAAGATGGCCGCGGAATTCGCGGCCATACGGCCGCGGCGCACGCTCTGCTTCGGGCCAGGGTTTGTCCCCTGGCCCCCTGTTCCTCAGATTCCTATAAATACCCCCCAGGGGCTTGTAGAAGAGAGATACAGATTTTAGGGTAGTTTTGATTTCCATGTTGTAGTTTAGTTTAGGTTAGGTTAGTTCTTCTTCTTCCCCATTGTATTTTTCATTTTGTTTTAGATCTTGTATTAGGGAGAGAGAGTGGTACATGCTTGGAATGCAAGAGTACTTGTAATAGAAGGTGACAATCTATGAAAGGTGCTCTCTTTACCTCTCTATGTTTTCTTCTCTCTAATCTCTTTTACATGCGTAGCTAGTTTTTCTCTCATGGCAACTAACTACTAACCACCAACTAGTCTAACTTCTTTATGATAATCCACATGAATCTAATAGCCTCGATTTGGCCTTGCTCTTGCAAGAGCCATTGATGGCTCATGATGATGGATCTAACTCTAACTTCCTAACTCTCTAACAAGCTTACATTACTTTACTTCATGCTTGCTCTTATTGGATTTTGATGATTTAAGTGTAGCTTGCACTTGTTTTGTTGAGTTGGGATGTGAAGAGTTACATATGGGTTATGCTTTGTAAAGCTCTTGAACCAAGGACTAGTGATGGCCAATGATACATGTGAGGCAACTATCACTAAGAGGTTAGCATGTTGGTGGAGTCATTAGTAGTTAGTAGCCGTGAGTTTTCTTTCTCTTTCACTTGTTTTAGAAATATATCCAAAAACCACAAACATATTCTTTTCTATGTTTCTCACTTCTTTGTGTTTCCACCGTACTTCCCTTTTCATTCTTTCTTTTCTTGTCTTTTCATTCTTTAAAATTTTGAAGAACTTTTAACAAACACGTGAATTAACCGGTAAAGCTTCTATCGCCTCCCGTCCTTGTGGATTCGACTCGTTTTAGCCTCTATGCTATAACGGAAGTATCGAGGAAGCCAAAGCACACACACTTTAAATCTTGATTTCAAAACATACACTTTTTGTGCGCGGTTTTCCCCCGATCAGTTTCCAATAATAACCTTGCTTTACTCAGATGTGGATATATGTGTGCTGGAACACTAGTTCACATATCTAAAAATCTGGGTAAGATGAGTAGTAATAATAATAAAAGATGCGAACTATGTATCCGGTGTATGCTTTGTCGAGTATGCTTTCACCAGGTTTTACATCGGATTTTCAATTTATGGCCAGTATTATATTATAGTTGTTTACATCTTGCCTTACCACTTATGCTCTATTCTACCAGTCTCTTGCTCTTATCTTATTATACATGAGTATCCGCTACTTGATATTACTTGTTGTATATCTACTTGCTCCTATATGCCTGTGCTTACGAGATGATTTTCAATACATGTTTATAATTTAGATTTATCATACACGTGTGCTTGACCTTGCACACCATTTGGCTTTAGCATCACCACTCGTTGGGGAGTTCTGACTCCCCTAGATCCTCATGTCTAGGTCTCAGAGCTTGGAGTATGTGGATTCTCCCAGTTGCTGACCTGAAAGGTGCAGTGATAGCGTGGATCACCGATAGACCGTCTGAAGCCCTATATCCTTCCAGGCTCCCTACGCGTCTCTCGAGTTTTCCTTTTGTAAGCTCGTGAGCGCTATTTGTACTGTTTATACTTATATCTCTATGTATTCTCGCATTTGCGCCTATCGGTGATGCAATATTCTTGTAATATTATGTCACATCTGATGATAACTTTATAATTGTACTTATATGTTTGAATGTATAATGCACCACATGCTTCCGTACTCTAATTCTTGCCTGTACTGATACTTGCGTATATACGTGACGGTATTTTTGACCTGCGTATATACGTCGCAGTAACGTCTCCATACCCGTAGGATCGGGGCATTATAGGATGGTATCAGAGCCTAGACTCTCACATCCTCAGTATGTCCAGATGGCAAATTAATGGTAAAATAATTTGCAACTTAAATGCATGAGTTCTGGTTATACAATCCAACTACAAGTACAGAGTTATCTATTATTTCTTGATCATCATTCCTTTGATTCATAATCCCTTCCATCTTTCCACTGTATTGGTTTTTCGTAGCCTTTATACCAACTTAAGATATGAATAGATTGGAGGTGTAGCGGCAGAGTACTGGAGTATACTATCTTTTCGACCAACTCTATGAAGTTCGGGTATTCTCAGAATTGATCTGCAATCGAGTTATCTTTCAGAAGTCAGTAATCAGAATTCTCTACGGGTATTCTATATTCTTGGCTATATCTTTCAGAGTGATCGACGCCCAGTATTCAAAATTCTTAATTATCGGTCTTCTTTGGTATGCCTAATATTATCAGGGTTTTCTTTATCTTCATTATTCTAGCTTATTTTCGAAGAGCTATCAAGCATGCAGTACAGCTAGAATTCTATTGTAAAGCAGTTGTTGGCCCAGAGGCCCATCACTCTAGTTTTGATGATGATTAACTCATGTAGTTATAGTTTACTAATAATCTTGTGATATTTAGTTTTAGATATTTGATCGAGATATTAGCAGGTGATTAGCTTCAACATAGGAGTTTTGGAGCTTTCACGTATTGATTAAAGAGCTCGCGCGTCAAGATCGCATCTAGCACTCGGTTAGAGTCAAGCTCGTTGGATCGTGTTTGGATTGAGTCGACTTAGAGAAGGAGTTCTACAAGACTTCGGTTTGTGTCTAGTTTAGAATGTTTAGATCTTGTGTAAAGATTAGAAGTGTTGATATGCTCAAGTTCACATACACTCATAAGTTTTAAAGTTTATTAGTTTTGGTTTTCGGTTTAACCGATATTGGATTTCATGTCAAAAGCATAGATAGATATCTTTACATGTATATTGAATTCTATCCATATACAATATACTTCCAAATTGTTTCAATATCATGTTTTTGTATTTAGACAAGTTTTGGAAAAATCGGATTTTCATTTCAAAGTTTGGTTTTTGGAAAATATCGATTTTGATGTAAAGCCTAATGTCAATATCACAAAAATGGTTCAAATTATTTATAATATGTGTTGAATTTTGGTCACACATATTTGTTATTCAAAGATCTTATAAGAACTTATTTTTGTGAAATTTATGTGATTTTATGGGATTTATTTGAAGATAAAAAGACAAGTTTTTAAATCCTCAAAACCCAGCCTGACTGCACTGGCGGTCCACCAGCACGGTCCATCGATGTGCACGAAGACGTGCACATGGCCAGCCAGCTCAGCCGGTCGACCGCGCGGTCGACTGACTGAAAGCACCCCACTCTCGGGTGGGGGGCCGTCGACCGGGCGGTCGACCGTTGGCTTTGGCTCGGCCGACCGGGCGGTCGACTGGAGCCACAACGGTCATAAAAATGACCGTTGGCCGGTCAACCGGGCAGTCGACTGGAAAGACAATTCTGCCCTTTCCTGCTACCAACGGGTAGATTTTTTGGAGGGTTATAAATAGCCCCTCCTTGGCTGATTCACTAAGAATTTGAAGAGCAAAATTTCCTATCTTTCTAAGTGTTTTAGCAACAAGTTTTTCAAGAGTTTTTGGACTTAAAGATTTTATCTTTATTTGTTTTAAAGGGTTGAAAAATTCAAAGAAAATAGTCTTTGGGAACTGGTTTTTATCTTCATTCTATAGCTTTTCTAGAAGTTTTTCCAAAGAGTTTTTCTTTGTTAAATATTTTGCAAACTCTTTATTTCCTCACACTTGAGCTATCATATCTATCCTATCTATTAGGATCTTGTTTTCGGTGAGAAAATTGGTTTGTGATTTTTGAGATCACTAAGAGTTGTAAACCTTCTTTTATTTATATTTGTTAATATTCCTCTTGTGTAGACGTGATTGTGAAGGCTGTGTTGGTATTCCTCTAAGTGTAGAGGTGATTGAGGTTGTTGTTTGGCTTAGTGCCCTATCCCTTTATTGAGAGGTTGATCTTGTGTGACTTAAGTGCCTTGCCTCTTGTGTAGAGGTTGTTGTTGGTTAAGAGAGGAGTTGTGTACTCCAAAGTTGTATTACCCAATATCCTCAGTGGAGGTTCCCTGTGTGGGAAGTCCTGTGTGGACGATATAGTGAAAATCCTTCTGTGTGAAGGCGTGGACGTAGAGCAGTGGCTCGAACCTCGAAATATATCTTTGTGTTTGTGTTTGATCCACTATCTCTTTACTCTCTCTCATACCTTGCATGCATCATATTCATATTGTTCATATCCTATATGCTTGGTATTGTTTGTGTGGCATACTTGTGTTAAACTAAGAGAGCTTTACATAGCACCTCAACTCTTATTTAGAGAAATTTAGAGGAGAGTCCAGAGCCCTTCACCGAGAATTCGGCTGCACTCTTTGGTTACACTAAGTATGTTGCAATTTATTTTTTAATTCCGCATCATTTGTCATTAGATTAGCCTTGCACCTATTCACCCCCCTCTAGGTGTACTTTCAATTGGTATTAGAGCCTATGCTCCTGATATTAGGTTTAACCACCTAGGAGTGAGATCTTGGTTAGCTAATCTATTTGCATTTGCACACATATAGTTTACACTTATGGATTACATTGCCCCTCTCATATTTGATGTTTCTAACATCGATATATGGAAGCTTAGAATGAGTATGTACCTAAAAACCCTAGGAATGCATGTTTACCTTACCGCTACCAAGAAATCTTATCTTGATAATATCATGCATATAGAGGCAAATGCACAAGCCCTTGAGGCACTTAGGAGCACTAAGCAAAGATTATCTTATGATGGTTTCTTATTGTGATTCCGCTTTTGTAGTATGGAACACTTTGACCTCTCCAAAGTTTCAAACGACAAACTATGTGGAGAAGGAACTCTTGGTTGATGAGTCTGAGCAAACTTGCTACATGATCCAAGGGAAGACTCTCTTGAGGTAAATTCGGAAACTCATTTAGATGATTGTGCTAGTTCTTCTGGAGATGATTATATTGATGCTGATGCTTTAAATGAAGAACTATCTATTGTTTGTGAAAACCAAAAAATACCAAGTTTTGAAAAAGAAAAGTCTTAAATTAAATAAAGAAAATAAGGATTTATGTTCAAAACTTGATTTGGTTTTTTAAGAGAGGGATGAGATTTCAAATGAAAGGGACTCATTGAAATCCCAACTTGATCTTGTCTTAAATGAAAACAAAATCTTAAAAAGTAAAAATGATTGTGATAACGTTTTGAAGAAAAATGAAGTTCTATCTTCAAAACTCGATTTTGTTTTAAAAGAAAATGAATCTTTAAAAAAAAAATTGTTTTAATTTCAAAGAAATTGGATTTGATTTCTAAGGAAAATATTTCCTTGAAAAATGATTTAGATTCTCATGTTTGCCATGCTTCATCATCTAGTATACCATTGCATGCTCCACCTCTTCTTTAATTATTAAAAATGATATAACTATGCTAAAGAAGAGTGTAGATTGTTTCAGCTCCACTTTGAGCCAATGTGCCATGAACCACGCACAGTTAGAATCCATGTTTCACAAGAGACATGCTCCATATATGCATGCACACCATACACGGCATACACATGCTTCTCACGTTCATTCACATAATATTATGCATGCTCATGTGTACACTTGTACACAATGTGGTCGTAAGGGCCACCTTGTAAAGTTTTGTTATGATAGAGTACATAATGTAAATTTTACAAATAAATTTGTTTGAGTTAGGAAAGGTGCTAACCCCCATGGACCCAATAGAGTATTAGTACCAAAAGTCACTCCTATTTTATTTGATGTAGGCATGGGCTCTCACTCGACGTGAGGGCATTGGTACTTTGATGGTGGATACTTTTGTGCTTGATGGACAATACTTTGGATGCATCACCTTCAAGGAAGTTTGGTGGGAGAACCACCATGGTTTGGAGACCTAGAGTAAGCCCTAATGATTTTGGTAACTATTTCTAACTCCTTATATATGTTTACATGCTTTTAGATTATTGATCTTTAGCTTGTTTTGTTTTAATGTTCATTATGTTAAACGCCATGATAAGTAGACTTATGACATACATGTATAGTATTTGAGATACACCTATATTTATATGGATTATTATTTTTGTGTTCTCACTTTAGTTTAACTATTGTGTATATCATAGCTCTAAACATGTGCATTTAGCCTAATAATCACATTAATTTATATTTGTGATTTTGTACTTCATGTTTTGATTACATGTTTAGATGTAGTTTTCATTAAGACTTGTGATATACTTGTACAGCTAATGAGTCACATTTGATTCTTATATGTTTGTACTTAATTGCTCATTTGTACCCATTAGATGTACTAATATAGCCTAGTTTTGATGATTCTTGCATTTCAACTTGTATTCCTTATTTTCGTACATGTTTTTTTATGATAATATATTTAGCTTCATGTATATATCAATTTTACTAAAACTTTAGATATACATGTATACCCTTGAGTCACTTGCTTTTTATGCAAATTTTATTATGGACTCTTGTGTTTAGGGATGGGTATGTATACTTTTAGTTTTGGACAAAACATACATATGTCTTGAAGTTAGTATTATTTTGATAAAAATTAAATTTTCTATGATTTTCATATTTTTTTTGATTAAAATAAATTTATATTGAGCGCCATTGCCTATTTCTATGATTTTGATGATTACATGGTTCATACACTCACATTATTTTTGTTTGCTCATGATTTTTATTTCATGAGCATATATGTGCTTTATAGACCTTGAGTGTCGATGATCGTGTGAATTACATATTTTTCATGGAATATTCTCATGTTTTATTTCTTACTTGAAGGATTTTGTACTAATTTACAATATTATCTTTAAACTAGTTCATATTCTTCACTTGGTAGAGTTTTCATCGATGCTTAAAATTATTTTCAAAACTTATTTTTGAAAACCCCTTCCTTCCAAGGGCGGATGAATGGGCCACCATGCCTTGTATGCTCATTATTGAAAATCTTTATAAACATGTGCATGAAAGGGAGGAAGTATGAGTTATACACTTGATCCTCATTATATTTTCAATTGGTATCACAATCGATATTTTCATGTTTGTATACTCATATTTATGTTTTCTATATATGTATGCTTCAAACTTCAAATAGTATCAATTTCGATTAATATTTACATTTTATATATATATATATATATATGTGTGTGTGTGTGTGTGTGTGTGTGTGTGTGTGATTTGAATGTGCTTACTATATCTTTACATCTTTAAGCACAAATTATGTTTATGCTAAGCTCGATTTAGTCCTTAATGTCAATTATTTTTCAATTGGTATTTCATACAAGCTTATGCAACATTTTTATTGGTATTTCATAAAGGAAGAGAAAAATTCATGTTTTACCTTTCAATCGGTTTTATTTTCAATTGGTATCTTACTTTTATTTATGATGAAAAATGCCTTGTTTTTGAGATATGCTAACTTTTTCAATATTGGTATCAAAATCTTAAATTGATATAACTTTGAATTTGGTATCTTTATTGCAAAATAATTTGTATTTACCAAAAAGGTTGGTTTGTTTTTCAATTGGTATCATGTCTCATTTTAACTTGGTATCTTTTTGGTATGAGTTATGTTTACCAAAAACTTAGTTTTTACTTTCAATTGGTATCAAAATTATAAAATAGTTTCAATTGGTATCAAGATTTATAATATATATATTTCAATTGGTATCAAAAACATAAAATGTTTCATTTTCTATTGGTATCAAAATTTAGAAAACATTTTCAATTGGTATTTTTTGGTTATTTTCAATTGGTATCATATATTGGTATCATGATGTTTCGATATATACCTTTATCTTAAATTGGTATAGATTCAATTGGTATCATAAGTTTGCTTTAGAGAAGTTTCATAATGTTTTGATATGTATTGCTTATATACAGGGGAAGCTTAACATCTTCTCTATATATAGATTCATGTTTAGTGTATACCATATTGAGGAGCTTGACCTCTCTTCTTTATGTAATACACGTGTGTAGTAGGAGCTTCACATCTCCTTTTATACATTGTATATTATATTTTATGTGGTTAGGGTTTAGTCATCTCTTTTCATATAAATGCATGTATGCAGGGGGAGTTAACTTCACGCCTCCCCTCTTCATGAATGTATATCACATATATCTCTTTATTATTTGATTTGCCAAAAAGTGGGAAAAGATTTTTTTAGGTTTATTTATGCCCCTTTTTTTATGATTGGCAAAAAGGGGAGAATGATTTTGAGTTTATATGCATGTTTAGAAATTGAGTTTATGCATGTTCTATTCCTTATGTTTATACAAAAAGGGGGAGAGGAATTTGAAGTTTCATATATGCATGTTTTTGTTTAATACAAAAAAGGGGATAGAAATTTGGATAAGTATTTGATGAGTTTTATATATGCATGTAAGTATTTGATGAGTTTTCTATATGCATGATTACTTACAATTGGTATCATATATGCATGTTTATTTTTACAATTGGTATCAGAACATATAGTTTTTGTTTATGCATAACAAGGGAGAAGCAATTCTTCATTTATGCATATTTGTGGTGAGCATTCATTGCATATCTTTATATTTATTGTTATGTGTGAGTTAAGGGGGAGCTTCTATGAAGCTTAACTTTAATCCATGCATATATAACTCCAAGAGTTTTGTCATCATCAAAAAGGGGGAGATTGTTGGTCCAGAGGCCCATCACTCTAGTTTTGATGATGATTAACTCATGTAGTTATAGTTTACTAATAATCTTGTAAAATTTAGTTTTAGATATTTGATCGAGATATTAGTAGGTGATTAGCATCAACAAAGTGAAAGTACACCTAGAGGGGGGTGAATAGCTGTTGACTAATCTAATGGTCACTTAATAACAAATAATGCGGAATTAAAACTATTATGACCAAACTAAAACTTTTACACTAAACACTTATGTATAACACAAGAGTGTAGCCGAATTCCCGTGAAGGGCTCTGGACTAACTCCTCTAAATTCCCCTTGAATGGGTTGAGGTGCCGCGTTGGCTCTCTTGATTGAATACAAGTATTAGCAAACAATCCCAAGCAAGTATATCTATTAAGCACAATATGGATATCAAGCATGTAAAGATAAACACAATTATAGCATGCAAGATATAAAAGAGACAAGAGAGAGAGAGAATGAGCAATCGCAAACACAAGGGTATGTTTCGAGGTTCGAGCACACTTGCTCTACATCCCCGCCTTCGACACACGAAGGATTTCCACTATGCAAGATCCCAATGGATCTCTCCCCGGTGCCGCAACACCTACAAGCCCTCGGACTTCCTAGTCCCGTACACACGCAAGCCTACTAGCTTGCCGAGGCCGCACCTCAAACCCCCGAGTCCACACAAGAACTCTAAACCACCGCGAACACACTTGTCCGCCTCCTCAAAGAACAAAGAAGAAATCTCTTGGTGATCTAAAACACTTTGATCACCAATTACAAACTCTCACAACACAATCCTATGGATGGATAAGGCAATGGATAGCTCAAGTGATTGTGAGAAAGCAAGGATTGAATCTAAGGTGAAAAACTCAAGAAATCACTTTAAACACTCTTGATAAAAACTTTCCTTTAGATAGGAAATATTTGCTCTCAAATATGTGGAGAAAACCCTTTTAAAAGAATGGGAAAAACTGGCTCAAAGCTCTCCTAAAATCTTAACCCAAAACAATGCCCAAACCCCCAAATTTATAGGCCAGAAAAATATAGCCGTTGGGGTCTGTCAGGCCTGCCGGTCGACCGGTCCGGTTGACCGCCAACGGTCAAAAATTCGACCGTTGGAGCCTCCGGTCGACCGCCCGGTCGACCCAAATAAACAGAGAGCACTGCTCTCAGTTCCGGTCGACTGGGTCGGTCGATCGGCCAACTGCCGGTCAAGGCGTGCACGCTGTGCACGTCGGTCGACCCGACCGGTCGACCGACTTCAGAGTTAGTCGACTATAAAGGAAGCAAGTCGACTTATCTGAAGCCTGAAACAAAAATTCTGGGATTAAAACTTGGTATTTTTGATTGAAATAAAATCTCATAAATACTTAGAAAATCTACAAAAATAGTTTTACCAATATACAATGATAAACAAACATGCTTGCACAAAATCAAGGCATGTTATAAAAGATTGGACTATTTTTGTAATATGAAAATATTGGCTCAATTGAAAGCTTGTATTTTTCCAAAAACTTGTTTTCCAAACTTCTTCATCAAATACAAAAACAAGATATACTTTTAAAGCATAGTGTGTATGGATATGATCCACTACACAATCAAGATGAAATATCTATGTTTTTGACATTAAGCACTAAACTTGGTTTTGGTTGTAGGTGAAATACCAAAAACCAAAATGATATTTTCCAAAATGAAAAGTCTTTTCTACACTAAAAATTCTTTTATGAAAAGACAAATAAAACAAGAGTGTGTGTGTATGTACTTGAGCAATCCACTACTATTCTATCCTTTACATTTTTAACTAAAACAAAAACAAAATCTTATACCTAGACACAAGTCTTCATCTTCTTGAAGTCTTCACTTGAAGGCTTCTCATCTTCTTGACTTGGTCCAAGCATGATCCAAAAAGCTCCTTGGATCACACCGTGCTAGCTCCAAATCTTGACATTTTATCCTTTGTTGAGCTATGCACCTACTAAGATCTTGATCATGAATCTGTCACTAATTAAACACAAGATCATTAGTACACATAACTTCATGAGTTGATCATCATCAAAACTAGGGTGATAGGCCTTTGGGCCAACAATCTCCCCCTTTTTGATGATGACAAAACTCATGAAGTTATATATGCATAGATTAAAGTAAAGCTTCAAAGAAGCTCCCCCTTAACTCATGCATAAC
The DNA here is from genome assembly GCA_038442645.1 of Agave tequilana. Taxonomy (NCBI): domain Eukaryota; kingdom Viridiplantae; phylum Streptophyta; class Magnoliopsida; order Asparagales; family Asparagaceae; genus Agave; species Agave tequilana. The sequence goes on along the minus strand of JAVJIF010029832.1, from coordinate 189,215 downwards.
ACAAAATAATAGATATTCAATGAAGCACATAAATATGTATGCAAATGATGGAGATAAACATGCATCAAATCCTTTTTCTCCTAGTTGCAAAACAAAACATATATGCAAAAACACAAATGTGCATATATAAACTCAAATCTTTCTCCCTCTTTTTATCAATCATCAACAAAGGGGTTCAAAGTAAAATCAAATCAAGCAAATTTTTCTCCCCATTTTTTTTCAAAAACAAAGAGATCAAGAAGGGGTAATACAAATCAATCAATAAAGATTTATATGCGATATACATTCATGAAGAGGAAGACGCTAAGTTAGCTTCCCTACACATATGCATTACATGAAGAAGGGATGAGAAGCCCTAATTCACATAACACATATTATGTAATGCATAAGAGGAGATGTGAAGCTCCCCCTACACACGTGTACCACATAAAGAAGAGATGTTAAGCTCCTTAATACAAGATACACTCAACATGAATCTATATGTAGAAGAGATGTTAAGCTCTCCTTGCATATAGGCAATACACATCAAAATATTTTGAATTTTTCTTTATCAAAACAAAATTTTGAGATATCAAAGAGACAAAAAAATTTTAATTTTTGATACCACTTTTAAAACATAATGCATAAGCTTAGCAAAGACAAACTTTGTGCTTTAAGCATGTAAAACAATTTTAATTCAAGCACAATACAAATCATATATATGTATGAAAAGAGTATTTTGAACATGATACATACATATATAAGAGAGCAAAATATGAGTATATACAACAAGAGTCATATTGATACCAATCGAAAATATCCAATGATACTAATTGAAAATTAAACTTAGGTGTATACATCATATAATCTACCACATGAAGAATTCGAACTAGTTAAATGAAAATGTTTAAAAACTAGTACGGAATCCTTCAATTAAGGAATAAAAATGTTTTTCATGAAATATGTGTAACTCACATGGCACTAAAACACTCTAATATCCATAAAGTCCATATAAAACTCATGAAACCATACTCATGAGAAAATATTCAAAAGAATTGAGTGCACTAGTGTTACGTGGAACATGGCATCATGAAAATGGCAATAAAGCTCAATATTCCTTTAAATGAGACAATTATCATAAATTTTAAAACATGAAAATCATCACAAATTTTTCATTCATTTTTTAAAAAAAAATTATATTTCAGGGTATATGTATGTTTTGACAACACAAGAAGTATACATACATATCCCTAAACACAATTGAGTCCATATATATAGATTTGCATGAAAGGCAAATGACTCAAGAGGTATACATGTATATCTTAAAGTTTGGCAAAATACACATGTACATGAAATGAAAGCACATGATCATAACACAAATCTAAAACGGGAATACAAGTTTAAAAATGTATGTATCATCAAAACCAAACAATATAAGCACATTTCATGGGTTCAAATAAGCATTCAAGCACAAATATAAATAGATTTATTTGTGGCCCACGATATGTACAAGTATAAATCCTAGTGTTGACAAAAACTAACATATAAACTAATATTCAAATCATGAAGCATCAAATAAATTTTGAGAACACAAAGAATTTATGATTGAAGAATAGTAAGATCATGTGTATATCTTAATTGAAGAATATATAACTAGTATAAATTGTTTTTGAAAAACTAGTTAAAGATCCTTCAAAAATATAAAGTCATATGTTTTTCATGAATTATACTAAATACATAAAAGTTCAAGCACTTATAGTCCATAAAGCTCAAAATTATCTTGAAAAGTAAAAGATAAGTGTTCAAAGGTTATGTAAATGGTATTTTCATGAAAATAGACAATGAAGCTCAATCAAACATGAATCTCATTTTTAGACAAGACATGAAATTTTATTTTCATTAAAAACAAATCATGAAAATTTTTATTTTTCATCTTAAAGTAAACTTCAAGGTATATGTATGATTTATCCAATCCTAACAATACGCATACATATCCCAAGTATAAAAGAGTCTATTAAATAGTCTATGCATGAAAGCAAGAGACTCATGGGTATACATGTATATTTATTAGATTTGAATTAAAAATACATATACATGAAGTAAAGCATAAAAATAGGCAAAACATGTATAAAAGAGAATCATCAAAACTAGTCTATACATATGCATATAGTGGATACAAATGTTGACTGAATTTTCCTGCACACAAAAATATAGTATCTTAGAATATGATGTGCAAGTCTCAGTTCTAATCCGCGGTAGCAGGGCTATGCGGGTCGTGATCCTCAGGGAGGGACTGCGATGGAAGCGTTAAGCAAGTTTCTCTAAAGTTTTTATTTTTATTTGTTAAGTTAGAAAGGAAGTGGTATTTACAATGGGTGGTAGAAAAGAATATGCAGATGAGTTGTATTTAATCTACAAAAAAGAAAAGAAAAGAAAAAGAAAGAAAACTTATCTCTTTAGTCTGCTTGCCGTTTGAACCGTTGTGATGATTCCCTTTTCTTGGAAGGTGTACAAGCATGGCATATAGGATCGTCCGCCTTGTTAACTATGGAATAAAAAGCAACTAGGGAATAAAAAACAACTATGAAGACCTGTTCATCGCCATAGGCCATCAAGGTTCCTTCTTCGGCTAGGTATTCTCGAAGCAGTTGGATCTCATGGTGGGCAAGACATTAGAGAAAAACAATGGAAGAAAACAGAAACAGAGAAATACAAGAATAAAACACGAAGAAATAAAACAAGAATAATAAAAAGGACAAACCTCAAGCAGATTTCATTAACAATAGAAGAAGAGTTGGCTTACACCGCTGTCACCTCAGTACAAGCATGGACTCCTTCCTCCATGAAAGCTTCCTCCACTCTCAGTTACAGATTTTACAAAAGAAAAACGAACATAAAATCTAACCTAGAAGAAGAAAAACCTAAAAACCCTAACTTTGGCCCTTTGCTGGACGCTGGACTCCCCTTCTCTGGTGCGCATGCAGAGATATTTATAGTGCAGAATGTAGAGGAGTCCCGGATGAAGTCGCCAACGAAATCTGGTAGCCTGACTCATCTAAATTGCCGCGGATTCCTGGATTTTGCCGTGGATTTGCGGCATTTTTGTGGCTTCTGGCCACGCGCTTTGGCTCGTGGCCTCTCCTGGTTCGTCCATTTGGGATTTTGCTTCTGGAATATGTATCCTGGCCTTTTAATCTAGATTTTCGAGATAACTTGGTAATCAAGTTACCCATAATCCAGATTTCTTTAAATCCTCTTTCCACGAAATTCTTCTTTATCTTGGGCTTTTTTCCTCATCGCAAGTGTTTAGGGTTGGATAGAAGTCTATCCTTCCCTTATCTCTGATATTTGCAATTTTTAGCCCTTGTATTTGCATTTTGACTCTTTGTATTTGCGCTTTTTCATCTGGGCTTCAAACATGGGCTTGGATCTGGGCTTTTGGGCTCTTTAAGCTTGATTTATTATTAAAATAATAATTCGAGGCCTGCACACAATAAATTACAAATTATTAATAAATGTGCAGAATTAAATGAATAAATATGAAAATGTGATGGTAAATATGATGATAAAAATGCACTTTTCACTACCAATCACACCCCCACACTTATCTTTTTGCTTGTCCTCGAGTAAAAACAAAGAAAAAGAAAAAGTTAATCTAACCTAACTCACTTTCGTAGGAATCACGATTGCACTTAGCACGTGCAACAAGCCGTTAAACCTCTAGGTTACCCTAGAGGACGAGTGTTGTCTCGTGAGGGTTTTCAGCGGATTGCACCCACAAAATCCATAAAAAGGAAAATATTCGAATTATATTTGAAGAGACTAAGTAGTCTATAAGTTTTAGGATTATCATTTTTATTCATTCTTCAAACTTAGTCTTTATAAAGTTAATTGTTTTTCATTTTAGGTAAGAATTAAAATTGAATTTCTAATATAGTCTTTTTCGTTACCAAAAATCATATGCATCCTTATGTTTTTACTAGGAATTCCTTGACTTGGACTCTCATGCCTCTTTATTATTTATTTATATATATATATATTCTTTTTATTTTTTTATTTTTTATTTTTTGATATGTATAACTCATCTAATTTTCTTTCGTGTAAGTACCAAGGCTTCTTGAGGCCCTAATACCTAACTAATTGATTATTAGATGTGTTAATACATATAAGAAATTTTTTTTTCTTAGTTTCCTTAGGCTTCCTAATCCACCCATGTAACGAACTTAAAGTCGATGACTCCCAAACCGGTTGGCTTTAGGGCACCAGGTGAGAAAACACCCCGCGGACTCAAATTCGAGTGAACTAGGCCACGAAACTAAGGTTTTATTATTTTATATTTTTTTATACTCACCTTTAGGCGTGAATACTTATGCTTCTTGAGGCACATGTATCCAGCTTAATTGGTGATTTTTTTTTTATAATCATAATTTTTTTATATGAGGCACAAGGGTCTTTGTCTTAGAATCCTAGATATGCATTAGGTATGCACATTTCATTAAGGTAAAAATCAAGACTAATTATTTATTCAATTTCTCTCCTATACCTAAAATTTAAACAATTTATTTATTTTGACCAAGTTTTTAGAAATCCTAATCATGATTTTCCTAATCCTTAAAACTAACTTAGATTTCTTTCAAAAAATAAGTCAAAATACTTCCTTTTTATAAATTTTTTTTTTAATTTTTTTTTTGTTAGCAAATTTTGTTAGTGTCTACCTATGTTAGTATGTTAGTAAAGCCCACCCCCACACTTATCTCATGCATTGTCCTCAATGTATGAATGAATGCATATATGCATGAAACAGAGAAAGGGAAGGCGGAAGTTACCTTAAGGTGGTGGTTCCGGAGGTGGTCTAATTGGGCCAAGCGTTGCTACCCAATCAAGATAACAGATAATTTGGTGGAACCCACCAGAAACTTTCCTTACATAACCCACTAAAATATATGTATAATTAGTTTTTAGTATTTCCACCCCATCAAATTTCCAAATTTCATAATAAATTTCAGAGTTAATTGTCTCAACCTCCTTGTCCCAAAATGGAGTATGAAAAGATGGAATTATTGACTTGGACATTATAGGTGCGGGAACGAATACCGACTCAGGGAAGAAGCTCAAATCAAGTAAGGGCTCAGGAGTCGGGCTAAGTTCATGAAGTGGGTCCAAATCAATAAATTGAAGATCACGTCCACAATCTTCTTCCCACAATGGAATGTGACTCAATGGTGGTGATTCAAGTTCAGGAATGATAGATGTAGGAATCAAAACTAACTCTAAAATATTACCTAAGTCGGGTAACAAAACAGGAGTCAATAATGATTCAGGAATTTGAACTTGATCATAGATTTGAGAATCTAGGTCACATATCTCATTGGGTTCAATGTAATAGAAAGAACTTGCCAATTTATTCATAGGATTTTCAAAATTACACAATTGGTCAAGTTCAATATGATCATTAAGAATGGGTGATTCAATTTCTTGATGAATTGGAATAGGATCCAATGTTGACTCGGGAAAAGTGAAATCAAGTTGAGACACTGGAGTCATTATTGAATCAGGAAATAAAATTGAATCATCGAGTGAATTTTCCTGCACACAAAAATATAGTATCTTAGAATATGATGTGCAAGTCTCAGTTCTAATCCGCGGTAGCAGGGCTATGCGGGTCGTGATCCTCAGGGAGGGACTGCGATGGAAGCGTTAAGCAAGTTTCTCTAAAGTTTTTATTTTTATTTGTTAAGTTAGAAAGGAAGTGGTATTTACAATGGGTGGTAGAAAAGAATATGGAGATGAGTTGTATTTAATCTACAAAAAAGAAAAGAAAAGAAAAAGAAAGAAAACTTATCTCTTTAGTCTGCTTGCCGTTTGAACCGTTGCGATGATTTCCCTTTTCTTGGAAGGTGTACAAGCATGGCATATAGGATCGTCCGCCTTCTTAACTATGGAATAAAAAGCAACTAGGGAATAAAAAGCAACTATGAAGACCTGTTCATCGCCATAGGCCATCAAGGTTCCTTCTTCGGCTAGGTATTCTCGAAGCAGTTGGATCTCATGGTGGGCAAGACATTAGAGAAAAACAATGGAAGAAAACAGAAACAGAGAAATACAAGAATAAAACACGAAGAAATAAAACAAGAATAATAAAAAGGACAAACCTCAAGCAGATTTCATTAACAATAGAAGAAGAGTTGGCTTACACCGCTGTTACCTCAGTACAAGCATGGACTCCTTCCTCCATGAAAGCTTCCTCCACTCTCAGTTACAGATTTTACAAAAGAAAAACGAACATAAAATCTAACCTAGAAGAAGAAAAACCTAAAAACCCTAACTTTGGCCCTTTGCTGGACGCTGGACTCCCCTTCTCTGGTGCGCATGCAGAGATATTTATAGTGCAGAATGTAGAGGAGTCCCGGATGAAGTCGCCAACGAAATCTGGTAGCCTGACTCATCTAAATTACCGCGGATTCCTGGATTTTGCCGTGGATTTGCGGCATTTTTGTGGCTTCTGGCCACGCGCTTTGGCGCGTGGCCTCTCCTGGTTCGTCCATCTGGGATTTTGCTTCTGGAATATGTATCCTGGCCTTTTAATCTAGATTTTCGAGATAACTTGGTAATCAAGTTACCCATAATCCAGATTTCTTTAAATCCTCTTTCCACGAAATTCTTCTTTATCTTGGGCTTTTTTCCTCATCTGCAAGTGTTTAGGGTTGGATAGAAGTCTATCCTTCCCTTATCTCTGATATTTGCAATTTTAGCCCTTGTATTTGCATTTTGACTCTTTGTATTTGCGCTTTTTCATCTGGGCTTCAAACATGGGCTTGGATCTGGGCTTTTGGGCTCTTTAAGCTTGATTTATTATTAAAATAATAATTCGAGGCCTGCACACAATAAATTACAAATTATTAATAAATGTGCAGAATTAAATGAATAAATATGAAAATGTGATGGTAAATATGATGATAAAAATGCACTTTTCACTACCAATCAACAAATGAGCATGAAGTTCAAATATATATGAGTCAATTGTAGTTCACTATTCATATATGTATAAATGTAAGTTTGACACATTCTACATCTAAGCATGTAAATACCACATGAAGCACACAAAAATATGAACATGCTATATGATATATGAAATTAAAAGCATGTACATAAAAAGTAGGAGTTTAGAGATTGTTACCAACTCCAAAGCTCCAGGCTTGGTGGTCTTTCCCACCAAAAAAACTCCTTGATAGCGATGCATCCCAAAAGTATGTCCATCATATCCAAGTGCATCCACTACCAAGGCACCAATCCTTTCACGTCTTGTGAGAGCCCTCACCTGCATCAAAAGCAAATGATGGGGGTTTTGGTACCCATATTTTCTTGGGTCCTTTGGGGTTAGACTTGTAAGGAACCCAAAATCTTTTATTAGCAAAATTAAAATGATCTAACCTATCATAACAGAATTTTGCTAAATGGCCTTTGCGGCCACAATGTGTACATATGTACACCTTATTATGCTTATGTGTAGGAGTGTGATCATGTTGTGCAACATAAGCAAATGCATGGTTATGATGTGCATGAATGTGTGGAGTTTGTTTCTTGGAAAACATTGACTCCAACCTAGAATGATTAAAAGCACAAGAGTTCAAAGTTGAACTCAAACCGTCCATTTTATTTTTCAAATCTTTAATCTCATTAGTGGTGGCATGTAAAGCATGTTGAGATAAAGAATCATTTTTCTTTTTCTTTTGTGAAACAAAATCTTTTTCTTTTTCACAAATTTTTCTTTTCAAAGATTTATTTTCTTGAAAAACATCTTCTCTTTGTTTTTCCACCAAATCAATTTTATTTTTCAAAGTAGTGTTTCCTTCACATAAATCATTCAATTTTGACATGAGGGAAACATTTTCATTTTTTAAAACTTCATTTTCTTTTTCTAAGCATGCAACCTTATTTATAAATGAATCATTTTCATTAAGCATGCAATCAAATTTCTTTTTCAAATTTTTATTATCTTTCTCTAGACATGCAATGTTAGATTTAAATGAATCTTGTTCTATATGCATGCAAGCAATGTTCTTTTTCAAATTTTTATTTTCCTTTTTAATCATGTCATACTTTTCAAGCAATAGATGACAAAAAGTAGATAGCTCATCATATGACATGTCTTCATCATCGGATTCGGTGTTTACCTCAGGGGGTTATCCCCTTGGACCATGTAGCACACGTTGGAGGTGTCGCTTCCAACATCCGAATCACTCCCGGCATAGTATAGATCCTTTTCGCCAAGAGAGGTGATGATGTTCCAAGCTACAAAAGCCGATTTAACATTAGAAACCCTAGATAAATAATCATCATTTAGGGTTGATTTTAAAGCATGAATGGCTTTAGCATTAGCCTCAATGTACTTGCTATTATTAACATATGAATCATTAGTAGTAGCAAGATATACATGAATGCCTAAGGCCTTGAGGTACATAGACATCTTAACCTTCCAAATTTGGATGTTAAGAATGTCAAAGGTGGGTGGTGACATGAAGTCCATGGTGTGTGTACAAATCTTGTGATAAGCCTACAATGAGGATCTTTAACTCTAGGTTGTTAGACCCAAATCAGAGTACCAAGCTCTGATACCAATTGAAAGTACACCTAGAGGGGGTGAATAGGTGTTGGCTAATCTAATGGTCACTTAATAACAAATAATGCGGAATTAAAACTATTATGATCAAACTAAAACTGTTACACTAAACACTTATGTATAACACAAGAGTGTAGCCGAATTCCCCGTGAAGGGCTCTGGACTAACTCCTCTAGATTCCCCTTGAATGGGTTGAGGTGCCGCGTTGGCTCTCTTGATTGAATACAAGTGTTAGCAAACAATCCCAAGCAAGTATATCTATTAAGCACAATATGGATATCAAGCATGTAAAGATAAACACAATTATAGCATGCAAGATATAAAAGAGACAAAGAGAGAGAGAATGAGCAATCGCAAACACAAGGGTATGTTTCGAGGTTCGAGCACACTTGCTCTACATCCCCACCTTCGACACACGAAGGATTTCCACTATGCAAGATCCCAATGGATCTCTCCCCGGTGCTGCAACACCTACAAGCCCTCGGACTTCCTAGTCCCGTACACACGCAAGCCTACTAGCTTGCCGAGGCCGCACCTCAAACCACCGAGTCTACACAAGAACTCTAAACTACTGCGAACACACTTGTCCGCCTCCTCAAAGAACAAAGAAGAAATCTCTTGGTGATCTAAAACACTTTGATCACCAATTACAAACTCTCACAACACAATCCTATGGATGGATAAGGCAATGGATAGCTCAAGTGATTGTGAGAAAGCAAGGATTGAATCTAAGGTGAAAAACTCAAGAAATCACTTTAAACACTCTTGATAAAAACTTTCCTTTAGATAGAAAATATTTGCTCTCAAATATGTGGAGAAAACCCTTTTAAAAGAATGGGAAAAACTGGCTCAAAGCTCTCCTAAAATCTTAACCCAAAACAATGCCCAAACCCTAAATTTATAGGCCAGAAAAATATAGCCGTTGGGGTCTGTCAGGCCTACCGGTCGACCGGTCCGGTCGACCCCCAACGGTCAAAAATTCGACCGTTGGAGCCTCCGGTCGACCGCCCGGTCGACCCAAATAAACAGAGAGCACTGCTCTCAGTTCCGGTCGACTGGGTCGGTCGACCGGCCAACTACCAGGTCAAGGCGTGCACGCTGTGCACGTCGATCGACCCGACCGGTCGACCGACTTTAGAGTTAGTCGACTATAAAGGAAGCAAGTCGACTTATCTGAAGCCTGAAACAAAAATTCTGGGATTAAAACTTGGTCTTTTTGATTGAAATAAAATCCCATAAATACTTAGAAAATCTACAAAAATAGTTTTACCAATATACAATGATAAACAAACATGCTTGCACAAAATCAAGACATGTTATAAAAGATTGGACTATTTTTGTAATATGGAAATATTGGCTCAATTGAAAGCTTGTATTTTTCCAAAAACTTGTTTTCCAAACTTCTTCATCAAATACAAAAACAAGATATGCTTTTAAAGCATAGTGTGTATGGATATGATCCACTACACAATCAAGATAAAATATCTATGTTTTTGACATTAAGCACTAAACTTGGTTTTGGTTAAAAGATATGTATAGGTGAAATACCAAAAACCAAAATGATATTTTCCAAAATGAAAAGTCTTTTCTACACTAAAAATTCTTTTATAAAAAGACAAATAAAACAAGAGTGTGTGTGTGTATGTACTTGAACAATCCACCACTATTCTATCCTTTACATTTTTAACTAAAACAAAAACAAAATCTTATACCTAGACACAAGTCTTCATCTTCTTGAAGTCTTCACTTGAAGGCTTTTCATCTTCTTGACTTGGTCCAAGCATGATCCAAAAAGCTCCTTGGACACACCGTGCTAGCTCCAAATCTTGACATTTTATCCTTTGTTAAGCTATGCACCTACTAAGATCTTGATCATGAATCTGTCACTAATTAAACACAAGATCATTAGTACACATAACTTCATGAGTTGATCATCATTAAAACTAGGGTGATAGGCCTTTGGACCAACACAAAGGAGTTTTGGAGCTTTCACGTGTTGATTTAAGAGCTCGTGTGTCAAGATCACATCTAGCACTCGGTTGGAGTCAAGCTCGTTAGATCGTGTTTGGATCGAATCGACTTAGAGAAGGAGTTCTACAAGAAGATTTCAGTTTGTGTCTAGTTTAGAATGTTTAGATCTTATGTAAAGTTTAGATAGTGTTGATATGCTCAAGTTCACATACACACAAGTTTTAAAGTTTATTAGTTTTAGTTTTCGGTTTAATTGATATTGGATTTCATGTCGAAAACATTGATAGATATCTTAACGTGCATATTAGATTCTATCCATCTACAATATGCTTTCAAGTTGTTTCAATATCATGTTTTTGTATTTAGACAAGTTTTGAAAAAATCGGATTTCCATTTCAAAGTTTGGTTTTTGAAAAATACCGATTTTGGTTTAAAGCCTAATTTCAATATCACAAAAATGGTTCAAATTGTTTATAATATGTGTTAAATTTTGGTCACACATATTTTTTATTCAAAGAGATTATAAGAACTTATTTTTGTGAAATTTATGTGATTTTATAGGATTTATTTGAAGATAAAAAGATAAGTTTTTAAATCCTCAAAACCCAGCCTGACTGCACTGGCGGTCCACCGGCACGATCGACCGATGTGCACGAAGACGTGCACATGGCCAGCCAGCTCAGAGCCGGTCGACCGCGCGGTCGACCGACTGAAAGCACCCCACTCTCGGGTGGGGGCTGGTCAACCGGGCAGTCGATCGGAGGCACAACGGTCATAAAAATGACCGTTGGCCAGTCAACCGGGCGGTCGACCGGAAGGGCAATTCTGCCCTTTCCTGCTGCCAACGGGCAGATTTTTTGGAGGGTTATAAATAGCCCCCTCCTTGGCTGATTTTATTAAGAATTTAAAGAGCAAAATTTCCCATCTTTCTAAGTGTTTTAGCAACAAGTTTTTCAAGAGTTTTTGGGCTTAAAGATTTTATCTTTATTTGTTTTAAAGGATTGAAAAATTCAAAGAAAATAGTGTCTTTGGGAATTGGTTTTTGATCTTCATTTCTATAGTTATTCTAGAAGTTTTTCCTAAGAGTTTTCTTTGTGAATTATTTTACAAACTCTTTATTTTCTCACACTTGAGCTATCATATCTATCATATCTATTAGGATCTTATTTTTGGTGAGAAAATTAGTTTGTGATTTTTGAGATCACCAAGAATTGTGGACCTTCTTTTTTTTGTATTTGTTGATATCCTTCTTGTGTAGAGATGATTGTGAAGGTTGTGTTGGTATCGCTCTAAGTGAAGAGGTGATTGAGGTTGTTATTGAAAAACGCCTAGAGGGGGGTGAATAGGTGTTAATGCTAATCTAATGATCTTTTTAAATAACTAAGTATAAATGATGCAAACGGTCACTCAAAATAAGAAATTGAAGCTGAATTCTCCGTGAAGGGCTTTAGAACTTCTCCTCTTTGATTCCTCTAGATTATGAGTTGAGGCGCGTAATTGCTTTCTTATTGAAATGAGTAAAGACCGAAAATGCAAGTAAATGAAATGAGTGCAATAATGAAGAGCAAGCAGGTGGTATCACAAGATAGAAATGTAAAGCACTGAAAAGCAATAAGTAAACCAATCACAAACACAAGTAATTTGTTTCGAGGTTCGAGCCACTGCTCTACGTCCCCGCCTTCACCACTATGAAGGATTTTCACTAAATCTACAAAGGAAATTTTCACACCGGAACCTTTACATCAAGGGGATTACAATTGGTCTACACAAGATCGGAGTACCCAACTCCAACCAATCCAACCTCTACACAAGAGGGATCTCAACACAAGGAAATACAAGTCACTTGGTGATCAAAAGACCATAAACTCTCTCTTATAACTTCTTATAGAGTGGAGATGATTTTTGGCTCAAGAAGTGAAGTGAGAAAAATTTCAGTTGTAAAGAAGTAAAAAGAGCTTGTAAACCAACTGAAAACTTTTGCAAATGAAAGAACTTTGAAAAGCAATGCAAGTAAACTTTCTTCTCTTTTGAAAAACTTGAAATAATAGGAATTTTTCTTGTCCAAAATAAATAACCAATGATCTCTATTTATAGGGAGAGAATTCATATCATCCATAATGAATACTAGGTCATTAGGATAAAGTTTAGCCATTAGGAATTCAGAAAAAGGTATAGGAATTATAAAAAACAAAACAGATTTCAAGAAAGAGCCGTTGGGCACTTTAGACGGCTGTCGGTCGACCGGCAAGCCACATGGCAAAAGAGCTGTTGGCTTCGGTCGACCACAGGCTAAACAAAAAGAATTTTTGAACTGTCGGTCGACCGAGCCGGTTGACCGACAAAACCCGAGACTAAGGGTCTTACAGTCGGTCGACCGGTCGGTCGACCGCAAGGTCTGTCAGTCAACTGGCCCGGTTGACCGGCAGACGTGCACAGACGTGCACGCCCAAAGCCACAAAGCCCGGTCGACTAGACGGTCGACCGATCTGGCCTGAAATAGGTCCGGTCGACCGCCCGGTCGACCGTAAGGCCTGAAACAGATTTTTAAAGAAGGAATTTTGAATTTTGAATAATTTTTGAAATATTTTTAAATGGTTTGAAGTTTAAGTAGCATGCTATAGAGGATGAAATACATGTTTTAAACTGGATATAAAAATTTGAAATATTTTAAGACATGTATATCAATCAATCATAACCTAAACCAAATAACCAAAAAAAACTTGTATTTTGAAAAGTGAATATGTGTGTGTGTGTTTTCTTAAGCACAACTTATCATATCCCACTCTTTAACATACTACTTCTTACAATTGTTCGAGGTGACCACAAGATCTTCAATTTGGGCTTTTCCATAAGCATCGTTGAATAGCTTGAATCCTTGATCCCGAATTGAGTCAACTTGAGTCAAAACCACCTTTCTTTAGGGAGGAAAACATCTTGAATCCATAGAACCCTGAAACAAACTTAAATACTAAAATATGATTAGTACGAATAACTATATTGTTTATACTAAATATGATTAGTACGAATAACTATATTGTTTTGTAATCATCAAAACTTTAAAACTGGGTGATTGTAACCTTGGGCCAACAATCTCCCCCTTTTTGATGATGACAAAACATATGAGTTATTTAACAAAAAATGGGAAAAGGAGCTTAGAGGCTCCCCCTCAAATCATGCTATATATATGAATGGATATATATGAATGGTTATATACATGAATGAATTGTATGGGAAAGAAAACATCAAGAATAACTCAAAACAATAAAAAACAATAACTCAAAACAATGAACTAAATTTTTCTCCCCTTTTTCTCATGCATCAAAAAGGGTAAAAAATTAAATATGGAAAAAAATTTTCATGAATCCATAACACAAACATTCAATTCACCACAAATGAAAGAAAATCTATTATAGTCTAGTGGTTTTGTAAAAATATCGGCAAGTTGAAAATCGGTAGAAACATAATCAATTTCAATATCACCTTTCTCATAATGATCTCTAAGAAAGTGATATCGAATGTCAATATGCTTAGTCTTACTATGTTGATTTGTATTTTTAGTCACATGAATAGTACTAGTATTATCACAAAATTTTTAATATGGTCATAATGTAAATCATAGTCAAGGAGAGTATGTTTCATCCAAAGGACTTGTGCACAACAAGCCCTCGCGCAACATACTCCGCCTCGGCGATTGAGAGGGTTACCAAATTTTGTTTCTTGAAAGACCATGAAACAAGACAATTACCGAGAAATTGACATGTTTTACTTGTACTATTCCTATCCACTCTACAACCCGCATAGTCGGCATCCGAAAAACTCGTCATGAAAAATTGTCCGGTCTTCGGATGCCACAAACCCATTTCAATTGTGTCCTTAAGGAATCTAATAATGTGTTTTACCGCAATCAAATTGGACTCTTTAGGACACGATTGAAATTGAGCACAAAGAAATAAAAAAAATAATATCCAGCCTACTAGCCGTTAAATATAACAAACTACCAATCATGCTACAGTAGAGTTTAATGTCTATATTTATACCTTATTCATCCTTGTCAAGCTTTGTGGTGGTAGCCATAGGAGTTTTGCTTGTCTTAACCCCTTCAAGCCCAAATTTCTTGATAAGTTCCTTCGTGTACTTGGCTTGATGGATGAAAATTGCATCCTTCCTTTACTTGATTTGGAGACCAAGGAAGTAGTTAAACTCGCCCAGCATAGATATCTCAAATTCCTCCTTCATGCATGATTCAAAAGCTTTGCAAAGATTTTCATTAGTAGAACCAAATATGATATCATCAATATAAATTTGAACTATAAGAATATCATTTTCAACATGTTTGGTAAATGATTGGAAAATCAAAGAGTTAAGAAATTACCATGTAGCTTGTGGCTAACGGGTCGTGTCCACGAGGAGGAATGCGATGAAAGCTTTTCGGTGATTTGTTTAGAAAGCTAAGAATGGTGCTAGTTTTTTAATTGAAAAGAGAATGGAGAGAAGGGAAATGAATAAAAGAGAAATTGCAACTTTGGAGAAGGCTTTGGAGAAGGTAAAAATAAACTTTAAAAATTATTTGGTTGTTTTAAATATAAGAAGGAGAAGATCTGGGCTCACTAATTTTATTTACTTCACTACTTATATCAAGAATAATTTTAGTCCATCACTTTTATCATAGGCAAAAGAGCTTAATTTCTTTTAGTGTTCAAGTAAAACAAATGAGATGATTTTTGATCAAATCTTGAGATTTTTCTTAACACAACATTAAAAATAGAATGTTAAACCATCAAGCGCGAGGAAGCAAGTATGGAATAAAAATGATTTACAAATAGTTGTGCCTTGAAAATTCAAGTTTTAAAAGAAGAGCATCATCATGAGCTTTCAAGAATAAAAATTAACTTTAGGCATTATGATTCAAGAGAGTTCTTCCATCAAATTCAATCGAGAGAGAAGAGGTAGAAAACATCAATTAGTGAGCCTAGAAAACGATTTAACTACTCATTATGAAATGTAAACAAACAAGAAATTGAAAATTAAACACAAACATACCGAATTCAAGTTGAGTTGGAATGGCAAGTAGAAGCTCCTTTGATTGTCACTTCAAAGACGAATTACACACTCAAATCCACTCTTCTCTCTTTTCTGGTCTAAACTAAAAAAAGAATAAAGAGGAGATACAACTTCTCCAAGCTATCTGACAATGTTCCTAAACCCTAAAAATGAAAAATAAATTTAATCCTAGTCCTCGCTAAATTTTCAGTACAAAATCCTAACTTTTATATGCAAAACCTCAGAGGGAAGGGAGTGAGGAGATAAGGGGAGCAAACGCTCCCCTTATCTCCACCAACAAGCCGCGGATCTGCGGCTTAGGCCACGGATCCGCGGCCTGGATGTGGCCAATTGGCCGGCCACAACCAAGTGGAGGGATGGTTGGCGTGGATGTGGGTTTCCTTTTGTCTTGTTGGATTTACTATTGCAGCTCCCAGATTTGACGAAACGATCTTTGATTTGTTGGCTTCAACCGCTTGATTTGGGAAGATTCATTTCAACCAGTTTTTAACCTCTCTGATTTGCCAAGATCTGCCCTGATTCTCTTATTTCGAATTTATTCTGAATTAAATGGGCTTTTTGGCTCGTTTCTCTGGCCTATCCTTTAGCAATGGGCCTGCATTTTATAAAGAACAATAGGACTTATTAATATGATTTATTAGATAACAAGCATGGAAATGTGACAATATGTATGCAATATATGTGACCGATCACACCCCCACACTTATCTTTTGCTCACCTTCGAGCAAAATATTAAAACTAATCTTAATCAATTATTAGACCACTTTCGCAGGTCACTCGATTGCACTGAGCATGTGCAACAAGCCGTTAAACCTCTAGGTTACCCCTAGAGGACGAGTTTTGTCTCGTGAGGGTTTTCAGTGGATTACACCCACAAAATCCATAAAAAAAGAGAAAAAAGTTAGTGTTTTTGAAAAGCATTTTGAAAAGAGAAAATATTTGAAGTATATTTGTGAGAGTTTAAGTCATCTATAAGTTATAGGAATATCAAAATTTTTATTCTTAAACTTAGTCTCTGATTGGTCACTAATGTTGCATATTTAGTATCATATTTCCATACTTATTATAGAATAAAAGCTGCATTGTCCTAATTAATTGTTTAATTTATTTGCAGGCCCATTCCTTAAGGAGATGAAGAGAAATGAGCCCAAAAGCCCACCAAAATTCTGAGTTAAATCAGAATTAATTCGCACTCAGTAAATCAGAGCAAAATCAAGAGGTTGAAAACCGGTTGAGAAGAATCCTCTCAGAATCGATCGGTTAAAACCAAGAATCAAAGGCCATTTCGTCAGAATCCTAGACTCAAACGAAGAAACTGACTCAAGATAAAAGCAGAAGGAATTACCAGAGCGACCCACCAACAGGGTGTGGCCATCTGGCCACACCCTGGCCGCGGAAACGCGGCCCAAGCCGTGTTTCTGCGGCATTGTTGGGGAGTTAGGGGGAGCGTTTGCTCCCCCGATCTCCCCGGGATCTTTCTCGTGTGGGTTATGCCTATAAAAGGGTAGTCTTTGTGCTGAAAATGGGACGACCATGCAGAGATAGGATTTAGCCAAGTTTTCCATTTCTTAGTTTAGGTTTTTCTTTTCTTTTTATGTAAATTGTATGTAAGCTTAGGTTAGATGATGATTCATATAAGTAAGAGAGAGAGGCATACGTTGAGAGTGACACCGATGTACCCTCCTCCTTTCTTCCATCGTTTCAAGCAATAAAAGGTAACATTTTTATGTTCTTGTTTACTTTCATGTTCTTTTGTTTTCGTCTTCCTCTTTTACTTTACCTCGTTTGTTTTTGTTGAGTTTACAAGTGAATTCCAAAGCACAAGTATAACGATGTTATGTGAGTGCCAACGATAGTTCATGAAGACGTTCTCCTCCTCAAGACGTATCACTTCATGCTTGTGCGAGACTTGATGATATTATGCGAACGGGAACTGAGCTCGGGCTTATGATCTATGCGTTGAACACTTCCTAAACAAAGGTAGAACATGCAAAAGTTTTCAGGTAAGTCATCAATCAATCTAGGTAAGTATTTCTTCCTCTTCTTTCTTTTCTTTCATTTCTGTAAATTAAATCACCAACACCACTCATTTTCACTTCCTTGTAAATAATCATTTATACATAGTCGCTTTCATCGTTTTCTGATTTTCTCCACTTTCTATTCTACCACTTTCTTCTTAACTTTAACTATTAATTCTTTTTCATTTTCTTAACTTTAACCAAAGAAGAATCTTCGTTTTATTTTCATAAAGATTTCAATACAAGATGTAAACGCTTCTATCGCAAAACCCTCCTTGTGGATCACGACCCGCATAGCCACTTGCTATAGTGGTAAGAATTGAGCACCTCACCGTTTGACCAGTTCTGATGTCACTAACCATCCTGTTAGAGCCGATGAGTCAGGTTGTTTTGGAAATCAAGATTCCATTTTAGAACAACCAGTTGAACTTGCCCAAACTCCAAATTTTGAAAAAGATATTGATAGTTTGGCAAGTTATTCTTTTCCTGAAATAGAACTTGAGAATGACTATGATCCTGAACCCCAACTTAGTGATTCAATTCTACTTCCTGATTCGATTATGACTCCGGTATCTTCACCTGATTTTAATTCTTTTCCCGAGTCAACATTGGATCCTGTGCCTATTCATCATGAAATTGAATCACCCATCTTTGAGGATCATATTGAACTTGACCAATTATACAATTTTGAAAATCATATTGACAAATTGGCAAGTTCTCAATTTTTTGATATTAAACTCAATGAGATATGTGACCTAGATTCTCAAATCTGTGATCCAGTTCAACTTTCTGAATCAATATTGACTCCTGTTTTGTTACCAAACTTGAGTAATATTTAAAGTCAGTTTTGATTCCTGCACCTATCATTCTTGAACTTGAATCACCAACATTAAGTCACATTCCATTGTTAGAAAATAAATGTGGACTTGAGTTTCAACTTCTTGACTTAGACCCAATTTCTGAACCTATTTTGACTCCTGAACCTTTGCTTGACTTAAGTCACCTTCCTGAGTCGGTATTAGTTCCTGTACTTCCTGAGTCTAAGTCAATCATTCTATCATTTCATACTCCATTCTGGGACGAGGTGGTTGACAAATTTGACTCCGAAATTTGTTATGAAATTTGAAAATTAGATGGGGTCAAATACTTAATAAAAATCCTTCATGGATTCATCTTTTTAGTGGGTTATATTAGAGTAATTTCTGGTGGGTTCCTCCGAACCCAACGAAAAGTCGATTGGGCCGCATTTCGTGGACCAATCAGACCACCACCGGAACCACCACCTTAAGGTAACATTTTTCTTCCCTTTCGTCTTTTTTATGCATCTATGCATTAATTCATACATTGAGGACAATGCATGAGATAGGTGTGGGGGAGGGTTCTAACATAACTTAGGTTTTTCTTTTTATTAAAAACTTTTTGAAAAATAGAAACAATATTTTGACTTATTTTTGTAAGAAATTAAGTTAATTTTAAGGAATAGGAAAATCCAAATTAGGATTTCTTATACTTGGTCAAAATAAGATTATTTGTTTGATTTTTAGAGTTAGGAAGAAAATTTGTCAAAGTAATTTAGTCTTGATCTTTACCTTGATGAAATATGCACACTTCATACACTTACACACTTAGGGTTCAAAAACAAAGATTCTTATGCCTTATAAAAAAAAGAAAAAAAGGAAAAAAAGAAAAATGAACAAGTCTAATTATTGATTAGCTAGGTACTTTGGCCTAATTAAGCCTTAGTATTTATGCGAAAGATGATTAGATAAGTTTGAGAAAAAAATATATATGAAAATCCTCTGATTAAGCTGGGTATTTGTGCCTAATAAAGCTTAAGTATTCATGCCTAAAAGAGGTTCATATAATAAAATCCTTAGTTTTGTGGCCTTATTTGCTCGAGTCCTTAAGTCCTGGGGTGTTTTCTCACCCGGTGCCCTAAGACCGTTTGGTTTGGGAGTCATCAATTAAAGGCTCGTTACATGAGCAGATTAGAAAGCCTAATAAAATTAAAGAATAATACCACCAAAAAATAAAATAAAAAATATATATATAAATAAATAAGGCATAAGAGTTAGAGTTAATGAACTCTTAGTCAAAGTTTTCACAAGGTGCATATGACTTAGGGTAAAGTAATAGACTAGATGAGAAGTACAATTTAACTCCTTACTCTGATTGATAACAAATTTTTGAATAGAGACTAAGTTTAGGAATGAAAAATTCAGTTTCCCTATAACTTATAGATTGCTTAGATCGTACAATTATATTTCAAATATTTTTGTCTTTCAAAATGTTTTTCGAAAATACTAACTCTTTATTTCCCTTTCTTTATGGATTTTGTGGGTGTAATCCGCTGAAAACCCTCACGAGACAAAACTCGTCCTCTAGGGGAAACCTAGAGGTTTAACGGCTTGTTGCACATGCTCAGTGTAATCGCGTGACCTGCGAAAGTGGTCTAATAATCCTTAGTATAGTTTAGTTGTTTTGCTCGAGGACGAGCAAAAGATAGGTATCAGGGTGTGATTGGTCACTAATGTTGCATATTTAGTATCATATTTTCATACTTATTATAGAATAAAAGCTGCATTGTCCTAATTAATTGTTTAATTTATTTGCAGGCCCATTCCTTAAGGAGATGAAGAGAAATGAGCCCAAAAGCCCACCAAAATTCTGAGTTAAATCAGAATTAATTCGCACTCAGTAAATAAGAGCAAAATCAAGAGATTGAAAATCGGTTGAGAAGAATCCTCTCAGAATCGATCGGTTAAAGCCAAGAATCAAAGGCCATTTCGTCAGAATCCTGGACTCAAACGAAGAAGAAACCGACTCAAGATAATAGCAGAAGGAATTACCAGAGCGACCAACCAACAGGGTGTGGCCATCTGGCCACACCCTGGCTGCAGAAACGCGGCCCAAACCGCGTTTCCGCGGCATTGTTGGGGAGTTAGGGGGAGCGTTTGCTCCCCCGATCTCCCCGGGATCTTTCTCTTGTGGGTTATGCCTATAAAAGGGTAGTCTTTGTGCTGAAAATGGGACGACCATGCAGAGATAGGATTTAGCCAAGTTTTCCATTTCTTAGTTTAGGTTTTTCTTTTCTTTTTATATAAATTGTATGTAAGCTTAGGTTAGATGATGATTCATGTAAGTAAGAGAGAGAGACATATGTTGAGAGTGACACCGATGTACCCTCCTCCTTTCTTCCATCGTTTCAAGCAATAAAAGGTAACATTTTTATGTTCTTGTTTACTTTCATTTTCTTTTATTTTCGTCTTCCTCTTCTACTTTACCTCATTTGTTTTTGTTGAGTTTACAAGTAAATTCCAAAGCACAAGTATAACGATGTTATGTGAGTGCCAACGATAGTTCATGAAGACGTTCTCCTCCTCAAGACGTATCACTTCATGCTTGTGCGAGACTTGATGATATAATGCGAACGGGGACTGAGCTCGGGCTTATAATCTATGCGTTGAACGCCTCCTAAACAAAGGTAGAACATGCAAAGGTTTTCAGGTAAGTCATCAATCAATTTAGGTAAGTATTTCTTCCTCTTCTTTCTTTTCTTTCATTTCTGTAAATTAAATCACCAACACCACTCATTTTCACTTCCTTGTAAATAATCATTTGTACATAGTCGCTTTCATCGTTTTCTGATTTTCTCCACTTTCTATTCTACCACTTTCTTCTTAACTTTAACTATTAATTCTTTTTCATTTTTTTAACTTTAACCAAAGAAGAATCTTCGTTTTATTTTCATAAAGATTTCAATACAAGACATAAACGCTACTATCGCAAAACCCTCCTTGTGGATCACGACCTGCATAGCCACTTGCTATAGCGGTAAGAATTGAGCACTTGCACCTATTTATTCTTAAATCTAAATTCTTTATTTTGTGTGCAGGTTTTGCCTCAATCAGTCTCTATTCAAAAACATGTCATCAATCAAAGTAAGGAGTCAAATTGTCTTTCTCATCTAGTCTATTACTTTACCCTGAGTCATATGCACCATCGTGACTGTGAAGTTTGACTAAGAGTTCTTTAACATTGACTCCTATGCCTTATTTATATTTATTTTGGTGGAATTTATTCCTCAATTTCATTAGGCTTTCTAATCTGCCCATGTAACGAGCCTTTAGTCGGTGACACCCAAACCAGACAGTTTTAGGGCACCAGGTGAGAAAACACCCCTAAGGACTTAAACACTCGAGCAGACAAGGCCACAAAACTAAGATTTTTATTTATAAAATGTACCCCTTTTAGGCGTGAATACTTATGCTTCATGAGGCACAAATACCCAGCTTAATCAGAGGATTTATATATATATATTTTTTCCAAACTTATCTAATTATCTTTTGCATAAATACCAAGGCTTGCTTAGGCCAAAGCACCTAGCTAATCAATAATTAGATTTGTTTATTATTTTTTCTTTTTTTTCATACATATATACTTTTTTTTATAAGGCATAAGAGTCTTTGTTTTTAAACCCTAAGTGTGTAAGTGGATTTAGTGTGCATATTTCATCAAGGTAAATATCAAGACTAAATTACTTTCACAAATTTTCTTCCTAAGCTTAAAAATCAAACAAGTCATCTTATTTTGACCAAGTGTAAGAAATCCTAATTATGATTTTTCTATTCCTTAAAATTGGCTTAATTTCTTACAAAAATATATCAAAATATTGTTCTTACTTTTCAAAATGTATTTTTTTTGTAACGCCCCGATTCCACGGATACGGGGACGTCACTGCGACGTATATACGTAGGTCAGAAAATGCCCCCACGTATATACGCTAAGCATAAAAGTACAACAAGAATCAGAGTACAACACAAAGCGTGGTATATTCATATGCCAACTATAAAAGTACTAATACAAAGTTATACCAGTTATGATAACTGTTACACTTTACAAGTGTTTGTTTTCACAACCAAGTCCAAAAGAACATATACAAAGATATACACAAGATGCTCACGTAAGAGATGGAGACTCGTGAGCCAAAAGGAAGAGTCTGGCACGAGGGAACTAGATCTGATCAGCCTGCTCACTCAGATACGCTTGGTCCTCTGTGGATGGCTCCACTTCGTTCCAAGCCTCAGAATCTGAATATGCAAATCCAAGGAATCAAGACATATAACGATAACAAACTATAGCCAAGTGGCTAAGGGACATGAATAAGAAAAGATGAAACAGGTATAAGGAATATCAACTAATAAGTATGAAAAGCATGAAGAGATAAGATCATAATACAATAATCTACAATTAACGTCTTATTATTATTACTTGTCTTACTGTGATATCTAGCTATGTGATCCAGCGTCCCAGAGCACATAGATCCATATCCCAATAAAGCAAGGAGGTTATTGGAAATCAGCGGTTGTATCGACGAACTATGTTTACAGTGGATCCCGTACATGCCCGGGATAACGGTCCAGGATTGTTCCGTTGCTTGGTGACAGAAGCCAGCCGCTAGGCCATTCAGGAGGGACTTATGTATGCCCTTATCATGATGGTACCAGTAATAGAGGGAGCAAGCACTCCCCTCGGTCCCCTGGAGGCCCACAGGTCAGACCGGAACATGAGTTGCACAACATTCCTAAAAACCACTGTAAACACGAACACATATCGATATCCGCATGTTTTCTCCCGACCCATGTGTAAGTTGGTCCATTTATAAAAGGTCAAGTGTATCATGCTTGGTTCAAGTGATGGCATGATAAGTGGTGATATTCGCTACTTTAACAATTTATGGAATAAAGATATGTAATAGCAAGTTATGGAGTAACATGAAGTAAGATCCATCAAGTAGCATGTCATGTCATGTAATATCAGTAATGAAGCATAAACATGAACAATGTATCACATGTGTATAGAGGTTAAAGTCCAAAATCAGAAAAGGAAACAACTAAGTTAAATAGTCAAAATTAGTCGACTAGGAGGAAAGATTAGTCGACTAATAGGGTCTTTTAGTCGACTAACAGTCTGAATTAGTCGACTAAAACTGGGAAACAGAGAGTTGGGTTTCTGTTTCAGGAAAGTTAGTCGACTAAGGTGAGATGTGTAGTCGACTAACAGATACTTAAGTCGACTAATAGAGGGGCTAGGTCGACTAAAACTGTGATACAGAAAGTTGGGATTTATATCCGGGATACAGGAGTCGACTATGGGGAAATGGGTAGTCGACTAGGGGTCCTAAGTCGACTAATATCTAGGCTAAGTCGACTGGGGCCGAGAGTTGGTGTTTTCTGGTCCAAGGAAAGATTAGTCGACTAGGCTAAAAATGTAGTCGACTAGGGGGGTCTAGTCGACTGGTAATATGGCTTAGTCGACTAAAACTGTGAAATCAGAAAAAGTTACGTTTCAGAACAAATGGGTTAGTCGACTAGTCTCTAGGTCAAGTCGACTAATTCTGGGAAAACAGGTTACAGAACAGATTTTATGGTGATTGTTTGATGGGCTAAAATACGATTTTTATGGCACAAGTAAACAAGGAAGTTGTCTAGTCTTGGTGAGTAAAGATACTCACTTTGAACGGTTAAATCGAGGCTTGACGAGTTCCGAAAAGATCGTGTCGATAAATATCACCAAATGATTCCACGGCGATACTACGGACGATCACAATCCAAAAGCAGTCGTTGCTTGAAAAGGAGATGAAGACCTTGTGGTGTTTTGGGAGTTAGGGTTTGAGATGGAGAAGAAATGGTGAAGGCTAATCTCTTGGTGAAGTGAAGAAAAGAGAAAAGATTTGTAAAGGAAAGGATTTATATAGGTTTTGATTTTTGTAAAGGGAATGCAAATAAAGAAATTGGGAGGGGTTTTGTGCAAAATAGGGGAGATGAGGTGTCTCCCTTGGCCAATGGTGGCCGGCCATGAGAAAGAGAGAGAGAGATGTATTAAATGAGGGAGGTTGGTGAGAATGTGTGGAGATGGAATTTTTGGAAGAAAATGGAAATTTGGAAAATGGAATTTTTGTGGTTGTGAAGGAAGGAAAAGAAAATAGGGAAAAGGAAAAAAGGAAAAGAATTGATAAATGAAGAGATTTTCTTGGTCTTGGAAAATGAAAATACCGGAAACATGGATTCCTAGGTTCAAGTCAAGAATGCGGGAAAACATTTCGGAAAATACCGAAATCGTCCGAAATTTAAGTATCTCGGAACGACTCGTAATTTTCACCAAAAATTAATAATAATATATGAAGACCTATAGTGAAATCCGTTAGAAGAAATACTTTATAGTTTTAAAGCTAAAAATCCCGGAATCAGTTATCTACCGACTCCGTTGGAATTTTCATAAATTTATAAAATTCTCAGAAAAAGTATTTAGATAAGAAATGTCATTCTAAGAAATAATGTCTAAAAGATTTTCTTGAAATTCCTAACTGTTTGTAAGATAAAAATTCGGGAATCGATCAGCGACACTGGTCGACACCGGTTTTGAAGAAATTCATTTTAATTTTAGAAAATTCCAGAAATTCACCAAAAATCTAATATATTAGAAAATGATATTTGAAATTGAAATTGGTCAAATACGGAAAGTAAATCGAAAAATACGGTCGAAAATCAGAATACGCAACTTAGTACGTATTACGGAAACGGGGTATTACAATCTACCCACCTTACAAAAATTTCGTCCTCGAAATTTCATAAGGTGAAGGGTAACAGGAATGGTAACAGATAGATAAGGCTAGGAAGAAAGATAACAATAGAAAATAGTAAAAGGAAAGAGTCTTACCAATCAAGATGAGAAGAGTTGAGGATAACGCTCTCGGATGACGTCCTCTCGTTCCCAGGTGGCCTCTCCTGGCGCATGGCGGTTCCAAGACACCAACACTAAAGGTATGGCTTTGTTCTTCAGTGTCTTCACACTTCTATCCAATATGGCCATCGGCTGCTCCTGATATGATAAGTCCGGTTGCAGTTCCAACTCGGAGTAATCCAAAATATGGCTATCATCCTTTACATACCTCCTCAACTGAGATACGTGGAAAACATTGTGCACTCCGTCCAAAGAAGGCGGCAATGCCAATCTGTAAGACACATCTCCCACTCGCTCCAAAATCTCGAATGGGCCGATATATCTTGGACTCAGCTTCCCACGAACACCAAACCGGATGATTCCCTTGGTAGGTGATATCCTCAAGAACACATGATCTCCTGCCTGGAACTCCAATGGCCTTCTCTGTGAATCTGCCCAACTCTTCTGCCGACTCTGAGCTGCCTTGAGATGATCCCTGATGACTCTGACCTTCTCTGTAGTCTGAATCAGCATCTCTGGCCCCAATAGACTCCTCTCACCGACTTCATCCCAACAAATCGGTGACCTGCACTTCCTCCCATACAGTGCCTCAAAAGGTGCCATCTTGATACTTGCCTGATAGCTGTTGTTATAAGAAAACTCAGCCAAGTGAAGATGGTCTTCCCATGAACCCCTGAACTCAATCATGCAGGCTCTAAGCATATCTTCAAGGATCTGGATGGTCCTCTCAGATTGTCCGTCTGTCTGAGGATGATATGCTGTACTGAATTTCAGACGAGTTCCCAGACTTTCTTGGAGACTCTCCCAAAAATGAGATCTGAATCTGGTATCTCTATCTGAAACAATACTGACTGGAACTCCATGCAGACGAACTATCTCCTTCACATACTTATCTGCCAGAACCTCTGTAGTCTGACCCACCCTGAATGGTATGAAATGAGCTGACTTGGTGAGACGATCAATGATAACCCACACAGCATTATTACCTTTGGGACTACGAGGTAATGCCGTGACAAAGTCCATAGTGATGTGCTCCCACTTCCATTCAGGTATTGGCAAAGGATGAAGAAGTCCAGATGATCTCTGATGCTCAATCTTTATCTGCTGGCACACCAAGCACTTAGCTACAAACTGAGCTATCTCTCTCTTCATGGCATTCCACCAAAATTGCTTCTTCAAGTCCTGGTACATCTTGTTTCCCCCTGGGTGTATAGAATAGGCTGAACTATGTGCTTCCTCCAAAATCTTCTGTCTGACTTCCCCTTGGGGAACACAAAGTCTACCTCCCAAGTACAATGCACCATCCGGACGAATACAAATATCCGTCCTCAATCCAGCCTCCACCTGAACTCGGAATGTCTGTAGCCTGGGGTCCTCCTTCTGAGCTTCCTTAATCTCATCTATCAATGAAGACTGGATCTGTAAGGTCATAAGC
Organism: Agave tequilana; assembly: GCA_038442645.1. NCBI lineage: Eukaryota > Viridiplantae > Streptophyta > Magnoliopsida > Asparagales > Asparagaceae > Agave > Agave tequilana. Next base: position 162,388 of record JAVJIF010029832.1, on the reverse strand, counting down.
TGTCCTGTCTTCTCAGCTCCTCGAACCACCATCAAGTCCAATCTGATAAAGTCCTGAATCAACTCCTTCTGCTGAGTAAGTTGGACAAGCACTCTGTTCTCTGGCATCCTACTCAGTGCATCAGGAACTGTATTGACCTTGCCTGGATGATATTGCAAGTCAATATCATAGTCTGCCATAAGCTCCAGCCACCGCCTCTGCCTCATGTTCAACTCTTTCTGTGAGAAGATATACTTGAGGCTCTTGTGATCTGTATAAATCAACACCTTATCTCCCAGAAGATAGTGCCTCCAAATCTTCAAGGCAAAGATCACTGCTGCTAGCTCCAAGTCATGAGTTGGGTAATTCCGCTCATGAGTCTTCAATTGCCTAGATGCATATGCTATAACATGATCATGTTGCATAAGTACACATCCTAGGCCTTTACCTGATGCATCACTAAAGATGACCATCCCTCCCCTCCCTGAGGGAGTTCTCAAGATAGGAGCGGAAATGAGCTTCTGCTTCAACTGCTCGAAGGCTACATCACACTCCTCTGTCCATATGTACCTCTCCCCCTTTCTGGTGAGCCTGGTCAACGGAGCTGCAATTCTAGAGAAATCCTGAACAAAGCGTCTGTAATAGCCGGCTAGTCCAAGAAAACTCTTTATCTCAGTCACCGTCCTCGGAACTGGCCAATCCTTTACTGCCTGGACTTTGCTCGGATCAACTGAGATACCTTCTGCTGACACCATATGTCCAAGGAATGCTATGCTGTCCAACCAGAACTCACACTTGCTCCTCTTGGCATGAAGCTGCTCCTGCTGAAGTGTCTGCAACACAATTCTCAAGTGTTCTGCATGTTCCCTGTTGTTCTTTGAATAGATCAAGATGTCGTCGATGAAAACAACAACAAACTGATCCAAGAAGGGCGAGAACACTCGGTTCATCAAGTCTATGAAAACTGCAGGGGCATTGGTGACTCCGAAAGGCATTACTAGAAATTCATAGTGGCCATAACGGGTCCTGAATGCCGTCTTTGGAATATCCTCCTTCTTCACCCTCAGCTGATGGTAACCCGACTGCAAATCCAATTTGGAGAACACACGGGCCCCATGAAGCTGATCAAATAGATCATCAATCCTGGGTAAGGGATACTTGTTCTTGATGGTGACCTTGTTCAATTCCCTATAATCGATACAAAGTCTCTTACCACCATCCTTCTTGTTGGCCAACAGTACTGGAGCTCCCCATGGTGAAGTGCTTGGCCTAATCAATCCCTTGTCTGAGTACTCCTGCAGCTGCTTCTTTAAAATCTCTAACTCCGTCGGTGCCATCCTGTATGGAGCCTTGGATATGGGAGCTGCTCCTGGAACTGTATCAATGGAGAACTCAATCTTCCTTTCCGGTGGCAGTCCTGAAATCTCAGCAAACACCTCTGGGAATTCATCCCACACCGGCATCTTCTGCTTCTGAACCTCTGAAGTAATCATCTGAATCTTTCCCTTAGTGTTCTTCACTTCTCCACTGAACTGGAACTCCGGTTGAAGTGGGATTCTAAAATTGATCTTCTTCTCCCTACAGTCAATTACTGCATAGTACTGACTGAGCCAGGTCATGCCTAAGATTACGTCGTACCCTTTGGTGTTTAGTACGAGCATATCTATGGCTAAGACCTTATCACATAGTTCTACTGGACAGTCAGTACAAACTCGGGAAGATATAACTACCCCATTCCCTGTACTTATCTCCCAATTGTGGTCTAACAATCTAACAGGAATAGAATGTACAGCCACAAATTTATCTGAGATATAACAGTGGGATGCACCTGAATCGAAGAGAGCGAGAACAGGATGTGAATGTACTCTGATGTTACCTGTAATCACCTCCTCTGAAGCCTCAGCCTCCTCTGCTGTCAGGTTGTAAGCCTGACCTCTGCCACGCCCTACTGCTGTCCTACCTCCTCTCTGAACTGGGCGCATGGCATGCTGTGGAGGAAGTGGAAGAGCTCTCCTCATCACCGGCCCCTGGTTCCTCTGCTCAAGAGGCCCTGGTACTGCCCGCTGTCCACTCGGTCCTGGAAGTGCTGGCAAGGTCTGGTTAGCCATCCCCAATCTCCTGTGTGGACATGCCTCTATGGAGTGATCCTTGGATCCACACACCAAGCACAGCCCATTTGCCCTCCGGCAATTTGGTCGAGTGTGCCCTGGTTTCTGACAGTAGTTGCAGAAGGCAATAGGTTGGGCCGTCTGGTAAGGAGCTGGCCTGAAAGGTTGCCTCATCTGGACCTTTGCTGCTCTGAACGGGCCTCCTCTTCCCACTGGTACAAATGGCCGCTTCATGACCTGCTGTCTCATCTGATCTCCTCGCTCCTTCTCAAACCCACGCTCTACCTCCCGAGCGATGGTGAGAACCTCTGCATAGGTCTTCAGCTGCTGGGGCATCAGGTACATCTGAATCTTCATCTGTAGACCCTGCTGAAACCTGCTCGCTCGCTTCTCCTCGTCCGTTACCATATACGGCGCGAAGCGGCTCAGTCGAAGAAACTCCGCGGCATACTCGTCCACGGACTTGTCCCACTGCTGGAGCCTGATGAATTGCTCCTCCATATCTTTCTGCGCCGTAGCAGGGAAGAAGCGGCTGTAAAAACTCTTGGAGAAGGCGTCCCAAGTAACGGGCTTCTCCAGTCTAGCCTCCTCTGCGAGCCACCAAGTTCTCGCAACATCCTTTAACTGAATCTTAGCTACCTCAACTTGGTTCTCCTTCGGGACACGGGCTGCATTCAGTAGGTCTGCAGTGTCCGTCAACCATTGCTCAGCCTCCAATGATTTCTCACCTCCCGTGAAGATGGCCGGTTGCAGCCGTCGGAAGTCGGACACGTTCCCCGGCCTCTGCTCCTTCGGGGCTACCAACTCCTGCCTAAGGAGCTCGGTCTGCTGTTGCTGATTTTCCATCTGCTGTTGCTGGTTTCCCAGCATGGTCTGAATGACCTTCAGGATATCAGCATTCTCTCCTCCTACGGGTCCATTCGGGACTTGCCCGATATTGTTACGACCCGATCGTCTCTCCATACCGAATGATAACTGGAATTGGAAACAAAGGAAAGGAGTTTAGGATACGAAGGAATTGATCAACGAAAGAAGCAAGAAGGACTCTATAACTTTGTACAGTGTAGTTGGCATAAGCAAATTACAGTAATTTGCTACTTGATTGTACTTTAGGTGTGAGAGCCTAAACTCTGATACCAACCTGTAACGCCCCGATTCCACGGATACGGGGACGTCACTGCGACGTATATACGTAGGTCAGAAAATGCCCCCACGTATATACGCTAAGCATAAAAGTACAACAAGAATCAGAGTACAACACAAAGCGTGGTATATTCATATGCCAACTATAAAAGTACTAATACAAAGTTATACCAGTTATGATAACTGTTACACTTTACAAGTGTTTTGTTTTCACAACCAAGTCCAAAAGAACATATACAAAGATATACACAAGATGCTCACGTAAGAGATGGAGACTCGTGAGCCAAAAGGAAGAGTCTGGCACGAGGGAACTAGATCTGATCAGCCTGCTCACTCAGATACGCTTGGTCCTCTGTGGATGGCTCCACTTCGTTCCAAGCCTCAGAATCTGAATATGCAAATCTAAGGAATCAAGACATATAACGATAACAAACTATAGCCAAGTGGCTAAGGGACATGAATAAGAAAAGATGAAACAGGTATAAGGAATATCAACTAATAAGTATGAAAAGCATGAAGAGATAAGATCATAATACAATAATCTACAATTAACGTCTTATTATTATTACTTGTCTTACTGTGATATCTAGCTATGTGATCCAGCGTCCCAGAGCACATAGATCCATATCCCAATAAAGCAAGGAGGTTATTGGAAATCAGCGGTTGTATCGACGAACTATGTTTACAGTGGATCCCGTACATGCCCGGGATAACGGTCCAGGATTGTTCCGTTGCTTGGTGACGGAAGCCAGCCGCTAGGCCATTCAGGAGGGACTTATGTATGCCCTTATCATGATGGTACCAGTAATAGAGGGAGCAAGCACTCCCCTCGGTCCCCTGGAGGCCCACAGGTCAGACCGGAACATGAGTTGCACAACATTCCTAAAAACCACTGTAAACACGAACACATATCGATATCCGCATGTTTTCCCCCGACCCATGTGTAAGTTGGTCCATTTTATAAAAGGTCAAGTGTATCATGCTTGGTTCAAGTGATGGCATGATAAGTGGTGATATTCGCTACTTTAACAATTTATGGAATAAAGATATGTAATAGCAAGTTATGGAGTAACATGAAGTAAGATCCATCAAGTAGCATGTCATGTCATGTAATATCAGTAATGAAGCATAAACATGAACAATGTATCACATGTGTATAGAGGTTAAAGTCCAAAATCAGAAAAGGAAACAACTAAGTTAAATAGTCAAAATTAGTCGACTAGGAGGAAAGATTAGTCGACTAATAGGGTCTTTTAGTCGACTAACAGTCTGAATTAGTCGACTAAAACTGGGAAACAGAGAGTTGGGTTTCTGTTTCAGGAAAGTTAGTCGACTAAGGTGAGATGTGTAGTCGACTAACAGATACTTAAGTCGACTAATAGAGGGGCTAGGTCGACTAAAACTGTGATACAGAAAGTTGGGATTTATATCCGGGATACAGGAGTCGACTATGGGGAAATGGGTAGTCGACTAGGGGTCCTAAGTCGACTAATATCTAGGCTAAGTCGACTGGGGCCGAGAGTTGGTGTTTTCTGGTCCAAGGAAAGATTAGTCGACTAGGCTAAAAATGTAGTCGACTAGGGGGGTCTAGTCGACTGGTAATATGGCTTAGTCGACTAAAACTGTGAAATCAGAAAAAGTTACGTTTCAGAACAAATGGGTTAGTCGACTAGTCTCTAGGTCAAGTCGACTAATTCTGGGAAAACAGGTTACAGAACAGATTTTATGGTGATTGTTTGATGGGCTAAAATACGATTTTTATGGCACAAGTAAACAAGGAAGTTGTCTAGTCTTGGTGAGTAAAGATACTCACTTTGAACGGTTAAATCGAGGCTTGACGAGTTCCGAAAAGATCGTGTCGATAAATATCACCAAATGATTCCACGGCGATACTACGGACGATCACAATCCAAAAGCAGTCGTTGCTTGAAAAGGAGATGAAGACCTTGTGGTGTTTTGGGAGTTAGGGTTTGAGATGGAGAAGAAATGGTGAAGGCTAATCTCTTGGTGAAGTGAAGAAAAGAGAAAAGATTTGTAAAGGAAAGGATTTATATAGGTTTTGATTTTGTAAAGGGAATGCAAATAAAGAAATTGGGAGGGGTTTTGTGCAAAATAGGGGAGATGAGGTGTCTCCCTTGGCCAATGGTGGCCGGCCATGAGAAAGAGAGAGAGAGATGTATTAAATGAGGGAGGTTGGTGAGAATGTGTGGAGATGGAATTTTTGGAAGAAAATGGAAATTTGGAAAATGGAATTTTTGTGGTTGTGAAGGAAGGAAAAGAAAATAGGGAAAAGGAAAAAAGGAAAAGAATTGATAAATGAAGAGATTTTCTTGGTCTTGGAAAATGAAAATACCGGAAACATGGATTCCTAGGTTCAAGTCAAGAATGCGGGAAAACATTTCGGAAAATACCGAAATCGTCCGAAATTTAAGTATCTCGGAACGACTCGTAATTTTCACCAAAAATTAATAATAATATATGAAGACCTATAGTGAAATCCGTTAGAAGAAATACTTTATAGTTTTAAAGCAAAAAATCCCGGAATCAGTTATCTACCGACTCCGTTGGAATTTTCATAAATTTATAAAATTCTCAGAAAAAGTATTTAGATAAGAAATGTCATTCTAAGAAATAATGTCTAAAAGATTTTCTTGAAATTCCTAACTGTTTGTAAGATAAAAATTCGGGAATCGATCAGCGACACTGGTCGACACCGGTTTTGAAGAAATTCATTTTAATTTTAGAAAATTCCAGAAATTCACCAAAAATCTAATATATTAGAAAATGATATTTGAAATTGAAATTGGTCAAATACGGGAAGTAAATCGAAAAATACGGTCGAAAATCAGAATACGCAACTTAGTACGTATTACGGAAACGGGGTATTACATTTTTTATATATATATACAATTTTTTTTGAGTTATATTAGTCATGTTAGAACCCTCCCCCACACTTATCTCATGCATTGTCCCAATATATGAAAGAAATGTATACATGCATGAAATGAAATGTAAAAGGGTTGCATATATTATACAGAAATATGTACAACATCAAGTTTCTCTCACACCTAGATCTTTTTCGGTCTTATCCCTCTAGCTCTCTTCCCGTCATTCCAATGGGTCCTCTTTATAGGGTATAGTGGGGAGGCCAATTTTTCTGTCATTTTAGCTCTCTTCCTCCCTAGTCTCAACTTCTTTAGCTTTTCCTTCCTCATATTTCTACATTCATTATTCAAAAATTGATCACCACCACACTTCTCAGTTGGAACTTTCTCACTATGAATGCCTAAGAATTCTAACTCAGTTTCATATATCTCCTCAAAGCTTAGGTCAACACTTTCTCCTAGAGATGTGCAATTAACCAAAAGATCCCTCGTTGGTTCATCCAAACACATGAGTTCTTCTTCGAAGAGGTTTTCAAAGAGTATGTCAATCGGAGGTTCTTGAATTATATTCTCATGCGATACATTATTGATTGGCTCATCGAAAGTGAAGATATTCAAATCAAATTTTTCCTTTTTAAAGGGTACTCTAACATTAGGACCTCCGACATATGCCTTCTCATCAAGATAATCGCATTCATTCTTAAATAATTCATTAAGAAACAGGGACTCATCTTCTATATCTTCACTCTCTTCATCACAATTATTTTCAACAAAGTTTACCTCAAATGTTTGATCTCTTATCTTACAAGGTTATTTTTCTAGGTTGAAGACATTGACTTCTCTAGTCATGTCCCCAAAAGTTAACCTCATGGACCCATTCCTACAATTGATGATGGCATTGGCAGTAGCAAGGAATGGTCGCCCTAGGATAACAGGAGTTTGAGCCCTATGATTGGAGTTAGACACAGGTTGTGTCTCTAGAACTATGAAATCAACAGGGTAAATAAACTCACCAACCCGAATAAGGACATCATTAATCGCCCAACCTGAGTTATTGATAAACTGAGAATGGAAGCAAGTTGATACTTGCTCCCAAGTCAAGAAGTGCACGACTAATCTCGGCTTGTCCTATTGTGTAGGCAATGGTTGGACTACCTGGATCCTTGTACTTAACAGGGATCGGACCCGATAGTAGCTTGTGGCCCATAAGGTTACACTCTCCAAATATTTAGAGTTTTGATGATAACAAACCAAATAAGAGCTATATGGTACTAATTAGTTTGTTAAGATAAGTTTCAGGTTTGTACCAAATTTGGAGGCCATTGCTTAGCTATTGCAACAAACTTCTAGGTTCATGAAGCAAAGAAGGCACATAGCACATCAAGGAAGGAACATAGAAGAGAAGGCTCTAGCAAGGCATTGCATGGCTCAAAACTTCAAGATTGCTCAAGATAAATTATTAGATTGTTTTTAGTTTAGAGTTTTGTTAAAGAATAGTGAATAGGTTTGAAGCTCCATCACACACGTTTTTGCGCACATCTTATTTCTAAGTTTAATTCATATAAATTATACAAAAATAGTTTGATACAAAATCCTCTGCCTACAAATTCATATTTATGTTTTATACTTATTCCTATTTAAAACATCTTTTGATAAAAATGTTTATCTCCTCAAAAATCTGTTTGAATCTTGTGTTTTGGCCTGAGCCGGTCGACCGCCCCGGTCGACCGTGCCTGTGTCAGGTTTTGCCGGTCGACCGCCCGAGTCAACCGTGGTTCTGGCAGATGCACGTTTCAGTGTGCACGTTGCACGGTCGACCGTGATGGTCGACCGAGACCTGCCTGACTGTAACACTTTGCTCTCTGTTTGTTTGGGTCGACTGGGCCGGTCGACCGTAGTCTGCAACGGTCATTTTTCTTTGTACTAGCGGTCGACCGGGCCGGTCGACCGGACTAGCCGTTTGAACAGTAACGGCTAGTTTTCTGAGCAGATTTATTTTTGTCCTTTTCTCACTTAAGTGTGTTTAAGTGGCATGTTTTGGTTTTAATACATTCTGATTAGCCTTAAAAATGTTTTATCTTTAAACCCTAGCCCTCTCCTATAAATAGGGGTGTTTAGGGAGAGTTTGGTTACTAGAAAAATTATCAAAATCTCCACAAGTTTAAGGCATTCAAAAAGACTTGATTTCTTGGTTTTTGTGCTGAAATTCTCTCTCAATTTCTGAAGTGTTTTCAAGAATTCTCTGATTTTATTTTCTTTTCTCTTTGCACACAAGAGCTTCATTCCTACTCATTGTTCTATAAGGACCTTTGTAAGGGAAGAGAATTTTAAAAGAGAAAGTTTGTGGTCTTTTGACTACCAAGAGAGAACTTGTACTTGAGATTGTGGAGTTGGGTACTCCGGTGTATTTGTAACATCTTTGTGATAGTGGAAGTGGTTGGAATCCTTCTGGGGAAGGCGGGAAAGTAGAGCTGGGTGCTCGAACCTCGATAACAAATCTTGGTATTTGCGTTTGGTTTACTTTTCCTTGTTCTTGCTCTACTTTCATTGCTATTACTACTTGCTTTTGATTGTCATTGCTATATTCACTTATTGTCATTCATCTTGTCAATCTTTGTCCCAGACAATAAGGTTGCATTGCGCACCTCCAACTCATTTTACGAGGAATCAGGAGGAAGGAGTTCAGAACCCTACACGGGGCATTCGGCTCTTAGTCTTGTTTTGGGCGATTGTTGCATCATATTTTTAAATTGTGCATTGATTAGCATTATCACCTATTCACCCCCCTCTAGGTGATTTTCAATTGGTATCAGAGCTTGGACTCTAGGTTTTGGCTTAACATCCTGTCACGTCCCACTGTTCAATATAGAGTACATGACATGATCGGCAACCTGTACACGTCGGGTAGAACGTCCCAACGTATACACGTTAAGCCTGCTGTAGATCTGTACAAGTTTTCTTATATGATGACAACACTGCTGATATATATATATGTAACAAGAGAACAAGAGTACATAACACAGTTAATACAGTACCAAAAGTACAGTCCAGTACACCAGAGTCCATCAGCAATAATTATACAGTAACAAAAACAGAAAAATATATGTACAACTAAGAAACATACTGCGAACTCAAAAGAGACGGTAGACGCACGAACTGTCCTACAGCTGCTCAGCCAAACCGTCTAGGTACTCCGCGTCCTCCTCTGATGGTATAACCACAGACTTTATATCTGGGCAAACAAACCCAGGGTCTCAGATGCGACCGAGCAAGTGTACAAAGAAAAGGCAAGAAGAATAAAAATAAGATAATGAAATATGCAGAAGGCTGAAACAAGACGTGTAATAAGATGACGATAATCAAAACATCAGGGAAGTAATTTTCACTACATTGTCTAGGAGGATCTACATGTGTGATACGAGACTTAATAATCGAGGAGTTCTGATCAGGTGGGTGTATCCCGTGCATACCCGGGATCACGGCCTTTATCAAACCCCTGGCTGCTAGGACCAGGGCCCTCCGCTAAGAGGGGAACAATAATCAAGTAACGGGAGCTCATGGAGCTATACAATCGGTAGGTAACACTACCATCCCCTGCAGTGGGATAACAATATGGATCCAATACACCCACCTAATGAGATCTGATCAATCATCCAGTCTCCCCATCCCCAAGTGATTTCTTTCAGAATAACAAGTAATGACATGAGGTAACTGGAATAGGTGACAAAAAGACAGTAACAAGCGTTACGACCTGCGTCTTATAGTTATGTAGATGAGTGTGCATGTTTATAGCAAATAACTGGCATGAACAATATAATCAACTATCATGTGTAACAAGAAGTACTACCAGGCGTATCAAGGTAACATGTAACGGTAGTACGTAATCACAGTAACATGTAACGGTAGGACATAATAAAAATACATGCAGTTATCCCGGCTATCTTTATGTTAACATGCACACTCAAAATAATCCATAGGCCAAGTCCCTGCTCTGATATCCTACTCAACCCCTAGGATACAGGTCGATTATCCAGAATAAGCATCATATATATCCAATATTCCAATCAACGGATAAGACTCGGAGAAATAATGAGAATTTAGGGAAACACTTGCCTTAATAGGGAAGTTCTCGCTGTCCTGATCGTAACGAGACCAAGAACGCACGATTCCGATATCAAATGACCAAGTTATCGCCCGACGTACGGTTCAGGGTCCCTTTTATAAAATCTGAAATTGCACAAGGGGTTAACAGGGATTTTACAGGGTTATAAATGTAATAATATTAATTAATAAGGACTGTGGTGAAATTTTACCTTTTATCAAATCAGGTTGCGGGTTTGTGGGTCGCGGATCGGGTATGCATCCAAACCCGTTATGGGTTTGTTGCTCACAGGCCTCAACAACAGAACGAAGAGGAAGATGAAGGGGGTCCGGGTCCGGGCCGGCGGTTGCGTGGTGGCCGCGCGAGTCTCCGGTGACCGCGTGGTGGCGGCGCGAGCTCCGGCGACTGCCGATGGCCGGAGTATGAGGGGTTGGTGGTGGTGGTGTGGGTTGCTACACGGTGGGGGGAGTGGTGGTGGTTGCGTGGGCACGAGCGGCGCTAGGCGGCGGAGTTGGCCGGCGCTAAGTGGCTGGCGGCGGAGATGGCTGGCGTTGGCGGTGATGGGTGGAGTGGGTGGTAGGCGTTGGGAGGTTGCGGGGGCGGTGGTGGCGTCCGGTGGTGGTGTGGCGGTGGTGTTGGCTGGTGTTGGGGTGGTAGCGTTGTGGTGACGAGTGTGGGTGGCGGCGGGGCTGTGAAGGTTTGCGAGAGAGAGAGAGAGAGACTGATTCGTTTTGGGGTAAAAGGAAAATAAATAAAGGTTAGATTAATACCTAGGTAACGAAGTAAGAAGAGTGTAGAAATGTTAGGAAAAATCCCTAATGTCGGTTAACAACTTCTCTGGAGAATTCTGGTCTTGCAACAGTGCCAAAATGTTTGGATTAGTGTTAAAAGATTTTAGTTTTAATATTAAATAATAGGGTCCGTATTGACTAATACCGAACGGTCCCCAAAAATTAGGAAAAATAGGGAATATTAATAGAAGACCTAAGGAAAAATCGGATTGTAAAAATTTAAAGCGGTTTGTCAATTAAAAATCCCGAAAGGTCCGTGAGACCGGGCGACACCCATTCGGCCCGATTTTTGGACTAATTCTGAAAATTTCCAATAAATACTAAAAGGTAGAAAATAATATTTTAAAACTTATTACTGAAGCAGATTTTAGAAATTTTACCTCATTTGCAAATTAAAAATTGTTGAGTGAATCTTCTGTTTAAGGTTAATTCCGATATTGGATATTTTCCAAATGAACTCGGAAAAATGTTTAGAAAATTTTTGATAATCTAAACGGTGAGAAAATCAGTTGTGACACTGAAACGATTATCGTCGGGTTTTCGGATTGGTCAATATCCTACGTATTTCAAATCGTATATGACGTGTAACGTATACTGATAGCGGAGGGTTACAATTCTACCCACCTAACAAAAAATTTCGTCCGCGAAATTTAAAGATATACTTAGAATGCAACAAGTACTAAAAAGTAAGAATCTTAAACTGTGATACCTGAGAGTCAGAGAATAAGTAAGGGTACTTCTCTCGGACTTCTTCCTCTAGCTCCCAGGTGGAATCTCCTGGATTATTAGGATCCCAGGCTACTCGAACTAAAGAAATCACCTTGTTCTTCAGAACCTTTTCTCTACGATCAATTATTGCCACCGGTTGAACTGCATATGTCAAGTCTGGTCTCAGCGTTAATTCGGAATAATCGAGAATGTGCTTCTCATCAGGTACATATTTTCGAAGCTGAGACACATGAAATACATCGTGTACTCCTGCCAAGGATGTAGGCAATGCCAGCTTATAAGCAACAGTACCAATCCGCTTCACAACTTCAAATGGCCCAATATATCGTGGACTCAGTTTCCTTTACTTCCAAATCTGATTACTCCCCGAGTAGGTGATATTTTAAGAAATACATGATCGCCAATCACAAACTCCAATGGTCTCCTTTTCCCGTCTGCCCAACTCCGTTGCCGGTCCTGTGCAGCTTGAAGATGCTTTCTGATCTGAGTTACTTTATCCACAGTCTGAGTAATGAGTTCTGGGCCAAGTAATTTCCGTTCACCGATATCATCCCAACATACAGGTGATCTGCATTTCCGCCCATGTAAAGCCTCAAATGGTGACATCTAAATACTAGACTGGTAGCTATTGTTATATGAGAATTCTACTAAATGTAGATGATCTTCCCAGGACCCCTTGAAATCCAGAACACAGGCTCATAACATATCTTCTAGAACCTGTATCACCCTTTCAGATTGTCCATCGGTCTGGGGATGGTAAGCAGTACTAAACTTCAACTTGCTTCCCAGACTCGTTTGCAGGCTCTGCCAGAAATGAGACAAAAATCTAGTGTCTCGATCTGACACTATACTTACTGGAACCCCATGCAATCTTACTATCTCCTGCATATAGCGTTCCGCCAACACCTCAGTGGACTGCCCCACTCGAAAAGGAATAAAGTGGGCACTCTTGGTCAGTCTGTCAACTATTACCCAGATAGCATTGTGACCCTTTGAACTTCTTGGCAGTGCAGTCACAAAATCCATCGTAATATGTTCCCATTTCCATTCAGGAATAGGAAGTGGTTGCAATAAACCAGCAGTCCTCTGGTGCTCTGCTTTTACCTGTTGACAGACAAGACATTTTGATATATATCTGGCTATTTCTCTTTTCATCCCATGCCACCAAAAGTGTTGCTTAAGATCCCGGTACATCTTTGTTCCACCAGGATGGATATTATATGGAGAGTTATGAGCTTCGAGCAATAACTCCTGTCTAACATCTCCTTTAGGCACGCATAACCGTGCACCATATCTCAAGGAACCATCTTCATGTAGAAGTATATCCTTTCTTAATCCAGCTTCCACCTGACTCCTGAACTTTTGGAGTTGCTTGTCACCTGCCTGAGCTTCCTTTATTTTGTCTATTAAAGATGACTAGAGTTGTAGTGCCATACAATGAGCTACTGCTCCAGGAATAACTACTTCCAGAGTTAATCTTCTCATTTCTTCAATCAATTTTGTCTGTTGTGTGAGGATCATAGCAGCCGGTCTTCTACTTAATGCATCAGGCACCACATTTACACGTCCTGGATGGTACTGGAGATTAAGATCATACTCTGCCATGAGTTCCAACCATCTTCTCTGTCTTATATTTAATTCCTTTTGGGTGAAAATATATTTCAGACTCTTATGGTCTGTAAAAATCTCCACTCGTGTCCCCAGTAAATAATGTCGCCAAATCTTCAGGGCGAAAATAACAATTGCCAATTCTAGGTCATGAGTTGGATAGTTCAGCTCATGGGGCTTGAGTTGTCTTGAGGCATAGGCCACAACTCGACCATGTTGCATAAGCACACAACCAATCCCCTGCCCTGACGCATCACTATGTATGACAAACCCACCAGACTGATCTGGAATAGCAAGAACCGGTGCGGTTGTCAACCTGTGCTTTAGTTCTACAAAAGCTGCTTCACACTCTTCTGTCCAAATAAACTTCTCCCCTTTCCTGGTCAACTGTGTTAAGGGTTTAGCAATCTTGGAGAATTCTTTCACAAACTTTCTATAATATCCAGCTAAGCCCAAAAATTGCCTTATCTCTGTTACTGATTTAGGAGTTGGCCATTTTTCTACTGCTTCCACTTTCTTTGGGTCCACTCCAATACCTTGGCCTGAAATAATGTGTCCAAGAAAGTCCACACTTTCCAGCCAAAAAGCACATTTGCTCAGCTTCCCATACAATCGTCTCTCCCTCAGCACCTGTAACACGGTCCTCAAATGTTCCGCATGTTCTTCCCGAGTCTTGGATAAATAAGGATATCATCAATGAACACTATGACAAACTTATCCAAATAAGAAGAAAACACCCGATTCATTAGATCCATGAAGACTGCTGGAGCATTGGTGAGTCCAAACGGCATTACCAGAAACTCATAATGTCCATATCTTGTGCGAAAAGTAGTCTTAGGAATGTCTGATGCTTTCACCTTCAATTGATGATAACCAGAACGAAGATCAAGCCGGGAAAATATTGTTGCACCACAAAGTTGATCAAATAAATCATCGATCCTGGGCAAAGGATACTTGTTCTTGATAGTCACCTTGTTTAGCTCTCTGTAGTCAATACATAATCTCTGTGTCCCATCCTTCTTCTTTACCAATAATACTGGAGCTCCCCACGGTGACGTACTTGGTCTGATAAAACCTTTATTCATTAGCTCTTCAATTTGCTTTTTCACCTCCGCCAACTCTATCGGCGCCATTCGATACGGTGCCTTGGAGATTGGGGCAGTACCCGGTAAAACCTCAATTGTAAACTCAACTTCTCTATCTGGAGGCAATCCGGGTAACTCTTCAGGAAACACATCCAGGAAGTCCCTTACTACTTCTGGACTTTCGGTTTGACCCCCATCTAAAGTTGCCAAAGCTTCCGTACACACTACATCTGGGTCTGCATCCTGAAGTCGTATACCTTCAGCAAAACTTTCAAACTCCGATAATTTCGGAACCCGAAACACTACACATTTTCTCTGACAATCTATGACTGCGTGTACTTGGCTAAGCCAGTCCATACCCAAAATAATGTCAAAGTCACAGTTGTCAATCAACAGGCAATTTGTGATGAACTCCCTGTTACCGATAACAACGGGACATTGTGAACACACCTTGTTACACGACACTGTCCCATTCCCAGTGCTAATAGTCCAACCCCGGTGCACAGTGTCACAGGATATATTATGCTTATTAATGAACTTGGAAGAAATAAAACAATGAGTAGCACCGGAATCAAATAAGGCATATGCTGGAATAGAATGCACCAAAATAATACCTGTGACAACTTCTCCAGAGGCATCTGCTTGATCAGTAGTCAGAGTAAATGCCTTGCTTTTCTCTCTAACTGGTCCTGCTGGTTGCTCCTTACTTCTTTGGACCTGCCGATACATCTGCTGCTGGGGAGAGAGAAGCTGTCTCGGCGAAAAAGGAGGCATAGGCCTTGGAGGTCTGGACATGGTCGGCTTGTTTTGACCAACTGAGGCTGAAGGAAGATCCCTTGGAACTAGCCAACCGTAAGGACACTGACTAGCCCGGTGTTCAGATGATCCACAGGCCAGGCACAAGTTCTTGGCCCATCTGCACTCATTTATATTATGTCCCGCCTTATGACAATATTTACACACAACCATCCTAGGCTGAGACACTGGAGTCATCTGTCGCTTTTGGGGTGTTGCACCAACTTGCCTCTGTTGGGTTCCTCCAGAAATGTGACCAAGTGGACGCTTTATGCTACTAGTCGGTGCTCTCCTCATCAATCCACTGAGCTGCTCTTGTTCTCTGGCGGCCGCTAATACCTCTGCAAAGGTCTTATACCTGAAGGATATAACATATCTTTGAAGTTCTAGATGCAATCCCTGCTGGAACCTTCTGGCCCGACTCTCCTCAGTAGATACCATATATGGGGCAAATCGGCTGAGTTTAGAAAACTCAGCTGCATACTCATCAACTGTCCTCCCAGCCTGTCTGAGATTTATAAATTTCTGTTCCATCTCTGATTTGGCCGTGTCAGGAAAGAATTTTGCCAAGAACACCTCAGAAAATGTCTTCCAAGAGATAGGCCCCGACAAATGGCTTTCTTCTGCTAGCCACCATATACGTGCCATTCCCGATAGCTGAATCTTCACTACATCCACTCGGTCAGCTTCTGGAACTCGAGCTGCTACCAATAAGTTCTCTGTGTCTATGAGCCATTGTTCAGCATCCAGATGGCTTTCTTCTCCTGTGAAAACTGCTGGATTGAGTCTCCTGAAATCAGACACATTCCCCTGCCTCGCCTGACTTCCTGAAGCAACTATCTTTTCCAGAGCAACAGTCAGTCGCTCACTCTGATGCTGCTGGGACTCTAACAAGAACTTCATGAAGTCCACTGACTCTGTAGGAGTAGGCCCGTCCTCAGTAACTCGTTGAGCCATCTGCGAATTATACTAAATTAGCGTCGGGACTAATAGGCGAAACAATGCCAAACTAATTCCGTTCCTAAGGATGGACTTGTGGGCTCATGTCATGTCTCTTGTTCCTTATCAGCAGTCTAATATTTTGTACAAATCTACAGATAAGAACTAGATTCGACTAGCTGGGGTCGCGTTTCGCAAACCATCCAATGCTACATCGAATCTAGGCTCTGATACCACTAAAACCATGTCACGTCCCACTGTTCAATATAGAGTACATGACATGATCGGCAACCTGTACACGTCGGGTAGAACGTCCCAACGTATACACGTTAAGCCTGCTGTAGATCTGTACAAGTTTTCTTATATGATGACAACACTGCTGATATATATATATATATATATGTAACAAGAGAACAAGAGTACATAACACAGTTAATACAGTACCAAAAGTACAGTCCAGTACACCAGAGTCCATCAGCAATAATTATACAGTAACAAAAAAAAAAAATATATGTACAACTAAGAAACATACTGCGAACTCAAAAGAGACGGTAGACGCACGAACTGTCCTACAGCTGCTCAGCCAAACCGTCTAGGTACTCCGCGTCCTCCTCTGATGGTATAACCACAGACTCTATATCTGGGCAAACAAACCCAGGGTCTCAGATGCGACCGAGCAAGTGTACAAAGAAAAGGCAAGAAGAATAAAAATAAGATAATGAAATATGCAGAAGGCTGAAACAAGACGTGTAATAAGATGACGATAATCAAAACATCAGGGAAGTAATTTTCACTACATTGTCTAGGAGGATCTACATGTGTGATACGAGACTTAATAATCGAGGAGTTCTGATCAGGTGGGTGTATCCCGTGCATACCCGGGATCACGGCCTTTATCAAACCCCTGGCTGCTAGGACCAGGGCCCTCCGCTAAGAGGGGAACAATAATCAAGTAACGGGAGCTCATGGAGCTATACAATCGGTAGGTAACACTACCATCCCCTGCAGTGGGATAACAATATGGATCCAATACACCCACCTAATGAGATCTGATCAATCATCCAGTCTCCCCATCCCCAAGTGATTTCTTTCAGAATAACAAGTAATGACATGAGGTAACTGGAATAGGTGACAAAAAGACAGTAACAAGCGTTACGACCTGCGTCTTATAGTTATGTAGATGAGTGTGCATGTTTATAGCAAATAACTGGCATGAACAATATAATCAACTATCATGTGTAACAAGAAGTACTACCAGGCGTATCAAGGTAACATGTAACGGTAGTACGTAATCACAGTAACATGTAACGGTAGGACATAATAAAAATACATGCAGTTATCCCGGCTATCTTTATGTTAACATGCACACTCAAAATAATCCATAGGCCAAGTCCCTGCTCTGATATCCTACTCAACCCTAGGATACAGGTCGATTATCCAGACTAAGCATCATATATATCCAATATTCCAATCAACGGATAAGACTCGGAGAAATAATGAGAATTTAGGGAAAACACTTGCCTTAATAGGGAAGTTCTCGCTGTCCTGATCGTAACGAGACCAAGAACGCACGATTCCGATATCAAATGACCAAGTTATCGCCCGACGTACGGTTCAGGGTCCCTTTTATAAAATCTGAAATTGCACAAGGGGTTAACAGGGATTTTACAGGGTTATAAATGTAATAATATTAATTAATAAGGACTGTGGTGAAATTTTACCTTTTATCAAATCAGGTTGCGGGTTTGTGGGTCGCGGATCGGGTATGCATCCAAACCCGTTATGGGTTTGTTGCTCACAGGCCTCAACAACAGAACGAAGAGGAAGATGAAGGGGGTCCGGGTCCGGGCCGGCGGTTGCATGGTGGCCGCACGAGTCTCCGGTGACCGCGTGGTGGCGGCGCGAGGCTCCGGCGACTGCCGATGGCCGGAGTATGAGGGGTTGGTGGTGGTGGTGTGGGTTGCTACATGGTGGGGGGAGTGGTGGTGGTTGCGTGGGCACGAGCGGCGCTAGGCGGCGGAGTTGGCCGGCGCTAAGTGGCTGGCGGCGGAGATGGCTGGCGTTGGCGGTGATGGGTGGAGTGGGTGGCCGGCGTTGGGAGGTTGCGGGGGCGGTGGTGGCGTCCGGTGGTGGTGTGGCGGTGGTGTTGGCTGGTGTTGGGGTGGTAGCGTTGTGGTGACGAGTGTGGGTGGCGGCGGGGCTGTGAAGGTTTGCGAGAGAGAGAGAGAGAGAGAGAGACTGATTCGTTTTGGGGTAAAAGGAAAATAAATAAAGGTTAGATTAATACCTAGGTAACGAAGTAAGAAGAGTGTAGAAATGTTAGGAAAAATCCCTAATGTCGGTTAACAACTTCTCTGGAGAATTCTGGTCTTGCAACAGTGCCAAAATGTTTGGATTAGTGTTAAAAGATTTTAGTTTTAATATTAAATAATAGGGTCTGTATTGACTAATACCGAACGGTCCCCAAAAATTAGGAAAAATAGGGAATATTAATAGAAGACCTAAGGAAAAATCGGATTGTAAAAATTTAAAGCGGTTTGTCAATTAAAAATCCCGAAAGGTCCGTGAGACCGGGCGACACCCATTCGGCCCGATTTTTGGACTAATTCTGAAAATTTCCAATAAATACTAAAAGGTAGAAAATAATATTTTAAAACTTATTACTGAAGCAGATTTTAGAAATTTTACCTCATTTGCAAATTAAAAATTGTTGAGTGAATCTTCTGTTTAAGGTTAATTCCGATATTGGATATTTTCCAAATGAACTCGGAAAAATGTTTAGAAAATTTTTGATAATCTAAACGGTGAGAAAATCAGTTGTGACACTGAAACGAGTATCGTCGGGTTTTCGGATTGGTCAATATCCTACATATTTCAAATCGTATATGACGTGTAACGTATACTGATAGCGGAGGGTTACACATCCATAGAGAGATCCTTAAAATTTGCTAATCAACATTTG
The DNA here is from genome assembly GCA_038442645.1 of Agave tequilana. NCBI lineage: Eukaryota > Viridiplantae > Streptophyta > Magnoliopsida > Asparagales > Asparagaceae > Agave > Agave tequilana. The sequence goes on along the minus strand of JAVJIF010029832.1, from coordinate 143,262 downwards.
CATTCCATTTGTCATCACTAGTAAACATGGCCGATAACATTAAAACCCCTCCTAAATTTGATGGACTCAATTTCCCTATTTGGAAGGTTATGATGACTATCTTTTTGCAATCTTTAGGTAGCTTAGTAGCTAAATCCTTGACCAAACCCTATGTAGCACCCGATAGTGATGAGAGCACATGGACCGACTTCAACTTTAGAGAATATGAGGCTAACTCCAAGGCCCAAAATTCCCTCTTAACCGCCTTGAATGAGGATGACCTTACACGGGTAATTCATTGCCAATCCGCCTATGAGATTTGGCAACATTTATTGGTCACACACGAGGGGACTTCACAAGTCAAGAGAGCTAAGATAGATCTCTTGAGGTCCCAATATGAATCCTTTAAAATGATTGATGAAGAATCTATTAATTGTATGATTACTCGATTTACTAAAATCACCAATGCTCTTTCTTCTTTAGGTGATGACATCTCCAATGACCAAAAGGTGCGGAAAGTGATTCGGGCTCTTCCTACATCATGGGAGATAAAGGCCACCACCTTGAAAGAATTGAACGATAAGGATGAGATGGACCTAATTAGTCTCATAGGGAACTTAAAGACCCATGAGATGAAAAAGAAAGCAAGAGAAGAGGCCGCTCCACTAAAGAAGAAGTTCATAGCCTTCAAGTCTTCATCCACTCTTGAGGACGATGAAGAAGATGAAGAAGAAGATGAGGAGCTCTCCCTACTTGTTCGCAATGTGAAAAGGATGTACCGTAGGAACAAGCTCAACTTCCGAAGAAAATTCGAAGGCAAAGAGGAGAGAAGAATTATATGCTACAATTGCCGAAAGTCCGGACACATCATGGCGGATTGTCCGGAGTTCAAGAAGAAGATGACCTCCTCCTTCAAGCCAAAAAAAATTGGAAGAAAAGAAGGCGTACAAGGCTACTTGGGATTTGGAAAGCGAGTCCGAGGAAGAGGCGGATATAGCGACTATGTGTTTCATGGCAAACACACCAAAGGTAACCCCTCAACCTCTTGATGATGAAGATGATGAATTAAGTAAGGAAGTTCTTGTTCATGCTTTTGTTGAACTCTCCGAAACCTATGATAATAAAAAGATTGAATGCTCTAAATTAGAAAAAGAAGTTGCTTTTCTTAAGAATCAACTTGTTATAATTACTAGAGAAAAAGATAAAATTTCTTCAAACCTCATTTCTACCCAAAATGAATTTAGTGCTTACAAAGTTGCATGTAAAGCTAAATTTCCTAAGATTGATGAAAAAGAAATTTCTTCTTTAAAAACTAAAATGGTTGATTTTGAAAAAGTTTTGAAAGATTGTGCTTTTAACACTAAGAAACTTGAAGAAAAATTTTCTAAAAAGCACACCTCTCATGCTAAAGATTCACATGTTAAGTCTACTCATGCTCGCACTACACATAACACTTCTCATGCTAAATCTTTTCATGCTCACAATTCTCATGCTCACAAATCACACACTCACTATGGTTTTAAATATGGTAGAGTGTATAGATGCACATATTGTGGTAAGAATGGGCATTTAGCTAAATTTTGTTATGACCAAGTTAATAGATCAAATAATCTTGTTTGGGTTAATGAAGCTAACCCTTTAGGACCCAAGAAAATGTGGGTACCAAAGTCAAGTCCTAAATTATTTGATGTAGGTACACACCAAGGCTCCAAGACGTAGGGAGCGGTGGTACCTTGATAGTGGTTGTTCAAGACACATGACATGGGACATCAATAACTTTACAACCCTATCAAGGTACGAGGAAGGTGGCTCCGTCACCTTCGGGGATGACTCCAAAGGCACTATCATCTGTATAGGTAACATTCAAATTGGTTCATCTCCTACTATAGAAAATATTGTACTTGTTGATGGTTTGAAACATAATTTGCTTAGCATTAGTCAATTTTGTGATCGTGGACTTAAAGTTGTTTTTGATGATTCTTCTTGCAAGATTTTTGATGTTAAAACCAATGATTGTATTCTCACCGGTTTTCGTGAAGATAATGTTTATATTATTGACATGCTTAATGTGGAATGTTCTACTAAATGCTTAAATGCTTTTGATGAAAATTCTTGGCTTTGGCATAGAAGATTAGGACATGCATCTTTTGACCATCTTTCTAGGATTAATTCAAAGGAATTGGTGAAGGGTATACCTTGCTTGAAGTTTGAGAAAGACCGCATTTGTGGTGCGTGCCAACTTGGAAAACAAACCAAGTCTTCCTTCAAACCAATCAAGGATATCATGTCAACTAGGCCTTTAGAATTAATTCATATGGATCTTTTTGGACCTACTAAAACTAAGAGTTTAAATGGTAGTAGATTTGCATTTGTTTTAGTGGATGATTTTTCCCGTTTCACTTGGGTTTTCTTCTTGGAACACAAAGATCAAACTTTTTCTCATTTTAAGATTTCCGAAAAAGAGTTGAAAAAGAAAAGGGTTTTTCGATTTTGAGAATAAGTAGTGATAGAGGTGGTGAGTTTGTTAACCAACTCTTCATGACTTATTGTGATGAAAAGGGAATTAAGCATGAAATGTCTTGTCCTAGAACTCCACAACAAAATGGAGTTGTAGAAAGGAAAAATAGAACACTTCAAGAGATGGCTAGGACAATGATAAGTGAGTATGACCTCCCTCAATATCTATGGGCCGAGGCCGTAAACACCGCATGCTATATATCAAATCGTATTTATTTATGTAAAAATTCTTCCAAAACATCTTTTGAAATGTATCATTCTAGAAAACCTAATGTTGCATATTTCAAAGTTTTTGGATGTAAGTGTTTTGTTTTGAACACAAAAGATAACTTGGGTAAATTTGATGCTAAGGCTATGAAGCAATCTTTGTTGGATATTCTACAACTAGTAAAGCTTATAGAGTATTCAATAGATCTTCACTTACCATTGAAGAATCCATGCATGTTAAATTTGAAGAATCTAATGTGGTTGTTGAGAATGTTGTAGAGATTGACCCATTAGGTGAAGACATGGAGAGACTATCCTTGAAGGACTCACCCGCTCAAGAAGAAAAGATAGAATCAATTGGTGATGTTCAAGAGGATAAGGAGGAAAGCTCTCAACCGCTTCCTAAAGCTTAGAGATACGCTACAAATCATCCCAAGGAGCTCATCTTAGGTGATGCATCTAAAGGGGTAACAACTCGCTCCAAACTCCATGACCTATGTGGTAACTTTGCTTTCATTTCTCATTTTGAACCCAAAAGCATCCTCGAAGCCGAGGCGGACTCATATTGGTTGCTAGCCATGCAAGAGGAACTCAATCAATTGAGCGCAACCAAGTTTGGCACCTTGTTCCTAGGGCCCACGATAGACCAATAATTGGTACTAAGTGGATCTTTAGAAACAAGATGGATGAGTCCGAAAATGTGATTAGGAATAAGGCTAGGTTAGTGGCCCAAGGTTACACTCAAGTTGAGGGAATTGACTTTGAGGAGACCTTTGCACCCGTAGCACGGCTTGAAGCCATACGGATGACACTAGCTTTTGCATCTTTCAAAAATTTTAAACTTTTTCAAATGGATGTGAAAAGTGCATTTTTAAATGGTTTTATAAATGAAGAAGTTTCTGTTGCTCAACCTCCCGGTTTTGTTGATCATGTTCATCCCGATTTTGTTTTTAAACTTGATAAAGCTTTGTATGGATTGAAACAAGCTCCAAGAGCTTGGTATGAAAGGCTTTCTAGTTTTCTCATTTCAAATGATTTTATTAAAGGCAAAGTAGATACAACACTATTCACTAAGCATTTTGATAATGACATTTTAATTGTGCAAATTTATGTTGATGATATAATTTTTGGTTCTACTAATGAGTTTTTATGCAAGGAATTTGAAAAGGTTATGCAATGTGAGTTTGAGATGTCTTCAATGGGTGAGCTTAATTTCTTTCTTGGACTCCAAATCAAGCAATTGCAAGATGGGAACTTCATATGTCAAGCCAAATACGCAAAGAAACTCGTAAAGAGGTTTGGACTTGAAGACTCAAAGATTTGCAACACTCCCATGGCAACTACCACCAAGCTTGATAAGGATGACCAAGGTAAAAATGTTGATATTAAATTGTATAGAAGCATGATAGGTAGTCTTTTGTATTTGACGGCAAGTAGGCCGGATATCATGTTTAGTGTGTATCTTTGTGCTAGATTTCAATCGTGTCCCAAAGAGTCTCATCTTATTGCGGTAAAACGCATTATTCGTTATATTAAGGGAACGATTGGAATGGGTCTATGGTATCTGAAAACTGGAGATTTCTCAATGACGAGTTATTCGGATGCCGACTATGCGGGTTGTAGAGTAGATAGAAAGAGTACTAGTGGGACATATCAATTTCTTGGTAATTGTCTTGTTTCATGGTCCTCTAGGAAACAAAATTCCGTAGCTCTCTCAACCGCCGAGGCGGAGTATGTTGCCGCGGGGGCTTGTTGTGCACAAGTCCTTTGGATGAAACATACTCTCCTTGATTATGATTTGTATTATAACCATATAAAAATATTTTGTGATAATACTAGTACTATACATATGACATAGAATGCAAATCAACATAGTAAGATCAAGCACATTGAGATTAGATATCACTTTCTTAGAGATCATTTTGAGAAAGGAGATACAGATATTGATTATGTTTCTACGAATTTGCAACTAGCCGATATTTTCACTAAACCACTTGACTTTTCTAGATTTTCCTTCATTTGTGGTGAACTTAATGTTTGTGTTATTGAATAAAAATGTTTTCACAACCCTTTTTGATGTATGACAAAAAGGGGGAGAATGAGTTTTTAATGATAGAATTATGAGTTCATAATATGGTTTTGGTTCCATGTGAGTTTATATATGTTTTTAGTTTTTAATGTGTTTTCATGAATTTTTGTAATTTGAGGTAATTTAAGTTTAAATGTTTTGCAAGTGTTTTATTTTCTCATGGCTTTTGGTTTCATGATGTTTACTTGCAAATTACAAATTACATTGTTTTTTCTTGTTTAATATAGCATAATTTGAGGGGGAGCTTTCTCCTCCCCTATATTTTTATTTATAGCCTATTTGTTTTGTCATCATCAAAAAGGGGGAGATTATTGGCCCATAAGGTTACACTCTCCAAATATTTAGAGTTTTGATGATAACAAACCAAATAAGAGCTATATGGTACTAATTAGTTTGTTAAGATAAGTTTCAGGTTTGTACCAAATTTGGAGGCCATTGCTTAGCTATTGCAACAAACTTCTTGGTTCATGAAGCAAAGAAGGCACATAGCACATCAAGGAAGGAACATAGAAGAGAAGGCTCTAGCAAGGCATTGCATGGCTCAAGACTTCAAGATTGCTCAAGATAAATTATTAGATTGCTTTTAGTTTAGAGTTTTGTTAAAGAATAGTGAATAGGTTTGAAGCTCCATCACACACGTTTTTGCGCACATCTTATTTCTAAGTTTAATTCATATAAATTATACAAAAATAGTTTGATACAAAATCCTCTGCCTACAAATTCATATTTATGTTTTATACTTATTCCTATTTAAAACATCTTTTGATAAAAATGTTTATCTCCTCAAAAATTTGTTTGAATCTTGTGTTTTAGCCTGAGCCGGTCGACCGCCCCGGTCGACCGTGCCTGTGTCAGGTTTTGCCGGTCGACCGCCTGAGTCAACCATGGTTCTGGCAGATGCACGTATCAGTGTGCACGTTGCACGGTCGACCGTGACGGTCGACCGAGACCTGCCTGACTGTAACACTTTGCTCTCTGTTTGTTTGGGTCGACCGGGCCGGTCGACCGTAGCCTGCAACGGTCATTTTTCTTTGTACTAGCGGTCGACCGGGCCGGTCGACCGGACTAGCCGTTTGAACAGTAACGGCTAGTTTTCTGAGCAGATTTATTTTTGTCCTTTTCTCACTTAAGTGTGTTTAAGTGACATGTTTTGGTTTTAATACATTCTGATTAGCCTTAAAAATGTTTTATCTTTAAACCCTAGCCCTCTCCTATATATAGGGGTGTTTAAGGAGAGTTTGGTTACTAGAAAAATTATCAAAATCTCCACAAGTTTAAGGCATTCAAAAAGACTTGGTTTCTTGGTTTTTGTGCTGAAATTCTCTCTCAATTTCTGAAGTGTTTTCAAGAATTCTCTGATTTCGTTTTCTTTTCTCTTTGCACACAAGAGCTTCATTCCTACTCATTGTTCTCTAAGGACCTTTGTAAGGGAAGAGAATTTTGAAAGAGAAAGTTTGTGGTCTTTTGACTACCAAGAGAGAATTTGTACTTGAGATTGTGGAGTTGGGTACTCCGGTGTATTTGTAACATCTTTGTGATAGTGGAAGTGGTTGGAATCCTTCTGGGGAAGGCGGGGAAGTAGAGCTGGGTGCTCGAACCTCGATAACAAATCTTGGTATTTGCGTTTGGTTTACTTTTCCTTGTTCTTGCTCTACTTTCATTGCTATTACTACTTGCTTTTGATTGTCATTGCTATATTCACTTGTTGTCATTCATCTTGTCAATCTTTGTCCCATACAATAAGGTTGCATTGCGCACCTCCAACTCATTTTACGAGGAATCAGGAGGAAGGAGTTCAGAACCCTTCACGGGGCATTCGGCTCTTAGTCTTGTTTTGGGCGATTGTTGCATCATATTTTTAAATTGTGCATTGATTAGCATTATCACCTATTCACCCCCCCTCTAGGTGATTTTCATAGCTCACTAATGTTAGTGGCTAAGAAGACCTTTTTAGGTACATTAGTCTTTCTCTTCTTGGTACACATGTCCTTAAGAAACTTAGCATAAGATGGGACTTATTGGATGGCATCAAGAAGTGGCACATTTATCTTCACTTGATTAAAGATCTCAATTATCTTATCCATGTGTAGATTTTGCTTATTGTTTTTCAGCCTATTAGAAAATGGTACTATAGGCTGGTGCACATGACTGGTTGACTTATCTTTTTCAGATTCATCAAATTTAAGAGGAGTGGGATTAGATGAGGTGGATGCTGAAGTGTGATTGTGTTGACTAGGATTAGGTGGTGTTGACACTTGGTTATCAACTTTTTTTCCGACCTCAATGTATGAACAACATTATATTGTTTCAGTGATTGATCATCAACCAAATGAGCTTGTTGTGAATTCCTAGGATTCATAATTGGTTGACTGGGCAAGGTACCCTTTTGCCTCTCATGTTGTGGGTTGGCTAACTGGCTCATTTGACCCTCTAGCCTCTGTATTGTTTGCATGAGGGAATCTTGGTTCTTCATGTACCTTTCCATGTTTCTCTCAAAATCAATCATTCTCCTTTCGAGTTGAGGATTCTGGAAGGAAGATGGTGGAGCTTGGTTGGAAAAATTTTGTTGATAATTTGAAAAATTGTTGGGAGAATTGTGAGGGTGATTAGAAAAATTGGGTTGATGATTGGAAGAATTATTGGAATGATGGAAGTGGCTTGCATGATTTGACCGTGGTTGGTCATTATTTTGTTGGCTCCATGAGAAATTTGGGTGATTTCTCCAGCTTGGATTGTACGTTGGAGCGTAAGGATCATTGTTCGGCCTTGAAAAGGCCGCATTCATCGGTTCAGAAAAGTGTTGGTGAGCTTGAAATATAGGACACTCCTCAAACACATGATTCATGGCCTGACAGTAAGTACAACCAGGAGTTGAAAATTGGTTCGGGCTTACTTGATTGACTGGACTTGGTTCCTTAGTTTCTAAAGCTTACAGTCTTCTCGCTAGGTTAGCTAACTTAGCCTCGTTAGCTATGAATGATTCAATTGAATGAAGACCTCCTTTTGAAGAGATAGAGTTTAGATTCCTAGAGCTTTCACTAGTAGGTTCCCATTGGATGGTCTTTTCAGCTAGATTCTCATATAAATCCCATCCTTCATGCTCATCCTTCTGCAAGAACCCCCTTGGCACATGCTTTCTAAGAGGGTCTTGGTCGAGTAGTCTAAATCATCATAAAGACTTTGGCATTGTCTCCATTTCTCTATTCCATGATGAGGACATTGGACAAGGAGGTCTTTGAAGCGTTCAAAGTACCTCAAAAATGGTTCACTAGGTTCTTGCTTGAACTACATGATATTTTTCCTAACGAGAGCGGTCTTGTAGATTGGATAGAATTTCTTCAAGAAGACCTTGATGAAACCATCCCAAGATGTGATAGAGACGGCCGCTAAGCTGTAGAGCCTTTTTTTGGCTAAGTCCTTAAGAGCAAATGGGACAAATCTTAATCTAATAGCATCATCTGCAAGGTGTGAGATTTTCATCATTAAGTATACTTCCTCAAATTCTCTTATGAAGAAATAAGCATCTTTGGACTCTAAGCCATGGAACTTAGGGGGTGTATTGATGAACTATGGCTTAAGCTCAAAGTTGTATTCACCAACCGATGGAAGTTGGGTGCAGGATGGAAGTGATGTTCTAATGGGATAGAAAGATGTCGGTTGATCCATAACCGAATCTGGTCTTGTTTCGAACTTGGGTGGTGATGTGTTTCTAGTTAACCTAGATGAATTAGGGTCTCTTGACCACACTTGCATACACAAACACAATCACAAACAAGTTCACCAATAGTCAAGAAGAGAAAACAACCAAGCCTAGTCTAAGGTAACCTTGACCTAGACAACTTCTAACTGGTTGATTGTCCACTGGAGGTATAATGCAGACTTTGACCACAAGCTAATCAGCCAGATCAGGGCAAGATTTGTGGGAGGTTATCCGTCAAAGACGTTTCTTAATTAAGTAACCACCAACGTTCGGGCTTTCGGCCCTTAATCCCCTTCCTAGACACTGATTTGACAGGAGTCAAATTCCAACACCTTCCCCCTTAGGATAATCTCCTAATGAGTTCGAGATGTCCCTAAGGCCAACGTCTATCAGATTTTACTTAGGCTTAGGTTGTGCGTGCTTGGAGATGATTTGTGGGCTAAGGAAGGGTAATGACTTCCCCACCTTATCTTGACTTGGGTTTTGCCCTTAGAATTGATTTGTGCAAAGTGTTCAAGATATAGAAAAGTAGCATTCAAAAGCAAATATCACCCAAGAATGTTTCCTAAACTATATGCTATGCATACATACCTTGTCTCCAGCTATCTTCAACATTAATTATAAAATAAACGTAATTAGACAAATGCCTAGAATGTAAGTCTAAACGTTTTTTAAGCAATTAATAATCACTCAAATTACTGTTAGATTAAAACAGGGATGGTGGATAGCAGATATAGCAAGAATATAATGTACAAAAACTTATTTTTTTTTGCGAGCAATATGTCCTGCAAAAAAAAAAGTTTTAGTAGTCCAATGAAATTTTCAACTTTTGCAACGCAATTTCTTGAAATTTGTTTCCTATTTTCAAGAGTAGGGGCACAGAATTTGCATGTCTTCTCTTGCAAAGCTTGAATGCTAGATCTAAATCTTGAAGTCCCTGAAACAACACACCAAACTTGTTAAAAAACAAATACATCGTTCCCTCCCCGGCAACGGCGCCAAAAATTGATTACAAAATCAAAGAGTTAAGAAATTACCGTGTTGCTTGTGGCTAATGGGTTGTGTCCACGAGGAAGAATGTGATGAAAACTTTTCAGTGATTTGTTTAGAAAGCTAAGAATGGTGCTAGTTTTTTAATTGAAAAGAGAATGGAGAGAAGGGAAATGAATAAAAGAGAAATTGCAACTTTGGAGAAGGCTTTGGAGAAGGTAAAAATATACTTTAAAAATTGTTTGGTTGTTTTAAATATAAGAAGGAGAAGATCTGGGCTCACTAATTTTATTTACTTCACTACTTACCTCAATAATAATTTTAGTCCATCACTTTTATCATAGGCAAAAGAGCTTAATTTCTTTTAGTGTTCAAGTAAAACAAATGAGATGATTTCTGATCAAATCTTGAGATCTTTCTTAACACAACATTAAAAATAGAATGTTAAACCATCAAGCGCGAGGAAGCAAGTATGGAATAAAAATGATTTACAAATAGTTATGCCTTAAAAATCTAAGTTTTAAAAGAAGAGCATCATCATGAGCTTTCAAGAATAAAAATTAACTTTAGGCATTATGATTCAAGAGAGTTCTTCCATCAAATTCAATCGAGAGAGAAGAGGTAGAAAACATCAATTAGTGAGCCCAGAAAATGATTTAGCTACTCATTATGAAATGAAAACAAACAAGAAATTGACAATTAAATACAAACATACTGAATTCAAGTTGAGTTGGAATGGAAGTAGAATCTCCTTTGATTGTCACTTCAAAGACGAATTACGCACTCAAATCCACTTCTTCTCTCTTTTCTGGTCTAAACTAAAAAAAGAATAAAGAGGATATAAAACTTCTTCAAGCTATCTAACAATGTTCCTAAACCCTAAAAATGAACAATAAATTTAATCCTAGTTCTCGCTAAATTTTTAGTACAAAACCCTAGCTTTTATAGGCAAAACCTAAGAGGGAAGGGAGTGAGGAGATAAGGGGAGCAAACGCTCCCCTTATCTCCACCAACAAGCCGCGGATCCGCGGCCTGGATGTGGCCAATTTCCACATCCAGGTGGAGGGATGGTTGGCGTGGATGTGGGCTTCCTTTTGTCCTATTGGATTTACTGTTGCAGCTCTCAGATTTGACGAAACGATCTTTGATTTGTTGGCTTCAACCGCTTGATTTGGGAAGATTCATTTCAACCAGTTTTTAACCTCTCTGATTTGCCAAGATCTGCCCTGATTCCCTGATTTTAAATTTATTCTCAATTAAATGGTCTTTTGGGCTCGTTTCTCTGGCCTATCCTTTAGCAATGGACCTGCATTTTATAAAGAACAATAGGACTCATTAATATGATTTATTAGATAACAAGCATGGAAATGTGACAATATGTATGCAATATATGTGACCGATCAGTAAACAAAGTAGGATCTATTTTTCCTTTAGTAAAACTATTTGAAGTAAGAAATGAAGAAAGTCTTTCATACCAAGCTCTAGGGGCTTGTTTTAAACCATAAAGAGCTTTGTCTAGTTTGAAAACAAATTCCGGATGTGTAGGATCAACAAACCCGGGGGTTATTTAACATACACTTCCTCTTCAATAAATCCATTTAAGAAAGCACTTTTTACATCCATTTAAAAAAGTTTAAAATCTTATATGAAGCAAATGCAAGTGTCATCCGTATGGCTTCAAGCCGTGCCACGGGTGCAAAAGTTTCCTCAAAATTGATACCTTCGACTTGAGTGTAACCTTGGGCCACTAACCTAACTTTATTTAACAACATTACCCGACTCATCCAACTTGTTCCTAAAAATCCATTTAGTACCAATTGTTGGTCTATCATGGAGCCTAGGAATAAGATGTCAAACTGGTTGCGCTCGAATTGATTGAGCTCCTCTTGCATGGCAAGCAACCAATATGAGTCGCCCTCAGCTTCGAAGATGTTCTTTGGTTCAAAATAAGAAATAAATGCGTAGTGCCCACAAAGATCATAAAGTTTAGAATGAGTAGTTACCCCTTTTGATACTTCACCTATAATAAGATCCTTGGGATTATGTGGAGTGAATCTCCAATCTTTTGGAAGTGGTTGTGTTGTCTCCACTTCAACTTTTTGAACTTCATTTTCCTCATCAACCTTTGGCTTGTCTTCAAGAGTAGGTGAGTCCTTCAAAGTATCCCTCTCCATGTCTTCATTTAGGGAATCTATTTCTACAACATTCTCAACAAACATATGTTTTCCATTGATTTTGCAAAGGGAAAAACTTACAAAAAAGAGCTCGAGGAGTTAAATTATAAGTATTCTAAAAAGATTACAAGTAGATCTCCTCTGAGATTCTGGAAAAGTGTGCCGATAGGAGTCTGGTCAGCGCGCGATCACTTTGTCCCTTTGACGATGCGATCGATGGGATTCCCTTCTCGCCTGGTTCGGGGAATCGGAGAACAAAAGGTTGGTAGAACCCTCTTGTTACTTCTCAAACTACCTCCACTTAGGAATTCTTTCTCACCTGGTTCCGGAGATTCCTTGAGAGGAAGATCTTAGGGTATCAGTACCCTGATTAGAGAAGTAGTTCTCTGAATTCTCTGAATTCTTGGAAGCAAGAGAATAGGTCTCTGTTTAGCTATCTCTCTATTTTTTTAGCCTCCGTGTGTGCCTGTGCTCCCCTCTCCTCGTATGCCTCTGGTGGGCTATTTATAGGGAGAGCAGGGGTATAATTGTCCCTTGAAAATCTGAAAACAGATTGAATCAATCCATTTAAATCTGAAAAGTAGCCTTGCTGTGAGGCTAGGATCAGCTTCTGTGAAGCTAGGAATAGCAGGTAGCATCGATCTCCTGATCTGTTTTGATTCTTTCTAAATAATCGAAAGATCTCCCCTGATCTTCTTACTTATTTAGGAGAGTCAAGAGATTATGGTAAACAACTACCAAATTTGATCTCAGATTTGATCTTGATCTTGAATGTATTTGATCTCATCTGGAGATTTAATTGGTCAAAGGTTGACCAGCAAAGACCCGCAGCGGAGCAACCGCGTCGAGCTCGCAGCGGAGCTGGAAGGAGCATCTGGCGAAGTCAAAAGAAAGCTCTTCAGCGGAGCTAGATAACATCTGTGGCGAAGCTATCGAACATCCTTCTGCGCCATTGCGTGTAACTTCAAGCGAAGCAAACTCTCTACGGAGTTAATTGAGCACTTCAGGTGAAGTTATAAGTTAGCTCTTCGATAAAGCTTTGAACAGCTTCAAGGCGATGTTGGACAAACTTAGCCTCTCAGGTGAGGCTATCTCCTTGGGCTCATGTGATGCTAAGTGTTAGGTTAACTTAGCATCTTAGATCTGCTTAGGTCTCTTCAAAGATAATCTGGGCTCACTGTCTACTTCACTAGATCAGTAGAGTCCAAGTTGCTGATTTGTCCCTCGGAGATGGGTACAGAACTGGTCTTAAGCTTATCTGTCACTTGTCTTTTATAAATGTCAACAAGTTTAGACATTGTTTAGGCCAGTAAGAATCTTGTCTTTTTTAAAGTGTCAACAAGACCCCCTTCAAAGTTTTCGAAAGTCTGCAATGGAATGGTTCAGGCTTCGAAATACTTTGAATTACTTTGATTGATGGTATGTGAAGTATAAACGTCGCCATGGTGGTTGAGTTCAGTTTCGCTTTCAACCCTGCTTCCGGATTGGAATAAGTTCGCCGAGGAATCGTGTAGATTCGCCTTTCTGGGTAGCTTCGCGTCTGAGTAGCTCCGCGTCTGGGTAGCTCTACGTCCGAGCCTCCCGAAGTAGATTCGCTTCAAATTGGTCTTGGAATCGTCGTTCCTTTCCCGAGAATAACTGCTTTCGGCCAGTTATGAGAAGGATTACTTCCTTTCCTGAAGTTGAAATAACTTCTCTTGCATTAACCGAGGGAGATCATTCCTTCTGCGCGCATTTTCGAGGGAGACTATTCCCTTTCTCAAGGCTCAATAAATTCCTTAAATTCGCTCGCGCTTCTAAGCTTGAAGCAGCGGCGATGTGATCAGGCCATGAGGCCTATAAATAGGACACTTGAAGTCCTCTGCAGAGAAGCAATCTGTTCATAACTTCTCCTGATTGTTCAGAGAAGGATACTCAGATCTCTGAAATAGTGGGGGTGCCCACTCTGGTCATTAACCGGCCAAGAACTGGTGAGTCTCGGTCATCCAGAGACTTTACCAATGAACTAATAACTTTAGGGAGTTTATCTCCCTTAATTTAACTTTATCAGCTACCTCAGGGATTGATTTCCCTTGTTCTTCATCTTGTATCTGATTTGTAGAGAAGGGCTTCAGCCCTATTTCCCAGCTTCCCGATGAAGCTATCATTTTCGCTTGATCAAAGAAAGAACATTGCATGCTTGCCTACTAAGTTCGCCACATAGGCAAGAATTGGGACTTAGTCTCTTCAAGTTTGAGCCAGTTTGCCATATATGTGGGGCTAAGACTGCGCCCCTCTGGATCAGTTTGGCTTAGCCATATAGGCGAGGCTAGGACTTGGCTTATGCTGAGCTAGCTCATCATCACTGTGCAAGTGAGGCTATCCTTCACTTAACTGAAATCAATCCTTAAAGTGCAACTGAATCGGATATAAATTGCTTCGCCCCAAAGAATTTGCCTTAGCGTGCCATGCTATTTTTTCTTTGTTTTACGACTAACCTGTTTTCAGTTTGCATTGCAGTGAGCTATGCTCGCCAGTCTTTTGTTTTAATGAAGGAGACCAGAAAGTTGCCTCTTGCTTTTTTAGTTAAAACTCTAAATCCTAAGCAGGAGGAACAAACTGGGACAACTGATGTGTGTTCCCAGAAGAGGTTGGCAGTCGCTTATTCGAGATGATCCACTTCAAGGTGGGGCTGGTAGTCGCTTATCCGAGATGATCTACTTCGGGAAAGCGGACGTCACCTGTAAGGTCTTGGATCCTTCCTTTGCCAATTTTCATCAAAGAAGATCCAGTTTTCTAGTGGCAACCGGTCCTTTGCTAATTTTCATCAAAGATAATCCAGCTTCTTGATGGTAATTATGCGAAGGATTACGGCCTTGTGCAGGAGGAAGGCCTTTCGTGTCCAGTTAGTTTCGCTTGAAAGTAGATAGGACCACTTGTATGCCTTTGAACCAAATGATTCTGTTGTACGAAAGACTACTTTGATGTAGCGTCAATGTAACTTCACTTTTGAATCAATAAAAGTTTATTTTGTGTTGTTTATCTGCTTTGTTTCTCCTTCTTTTTGACCTGAGAACACCTGGAGTGGACCGACGGAGCTAAACTTCATGCGAAGTTAAAGACTGACGCCCAACTAAGTCAGGAACAAATCTCTGACGGAGTTATCACAGAATTTCCGCGAAGCTAGAGATGTGCTTTTAGCGGAGCCAAGGCATGTTTCTCAGCGAAGTTATTCAAGCGTCGCGCTAAGTCAGCACTAGACTCACGGCAGAGTTAGCCCTTAGTGGGGCTGAAGTAGCGCTTCTCGGGAAGGCGCTTTAGGCGCCGTTTCAAATTAATTTGAAACGACTGCCTGCGCTCTTTTCGAGGAGGCGACATTTAGGCAATCATCAGCTTATAAAAGCCTGATCGGGCTGAAAGAGAAGGCACCACTTCTCTTTGAATTTTCAGAGCACTGCAAGCCCTTTCTTCTTCTTTCTTCTTCATTTGAGAATTCAAGAACTTCTTCAGTTCTCTAATGGCTCCCAAAAGACGAGCGGAAAAAGAGGTAGCAACCTCTACGACGGAGGGTTCTTCTCCTCCTCCGGTCATCGAACGACCTATCGCGGGTAGGGATCTTTCCCTTTAGACCAGAGATTTTCATCTCTCTTTTAAAGTCAATTTCTGGCTATCTTCCAATGAATCTAGAGCGATCAATCATGATCTCGTGATCTTAGGGAGTTCATGTAAGTTCACCTAGAGGGGGGTGAATAGGTGATGGCTAATCTAATGGTCACTTAATGCCTAATAATGCGGAAGCTAAAACAAATTATGACCTAATTAAACTTTTACACTAAACACTATGTATAACACAAGAGTGTTGCCGAATTTCCCGTGAAGGGCTCTGGACAAACTCCTCTAGATTCCCCTTGAATGGGTTGAGGTGCCGCGTTGGCTCTCTTGGTTGAATACAAGTGTTAGTCAACAATCCCACGCAAGTAAATCAATTAAGCACAATATGAATATCAAGCATATAAAGATAGACAAGAAAGTAATGCAAGATATAAAAGAGATAGAGAGAGAGAGAGAGAATGAGCAATCGCAAACACAAGGGTATGTTTCGAGGTTCGAGCACACTTTCTCTACATCCCCGCCTTCGACACACGAAGGATTTCCACTATGCAAGATCCCAATGGATCTCTCCCCGGTGCCGCAAAACCTACAAGCCCTCGGACTCCCTAGTCCCGTACACAACACAAGCCCACCGGCTCATCGAGGCCGTACCTCAATCACAAGTTCGCACCCGAACTCGAAACAACGCGGACACATACGTCCGCCTCCTCAAAGTACAAAGAACAAGTCTTTGGTGATCAAAACACTTTGATCACCTAAAAACAATCTCACTACAACACACCTATAGGATGAATAATCAATGGATAGCTCAAGTGTGGTGTGAGAAAAACAAGGATGAGAGTGGTGGAGGAAAACTCAAGAAATCTCTTTTAACAGTCTTAATAAAATCTTCCCTTTAGATAGGAAATATTTGCTCTCAAATATGTGGAGAAAACCCTTTTAAAAGAATGGGAAAAACTGGCTCAAAGCTCTCCTAAAATCTTGGCTCAAAATAATGACAAGACCCTCAAATTTATAGGCCAGAAAAATATAGCCGTTGGGGTCTGTCAGGCCTGCCGGTCGACCGGTCCGGTCGACCGCCAACGGTCAGAAATCCGACCGTTGGAGCCTCCGGTCGACCGCCCGGGTCGACCGAGCAACTGGAGGAGAGAGTGAACTCTCTGTCGGTCGACCGGTACGGTCGGCCGAACTTTCCAGAGAGCAAAGCTCTCTGGAGCGGTCGACCGAGCCGGTCGGCCGTCCTCTAGTGCACAAAGGCGTGCACGTTTGTGCACGTCGGTCGACCGAGCCGGTCGACCGACTTCAGGATTAGTCGACTTATAAAGGCTACTAGTCGACTTATCAGAAGCCTGAAACATTTTTCTGGGATTAAAAAGTTAGTCTTTTTGGCTCAAATAAAATCCCATAAAATACTTAAAAATCTACAAAAATAGTTTAACCAATATACTTTGATATACAAACATGCTTGCACAAAATCAAGGCATGTTATAAAAGATTGGACTATTTTTATAACTTGAAAATATTTGGCTCATGATAAAAACTGTTTTTTTTTTCAAAACAATATTTTTCCAAAACATGTTTTTCCAAATCTTCATCAAATCCAAAAACAAGATATACTTTTAAAGCATAGTGTGTATGGATATGATCCACTACACAATCAAGATGAAATATCTATATTTTTGACATTAGGCTCTAAATAAGGTTTTGGTTGAAACATATAACTTTGAATACCAAAAATCAAAACTATGTTTTTCCAAAAAGAAAGTCTTTTCTAAATCTGAAAATTCTTTTATTAAAAGACAAGTAAATCAAGAGTGTGTGTGTGATATATACTTGAGCAATCCACCAACTATCTATCCTTTACATTTTTAACTAAAACAAAAACAAAATCTTATACCTAGACACAAGTCTTCATCTTTTTGAAGTCTTCACTTGAAGTCTTCTCATCTTCTTGACTTGGTCCAAGCTTGATCCAAAAACTCCTTGGATCACACCGTGCTAGCTCTAAATCTTGATATTTTATCCTTTGTTGAGCTATGCACCTACTAAGATCTTGATAATGAATCTGTCACTAATTAAATACAAGATCATTAGTAAACATAACTTCATGAGTTGATCATCATCAAAACTAGGGTGATAGGCCTTTGGGCCAACAGTTCAATTTCCTAAATTTCTCTTGATTTCTTGATTAGAAATCTTAGAACCGAAGAGTCCCTTCTTCAAGCTTCCAGGCGAAGCAATCCCTTAGGCTGTTCACATCCTATTGAATGATAGGGTACGAAGCTAACCTTTGGAGTGTAACTGAAAAGGACCTTAAAGCCCTTAAAATAATCTTTTGGCAATAATACCTTTCTGACGAAGTTAGTCCCTGGGGCTTTGTCGAACTCTGTTGTTCGAGGTCAAGCTTCCAGAGCGAAGCTAACACTTGGATATTTTCCTACATCCTGCTTTCGTGTGGAATGCGGAGTTACGCTGCAGCTGCGAAGCTAAGCTTCGGGGCGAAGCTATCATTAGGCCAGCTTCGCTCGGAGAGCGAGGCTATGCCTTAACAAAAATTGTATTCTTGTTTTAGCTCTTGTTTGGCTGATGAACTAATCATAGTTTCTCCTTGTTCTTGCAGTGCACTATACTCTTGGTCCTCTGAACAGTCTCTTTGGCACAGCTAGGGGGCTAGATGGCAACGTCAGCCTGCAGTTTCAAGGGCAGGCTTCACTATTCAGCGAGCGAAGCGCTCCTGCTCAGGATACACTTATTCATGGTGGGGATCAGCGCACCATTAGGAGCATCTTAACTACTGCTTCCCTTGAAGATTCTGACCGAAGAATCTATCAAAAGCCTGGCTTCATGTTCGGAGATGTAGTGCCAGACAATGATCACCAGCTGCTAGCCGAGAGGGGCAGTGGATTTTCAAATTGGATGGTGAGAAATACTATCTCCCATCTAGCAAGCGGCATTTTCCCTTATCCTTCTTTCAATGCGTGACGAGGGCTCGAAAGATGCAGTGGCAAGTAACTCGGACTACTGACCCCGTTCACGTAGGGAAGTTGATAATTCTGTCTCCCGGTTACACAAGGGCGGGTCCTCCTTACAGTATATTGGGTCTCCACCCTGGGAATGTACTTCCAGACATCCCAATGGGAGAAAACCCCGCGGTGGCTCAGACCTTTGGAAATCAGTTCTTTAAAGTTTGTGGCAATTATCCAGCCACTGATTTCAGGACTCCAGGGTGGATTCACCCTCCCAAGGCATGGTGGAGGGACTTGACTCTATATGTCCTTGCTCATTTTGAGGAGGATCTGGAGAGGCTGGGACTTTATGAGGCCGTCAGGGCGATCTGTTATGGCATTCAGATGAGCGTAGTGAACTTCTACGCCATCTTTGAGTTATACTGCCCGGCTACAGGGACCTTCTTCATCCCTATTGGCGAATTGGGTATGGCTCTGTACGAGATGTGAGAAGTCTCTGCTCTGCCTTTGGGGTCTCTCCCATATGAAGAATATTTCCCGTGCGAGGCGGAATTGGCACTTCTGGAGAAGCAGGAGCCCGCTTTGCTTGAGACCTACCGGGAATTGATGTGTCACCTGTACATTTGCTCCAGCATGCATGGGAGCAGTAAGGGAGCTTCATGTAGTTTGAAGAGCTGGAAAAATTATTTGTTCCCCGACTTGGAAGGTACTCCTGAAGTGGCTCATTGTGGAGTTACAGATGAAGACATCTTTCGCCGGATGCAAGAGTACACTCTCAAGGGGATTTGATTCTGGAAGAAGATGACGGACCCTATGAGAAAGGCAATATTCTTCAGAGTTTCCACCACCAGGCTCGTCGACCGACGTCCCGGAAGGCACTTCTGGCTGGATTTTTGATGGTCTGGTTGCAGAGATATGTGGTGACGTCTTCGTCTGGCGATGTCATTCATCCGACTGTCTTACTGCCTGCCATTCGTCTAGTCCATGGTCGTTCTCTTGGACTTCTTTTAGCCATGGTGTGTTGTATTCAAAAAGGCCTTCGTGCATTGACGGAGGCTTTCTGTAGGCCACCAATAACGAAGCGGGGAAAGGGGACTATCTTACCTCGCGACGGACCAAACCCCAGAATAAGTCTACCATATACTTATTTGATGGCATGGTTCGCCCTTTACTGTCCTTTCATCATCCAAGCCGGAGAGGAGCCCCCAGAAGGTGTTCGAATGGCGCTTCTCCGTCGATTCGAGGGGTGTTCATGGTCAAAGACTTATGTGACTGCGGTCCGTAAGCTGCTGTGCCGTCATGATGTCTATAGCCTTTTCTGATGCTTTTCCTACATTCACGATGCGGGCTATGGTGAAGAATTCAAGAATGTGGGAGAAGGGCAGACGTCATAGAGTCGGGGCATCTTCGAGTGGCTGGTTAGTATCCGACCATCACGCTTGTTGTATAGAAGTGGGGACACCTGTTACCTGGAGCCATATGTTCTGAGTCAGTTTGCCCGTCAGTTTAGGTATGACCAACTGTATGTAGGCAATCCAAACAGCAATCTGGCCTTTATGGGGAGCCTCATCGATGGAGCTCGTGCCTGGCGGTTCTTCATTGCTGGCTGTACTGAGGCGCGACTGTGCATGCCGCTAAGGACTCTGAGCCTTCTGACGACCTTGAGATTCTGCCAGTGGTATAGAACTTTGAACTCCACACCCACTAAATTTTCTATTAATTCCTTTGGTGTGAAGTTAATCTCTCAGCGGCTGAAGTGGAAGGTCACTGAGAAGAGCAAGGGTAAAAGGGTCCGCGTTCTAGGCCTCGGGGAATTCATTGCTATTATGATAGCGAAGTCTCGGATGCAGGAAGTCCTCGCTTTGAAGCGGATACAAGTGCTGAAGCTCCAACAGCTACTTCTGGTGGGGTAGGCAGGGCCCCCATAGAACATGTTGATGTGGAAGAAGTGGAGGAAGAAGATGCTGACGTCCACTTCAAGCGAAAACGGGAAGGTGGATCTCGTAGGAAGAGGGTAGTGAAGAAGCCTCGTCGCTACGCTCCTACGGTTGTTGCAGAGGGCGAATTATCTACAGCGCCTCCTCCTCCTGCCCCATTAGTCATTAGGTTGTCAGCTCCTAGGCAGACTACTGGTAAAGCTGCTCCGGACCCGGGTGAGACCAGCTCCATTCTTGTAATATACTTCTTATGTGTTCCATATAGCTCATTGTTTACTTTATGATTCAGGAACTGAGGCGGTGAGAAGCCCGAGAGCTGAGGCTACCGGAGAACAGGGAGAGTATTATGATCCCCTGTTCACTTATAGAGAAGGTGATGAAGCTGGCTATTTCGCTATCTCGGAAGAGTCTGGAGATGATGCGGCTGATGTAGGTCCTTTGGGCGCTGGGACTTCAAAAGGAAGTCCCGTAGCTTCTAGCTCTTTTGGGTGGACCACGGAGGGTTCGGCAAGTGAAGGTGGGTCGACCATTTGTGTTGATTCCGCCAAAAATTTTCCAATGGAGCCTGTAGGGACTGATGCAGCCGTCAAGATGATTGAGGCGACACCATCTTTTGGTACTGTTTTAACCTTTTGACTCCTGCTATTTATTATGCCTTGCCTAAACAAAGTCTTATTGTAGGTGTTCCGCCTTTGGGTGCATCGACTTCAAGAGAGCCAATCCGTCTTCCTGAAGGAACTAGGGGTGAAGTAAGTACTTCGACCGCAGCGGATACTGTTGAGTTGGATACTTTGTATCATGACCTGCCCTCTTATTAGCCTGAACCGGCCAGAGGAAAAGGGATTGAGGGGACGGTAGTCATGGAACCAGCCTCATTTTCAACTATATCGATGAGTGAGATGCCATCGGATTCTCCAGTGCCGCCTATCTTGCCAGGCGCGGAGCTGAAGGTGATTACCAGTCCTACTTCTCCAACATTGGTGGTTGAGCCAGCTCTCCTAGAAATAGTCACTAGTCCTACCTCGATTGTGGCTAGTGTACTGGTTTCAACGAGGACTCCTCCGAGATCACCGACGACCCCTCATGTTGCTGCACCTAGTGCTTCTATTATTTTCTCCATAGTTACACCGGTGAAGCCAGTGGAAACTCTGTCTTCAGTGGCTGCTCGTTTGTCGGGAGTAATTGAGGCCGAGAATGAATTCGTGGCTGAGTTAGTCGACATCTTTTATAAGAGCTTGAAGTGATCCATTGCTTTGGACTTGAAGGACTCGACTACTTCGTTCTCTGCTTTAAAGGTGGTCCTCTCCCGAAGCATTGACAGTATCCGAGACTTTTGAGGGGATGACCAGGCTGCCACGTTGGAGCTTCTGGTGGACAGACTTGAGAGGGATGTGGACGAATGGCGCCGTCTTAGCCATTCAGATCTGGAGTCTTTAGTTGACGAACAGCTTGCGCATCGTATTGCTCAGATGCATGAAGCACATCTCTCCACTCAAGAAGCTGCTAAGGCCATTTCTTCTGATTTGAAATCCTTGGAGACAAGGAAAGTAAAACTCGGGCATGCCTTAGACGCTTCTAGCAGTGCTCTTCTTAACGCCGAGGATAAAATTGAAAAGGCCAAGGAAATGATCAGGAAAGCTAATCTTCTTTTGTCTAAGGCTGAACCAGTGCGTCTTGAAGAGACTGCCCGGCTTGAACAGCTTAAGGCCCAGAATGACGAAGTCTTACGGCAGGAGCTAGCACAGAGGGCAACCTTGGTTGAAATTGAAGCTCGCTTGGCCCAGACGACGAGCTTTAATGAGGCCGAATTGAGGTCGCAGGTGCTTATCGGGGCTGCTGAAGAGAGGAAGACTAGGCTGGCCACTCTTGAAGAACGGATCAAATCCTATGAAGCACCGTCATAGCTTGTAATCTGTGCATTCATGTATCCCTCATTTGGAATCAATAAAAAGTGATTTTATTTTGACTCCCCTGTTATATTTCCAACTTATTTTAGCTTCTGAATTCTCGCTTTCAAGTTGTATTGTAGCTATTTGAGAAAATAGTCCTTACTGGACTAAAAGATGAGACCTGGCTATCTGCCGGTTCAGAGGTCGCAATGACGTAACCGCTTGAGAAGTCACCAATCTCAAAATTATCATATGGTGACAAAGAAATAGTCCTTGCCGGACTGAAAGATGAGACTTGGCTATCTGCTGGTTCAGAGGTCACAATGACGTAACCGATTGAGAAGCCACCAAGCTCAAAATTTTGTCGTATGATGATAAAGAAATAGCCCTTGCCGGACTGAAAGATGAGACTTGGCTATCTGCCAGTTCAGAGGTCGCAATGACATAACCGATTGAGAAGCATCCAAGCTCAAATTTTGTCGTATGATGACAAAGAAATAGCCCTTGCCAGACTTAAAAATAAGACTTGGCTATCTGCCGGTTCAGAGGTCGCAATGACGTAACCGATTGAGAAGCCACCAAGCTTAAAATTTTATCGTATGATGACAAAGAAATAGCCCTTGCCGGATTGAAAGATGAGACTTGGCTAACTGCCAGTTCAGAGGTCGCAATGACGTAACCGATTGAGAAGCCACCAAGCTTGGGACTTGGAAGAAATTGCCAGAGGTATATTGTTAACGTAACAATCCAAGAAGTCTACTAAAAACTGAGTGGGACTCAGAAACTTGCTGGGGAGCTAGGAAATGAATTCCATAGAAGATCATATGTCAGAGGTGTAATGTTAACGTGACAAAAAGAACTTCGTAGGGATTCGAAAAGTAATTTGTCAGAGGTGTAATGTTAACTTGACAAAAAGATATGCATGATAGAGGTATAATGTTAAACATAGCACGGAAAGATCTCATTTTCATTGCGAAAATCGAGAGGATCACTGTCATAGGTTTAATGTTAACTTAACAGCGAAATGGATGCCAGAGGTGTAGTGTTAAACATAGCATGGAAATGTCTCGTTTTCATTGAGAAAAATGAGGAGATCACTGTCATAGGTTTAATGTTAACTTAACAGCAAAATGGATGCCAGAGGTGTAGTGTTAAATATAGCATGAAAAGATCTCGTTTTCATTGCGAAAAATGAGGAGATCACTATCATAGATTTAATATTAACTTAACAGTGAAATGGATACCAGAGGTGTAGTGTTAAACATAGAAAGAAAAGATCTCGTTTTCATTATGAAAAACGAGGAGATCACTGTCATAGGTTTAATGTTAACAGCGAAATGGATGCCAGAGGTGTAGTGTTAAACATAGCATGGAAAGGTCTCGTTTTTACTGAGAAAAATGAGGAGATCACTGTCATAGGTTTAATGTTAACTTAACAGCAAAATGGATGAAAAGATCTTTATATGTGGTCTTACCATTCTATGGATGAGAATTGGTAAGTGATTTTGAAAAGAGAATCAAATGGGTACAGGTCCTTTAAGATTTTTAACAAATCCTCAGCTGTCAACGGATTTGATATGCCTTTACCAACTACCGTTTGAGTCGGGCTAGCCATACTATTCCCCTCAGCATGATGAGTTGTCGAGGACTTATGTTGGGCTTAAAGGCCAACATTTTCCTCTATCCTTAACCGTTAAAGGTGTTGGATCATTTGTTTAGTGCATGTGTAACCTTGATTCTTCTTTGAGGCGGCCAATGTATGATCAGCTTCCTACTGGTTTATGGTTGTATGATCTCATTTGGAGGAAGAAAGAGGCACTCTTTCTGCGTACCTTGGATTTGAAGGTCTTGATCAGAGGTGTAATGTTAACTTGATCATGAGAAGGATCCTTAATCAAGGATAATACTTCTTTAAGAACTTGCCATTGATCGGCATCATGAGTAAATCACCATCTGAAGTCATATGGCGATATGCTCCGTTTGAATAGACTGTTTCTATTACAAACGATCCCTCCCATTTAGGCTGAAATTTACCTTTGATTTTGTGCGTCAAGATCATTGGTCGTCTGACGGCTAAAACCAAATCTCCTTTCAGGAAGGCTCTTTGTTTGACCTTCTTATTGAAGGCTTTTGAGATTCGGGCTTGATACAACTCGATGTGCTGCTGCGCTTGTAGCCGCCTTTCATCTAAGGCTTCAGGCTCTTGAAGACGCAACCGATAGTTGTCCTCTGATGTGATCTTAGTGATCAGAGCGACTCGTAATGACGGCATCTGGATTTCCAACGGTATGACTGCTTCACACCCGTACACCAGGAAAAAAGGCGTATTGCCTGTCGGGGTCCGAATCGTGGTTCGGTAGGCCCAAAGACATTCACCAAGCGTTTCGTCCCAATCTTGCTTATTCGAGGAGATGAACTTTTTGAGTAACTTGATGATCGTCTTGTTGAATGCTTCCGCCAAGCCATTAGCGGCGGGATTATAGGTAGTTGAAGCCATATTCTGAATTCGGTATTTATTGCAGAATCGATAGAATACCTGGCTTATGAATTGGGGACCGTTATCATAGATGATCCGCCTAGGGACACCAAATCGATGGATGACATGGTGTTTGATGAAATTAATCACGTTGGAAGTTTTGACTTCGACCAGTGGTATGGCTTCTGCCCACTTTGAAAAGTAATCGGTTATTGCCAGGATAAACCGGTGTCCTTTTGTCGAAGAGGGGCTAATTGGCCCTACGATATCGATTCCCCATGCTTCAAATGGCCATGAAGCAACAGTTGGATAGAGCAATTCTGAGGGATGATGTATGAAGTCTGCAAGGATTTGGCATGCTTTACACCTTCGTGCATATTGGATGGCATCGGCTATCATGGTTGGCCAATAATATCTAAGTCTATGCAATCTGTCTTTAAGTTTTAGACCTGGCTGATAAGCTCCGCATATGCCGTCGTGTGCTTCTTTAAGCACTTCTTGTGCCTCTGAATTAAAAAGGCAACGGAGGAGGACACCGTCATATGAACGATGGTAAAGTGTCTTTAGGGTTGGATCATAGTAAAAACAGAGAGACCTTCGTCTGATAGATACCGCTTCTTTAGGATTGTCTAGAGCAGACCATGTAGAGCATAGTTGATGAAAGGAAATCGCCAATCTCTCGGCTCAAGATCCGTCGAGATATTATAGACCTCTCTGGTTCTTAACATATGTTTAGAGTAGACAAGGTGTCGAGTCGCCACTGTAAGGTGATACTCGATGTCGACTGGCAGGGCTAGTGTTGTTGCTAATGCAGCAAGAGCATCCGCCTTAGTATTCTGAGATCGAGATACGTGCCCGATGTAAAAACCATCAAACAAATTAGCTAATTCGATGATCGTGTGATAATAAGGCACCAAATCCTCGTGACGGACGCTTTTAACCTGATTGATAATCAGTTTTGAATCGTCGTAAGCTTCAAGGTAGCGTACCCCCATTCCGTGGGCGAGCTGAAGACCAATGAGTAGAGCATTATATTCCGCTACATTGTTGGAGCATGATTCCATCAGAGAAAATGCTCTAGGAAGGACATGATTCTGTGGAGAGATAAATACAACCCCCACGTCGGCAATGATCCTAACTTTAGGACCTATTCGTGATGCTCCATCGAAGAACATCTGCCAAACTTCATCCTCTGAGGTTACATTGGACTCGAAGATTTCATCTGGAATATCTTCATGAAGTTTTGAGTGTTCCGGAACTGGATGAGCAGCCAAGAACTCTGCAAGGGCCTGGCCTTTAACTGCCTTCTGAGGGATAAAGATCATGTCGTATTGAGATAAAAGAAGCGCCAATTTAGCTAATCTTGAATTCAATGATCCTGGCTTCGTCATGAAAAGACGCAAAGGATTCACTCTGGAGATGACATGGTTTGGCCGACCAAATAATGTCGTGTCTTTTGAACGGCAAAGACAAGAGCTAAGCACTCATTCTCAATAGGATTATAGCGAGATTCTGCTCCTATCAGAGTCCTGCTCAGATAATAAATGGCCTATTCGTGACCTTTGTCGTCTTTTTGAGCAAGCAGGACGCCAAGAGAATGGTCCATAGCTTTCACATAAAGCAAGAATGGTTTCCCTGATGTGGGAGCTATTAAGACTGGAGGTTTTGTGAGATATGTCTTGATATCCTCATAAGCTTCCTGACAAGCTTGATTCCATACAAAGGAAGCACCCTTTTTCATGAGTCAGGTGAACGGTTGACAGCGGCCTGAGAGATTTGCGATGAATCTTCTAATATAAGCCAGTCTACCTTGCAAGCCTCTAAGCTCTTTGAGATTCCTAGGTGGATGCATGTTTTGAATGGCTTTGATTTTGTCTGGGTCAAGATGAATTCCTTTTGATGTAACAATAAACCCAAGAAACTTGCCACTCAAAACCCCCAAGAAGGATTTTGTCGGATTCATCTTTAGTTGATGAGCTCGCATTATGTCGAACATCGTTCTCAAGTCACGAAGATGGTCATTCTTATGCGGCTTTTGACAGCAATGTTGTCGACATAACATTCTACCATTTTTCGGAGATGATCGCGAAAGATTGTACTCATTGCCCACTAATAGGTTGCTCCGGTGTTCTTTAACCCGAAGGGCATCACAGTGTAACAGTATAACCCCAAGGGTGTTCTGAACGAAGTATGCTTCTCGTCGTCGGGATACATCTTAATCTGATTGTACCCTGAAAAGCCGTCCATGAAAGACATTCTTTCGAATCCACAGGTATTGTCAATCATGACATCGGTGATGGGCAGTGGGAATCCGTCTTTAGGACAAGCTGTATTGAGATCACGGTAATCGATGCAGATCCATATTTTCTCATTCTTCTTGAGGACGGAAACGATATTAGCAACCTAATCTGGATGTTGTTCCTCCCGTATGAAGCCACATATAATGAGCTTATGAACTTCGACTTCAATAGCCTCCATAATGTTCGGGCGAAACTGACGTTGTTGCTGCTTGATTGGCTTGGTGTCAGGTTTGACATTTAGACGATGCATGGCTACTTGTGGATCAAGTCTGGGCATGTCTTCGTAGTTCCATGCGAAGACGTCTATTTACTCCTTTACGAGTATCATTAATTCTTCTCTTTCCATAAGTGATAAGCTCTAACTTATAAAGATGGGTTTAGGGTGATCTTGACTACCCAAGTTGACCTGCACCACCTTGTCTTCAGTAGGTAGTTCACGCTGCTTGAATCGCTTTTCCCATTGGAGATCTAATTGCTGAACCCATGGTTCCTCATCAGTAGCTTCCGCTGGCTCCAATTGACAGCTTGAAGTCATATTAACGGTGAGATTCTCGAACATCATTCCCACACTGACATCTGAGTCCCACTCGGAGGAAGAGGCAGAATGTGATGGAATCGGTTCGTCATCCTTGAATTGAACCATTGCTGGTGGTGTGGGTGTAACGTATCCCAACACCATGCATGTGTTAACATAGTAATTTGCAGGTTTCCCTTTTGGTACAAAGTTACGTAGCAAACTACGCCTTCCTTTTCTGAAATTTAGGCCTTCTCCATGCTTCAGGTTGTACCCCATTTTCTTTATCATATGGTGCGCTGGTCGCGCATAGTGGAAAAATTGTGGGGTGTCCGAGTCTGAACTTGAATCTGTGACTGTGGACCCTCGTGGTTGGGCTTTACCGAATATTATTGGTAACTGACCTTCTTTGGATGGAGGGATCACTAAAACGGCCCCTTCTACAGATTCTATGGGTGTGCCGGATGCACTTGGTCTATGTAAAGGCATGTACAGAGAGCTATCCGTAATGGATTCAAACAACCTAACACTCACAGGATAATCAAAAGAAATATTATTATTAATTACCCATTCGCCCTCATCTTCAGAAGGAGTGTTACATTGGAGATTATTAAGACATGCTATAATTGGTTCACCAATCAAAATGGCTGGCATGTCTGCTTCAGATTCTGAATCCCCTCATTGCCACTATCATCATCGTCTGACAATGATTCTTTCGATATATCACTGGTCTCTTGATACAGGAGAGCGTCAGTGAAGTAATTTTCCACCCCTTTGAATGGTTGCTTCTCAGCGAAGACAGTTCATATTGTTGCATCATCTTCAACATATTTGAAGCACTGGTGCAGAGTGGAGGCAACGATCCAGTTGGCGTGGATCCACGGTCATCCTAATAGCAAGTTGTATGACGTGTCAGCATCAATGACATAGCACGTCATTTCTGACTTCAGGCTCCCGATTCGGCAACGGAGTCGAATTTTCCCAAGTGGATGACTACTTCCGGCATTAAAACCGTATATTGTTGTAGTTATTGCGGACAACCTATATAGTGGTATACCGAGGAAGTAGAAGAGCCTTTTGGGGATGATGCTGAGTGCAGACCCTGGGTCAACCTGTACCCTTTCAATGCATGTTGAACCGATATATCCGGTGTAGTACAAAGGTCGATCATGCTTGTTATCCTTGAGAAGCATATCTTCCGCTGTGAAGGTAATAGCGGGTACCTTTGACTGTACATGTGGCATTCAGGGTAAGAAGACTGAGCGTCATCTATAGGGATTTCTTGGCATATACGTCAGGAATGATTCTGAATCAGCCGGCGCATCTCTGAGTGCTTCTCTTATCTCTTTTGAGAGACGAAGGAGCTCGTGTATGGTAATACGAGCCGGGATATTAGCCAGCTGGGCTAATATATCAAAACGAAAGGGCGTGTCAAGCCCTGGGCCTGAAGGCTTCTTCAGGACATGGTCGAACCGGACTTCCTTTGGCTTCTCCTTTCCCTTGGTTGGAACCAAAGTGGATGCTGGTACTTGTACTGATGTCATTTGTTGTTGTGTCTCGTCAGTAGCTTTCTCATACTGTTTCAAGTATGATTTTTCGGATCGAGTACCTGTTGGCTCGGGTATATCAGCTCGCGTTGTGCAAGCGTACTTTTCTCCTTCAGAATCGCTGAGAGAAGCTGTTGTAAGATTGTCATCGTCTGGCAGGATGGAGATGACATTGCAAGATTTGCCCTTTGACTTGGACTTCTTTGAATCCCATTGTTCGTCTTAGGCAAGGTCTGGGTGTATCCACATGATTTCCCCTATCTCCAATGTCAAGGGAACAAGACCCTTATTCTCTTGAGTTTTAGCTGAAGGATGCTTAACTTCCAGCCGCGGTGCAGGGTTTGGATAAGTCCCGTCAGGAATTGTGACCTTTGGGGTTTTGCCAAACTCGAGGGTCACCATGTTTGCAGTGACTTTCTTTTGCTCTGACTTCAACGTCAGGACTCCGGCGTCGACCAAAGCTTGAATTCTGTCCTTGAGGACAAAGCACTTGTCGGTAGAATCATCCTATGAAAGAGACAGTATTTAGGATCGTTCGTGCGTCCTATTTCACTGGGGCATCGAGCATCCGACAGCTTCAATTTATTCCCTTTGTGGAGTAAATGGAAATTGTGACCACCTGATCGTCTTGGAAGGAGTATTGTTTCAGAGGAAACTTAGACTCCTGATTATTGAAGCCTCTCTTCTTGACCTTCAACTGAACATCCCCTGACAATTCTACGGACATAGTCTCTTTCCCTTTGGCTTGAGAAGACTGTGCCATGTCGCCACGTCCTTTATTATTCATACCCCATTTACTTTTAGGGGTAGTTGGTTCGAACTTTTTAGCCGACTTTTCGGCTATCTCAGCTTGCTCGACCAGTTCTTTCCAGGTATGGGCTTTGACAGCCCCCATGCGAACCTCTACTTGGTATAAGAAGTTGTGCCTGCACGTCTGTAAGAGCATGGGTAATGGCATCCCTGCTGGGCACATCAAAGATAAGTTTCTGAACTGCTCAATGTAGTCAAGGACATATTCGCCCTTCTTCTGTACGGTAGAGAGGAGTTTGTCTATGGTTACCTCGGTATCGTCCTTATAGAAACGAAAAAGGAATCGGGTTTTCAGGTTGATCCAGGAATTGACGGAGCCCAGAGAGAGACTTTGGAACCAGTCAAATGCTACCCCCTTTAAGGTGCCAATGAACAGCCTAGCCATGATAGCATCATTGTATATAACATTACCGGTCTGAGACCGAAAATAGTAGATGTGCTGGTTTGGCGAGCTCTTACCATCGTACGTATGTAACATTGGTGATTTGAACTTTGGTGGGTATGGTACTGAATCCCACTCTAGCGGGTAAGGATAGATTGTCTTACTTTCTTTAATTCATCCCTCTGAGCTAGGGATGCGATTTGAGCTTGAATGCCTTTAAGGACTTCAGCGTCCAAAGAAGAACCCTCCTTCGACTTCTCCGTCCTTGGCTGTTCATTGCTAAGATGTTCTTTCTCATCATGGTTACTCCCGGTATCATTATTATTCCGGTTATTGAGGAGTTGAGCGAGCATCTATTGAATGTTGTCCAAAACTTCTTGCTAGGTCTTGGAAGTTTGCTCTTGAGCTTCCAAACGTCGACGAAGGTCATCATTATCATTTTCAGCCATATTCACTGATACTTTGTCTGTTCGCACTGAGCTGACTGTCGCCGAAGAGGCATACCCACTGTCTTCGTCCTTTTCATCAGTCCATTGGACTAATCCTTTCATTGGTTCTGGTGAGGTTACTGCAGTTGAGGAAGATGGCTGTTCATAACTATAGGGTATTGTAACCCTAGATTTGGTGTTTCGGAAGACACCTTCTTCATGTACCAAGACTTCGCCCAAGCCTGGGCTATAATCCGGATCTGGGGAACTGTAGGGAGTATCGTGGGACGCTCGTCTGCCCCTGCGCAGCTCTCGTCCTCTTCCGGTCATGTTAACGGATGCAGAGGGCAGATCTCGCGATACGCTCCTTTTGCGATGTTTCATCAGAGCTTGCACCGACAGTCGATCAAAAACTGATCGTCAGCCTGGAGGAGTGGCGGGGATTGGTCCTAGCTGACAATGAACTGAGTGGACTGTCACCAACTGACATCCCACTTGTTGACAACAGGAGGGAGAAGTTCAGAAACATTCTGACTTTTGTTTGCTTGTCAAGAATTCCCGCAGGTCAGACCCAGTTGGGCCTAAACGATCCAGCGCAGAGGTTCTGTTGGATTGCACATAGAATGAGGTCCTGTTCTTTTTATCACCGCAGAGGTAATTAGCACCAAACAGTGCTTTAGCTTTAACTTCGCGGCTAAGAACCTTGGGAATGTCCTTGGGTGCTGAAGCTACATAAGCACCGCAGTCAACACTTAGGGACGATCCCTTAGCTCCGCTACAAAGGGTGAGCTTAGCGCTTGATGAACTGGGGAGCAAAGCACGCTGTGGTGCTTTATCCGCTATGTTGCTGCGAAAGTGACTAGCCCTAGATAGTGCCTTGGCTCTAAGTTTGCGGCTAAAAGCTTTGAAAATGCCTTTGGGCGCTGAAGTTGCATAAGCACCGCTATCAGCACTTAGGGGTAATCCCTTAGCTTTGCCACGAAGAGCGAGTTTAGTACTTGGAGAACTGGGGAACGAAGCACACTGTGGTGCTTTGATTCCAGCTTCGTGGCTACGAATATCATGTGTACCCTGAGGTACTGCATCAGTAGCTTCGCTCATAAGAACGAGGCTGGCGTAAGGAATTACTGCTCCTGAATTAGGTGAAGGCATGTGTTGGCCCAAAGGCCCATCACTCTAGTTTTGATGATGATTAACTCATGTAGTTATAGTACTAATGATCTTGTGTCTAATGAGTGACAAATCTATGATCAAGATCTTAGTAGGTGCATAGCTCAACAAAGGATAAAATGTCAAGTTTTGGAGCTAGCACAGTGCTTGGACCAAGTCAAGAAGATGAGAAGACTTCAAGTGAAGACTTCAAGAAGATGAAGACTTGTGTCTAGGTTTGTTTAGTAAGATTTTGTTTTTAGATAAAATGTAAAGGATAGAATAGTTGGTGGATTGCTCAAGTATATCATATACACACACACTCTTGATTTAGTTTATTTTAGAAAAGAATTTTAACCAAAAACCAAACCGGTATTCAAGTGAAGACTTCATATGTTTTGTTTTGCTTTTTGGTATTTCAATGTTTCCATGTTTCAACCAAAATCATGTTTAGAGCTTAAAGTCAAAAACATAGATATTTCATCTTGATTGTGTAGTGGATCATATCCATACACACTATGCCTTAATATGAATTACAATATCTTGCTTTTGTATTTGGAGATGTTTTGAAAAAACAAGTTTGGGAAAAATATGTTTTCATTTTGAACCAATATTTTTCAAGTTACAAAAATAGTTTAAAATATTTGTAACATGCCTTAATTTTGTGCAAGCATGTTTGTTTATCAAGTATAACATTAAAACTATTTTTGTAGATTTTCTGTGTATTTATGAGATTTTATGTGAACCAAAATGTCTTAACCAAAAATTTCCTTCTAGCAGACTCTGGAAAAACAGACCTGACAGAGTCCGGTGACCGACCCAGTCGACCGACGTGCATGGCTGTGCATGTGTGCACGTCGGCCGACAGCCCGGTCGACCGGAATCAATGTCAGTGCTCTCTGTTTATTTCAGCCGACCAGAGCGGTCAACAGCAAGAGAGTTCCACTCTCTGGCAGAGCTGCGGTCGACCAACTCGGTCGACCGACCTCCCCAACGGTCGGATTTATGACCGCTAGCGGTCGACCGGCCGGTCGACCGGTAGGTCTGACAGACCCCAACGGCTATATTTTTTCAGCCTATAAATTTGGGGGTTTGGTCATTGTTTCAAGCGAAGATTTTTAAGTGGGTTTTCACCAGTTTTTCCTGAACTATTTAGAGGTTTTCCTCCACTTGATTTAGAGCAAATATTTCCAATCAAAAGGAGAGTTTTTATCAAGAGTGTATAAAAGAGATTTCTTGAGTTTTTCACCATAGATTCATTCCATCTTTTCTCACAATCACTTGAGCTATCCACTGCCTTATCTATCCATAGGATTGTGTTGTGAGAGCTTTCTTTGGTGATCAAAGTGTTTAGATCACCAAGATTTCATTCTTATACTTTGAGGAGGCGGACTTGTGTGTTCGCGGTGGTTTCGAGTTCGTGTGTGAACTCATTGTTTGAGGTGCGGCCTCGGCGAGCTAGTGGGCTCGCGGTGTGTACGGGACTAGGGAGTTCGAAGGATTGTAGGTGTTGCGGCACCAAGGAGTGATCCATTGGGATCAAGCATAGTGGAAATCCTTCGTGTGTCGAAGGCGGGGATGTAGAGCAAGTGTGCTCGAATCTCGAAACAAATCCCTTGTGTTTGCGATTGCTTCTTCTCTCTTTGTCTCTTTATTTATATCTTGCATACTTGTATTATGTTTATCTTCATATGCTAGATATACCTTTGTGCTCATATTGTCATGTTGCTTGGGATTGTTTGCTAACACTTGTATTCAACCAAGAGAGCCAATGCGGCACCTCAACCCATTCAAGGGGAATCTAGAGGAGTTTAGTCCAGAGCCCTTCACGGGAAATTCGGCTACACTCTTGTGTTAAACATAGTGTTTAGTGTAAAAAGTTTTAGTTAGGTCATTGTAGTTTTTAATTCCGTATTATTTATCATTAAGTGACCATTAGATTAGCCATCACCTATTCACCCCCCTAAGTGATTTACAATTGGTATCAGAGCCAAGTGCTCTTGATTTGGGTCTTACAACCTAGAGTTAAAGATCCTTATTTTTAGGCTAATCACAATATTTGTACACACACTATGGACTTCATGTCACCACCCACTTTTGACATCCTTAACATCCAAATTTGGAAGATTAAGATGTCACTGTACCTCAAGGCCTTAGGCATTCATGTTTATCTTGCCACTACTAAAAATGATTATTTTTTAAATGGCAAAAACATTGAGGCTAATGCAAAAGCCCTAAATGCTTTAAAGAGTACCCTAAATGATGATTATTTATCTAGGGTTGCTAATTTTGATTTGGCTTTTGTAGTTTTGAACACCCTCCTCTCCCTTGGCGAAAATGATCAATACTATGCGGGGAGTGACTCGGATGTTGGAAGCGACACCTCCAACAAGTGCTACATGGTCCAAGGGGATAACCCCCTTGAGGTAACTACTGAATCCGAGGATGAGGATGTTAACATGTCATATGAAGAGCTTTCTACATTTTGTCAATTATTGCTTGAAAAATATGACATGCTTAAGAAAGATAATAAAAAGATGAAAAAGAATTTTGATGCCATGCTTAATGAAAAAGATTCATTAGAAAATAAAATGGCATGCATTGAAAAGGAAAATGATGCTTTGAAAAATGAGAATGTTTCCCTTATGTCTAAATTGAATGATTTATGTGAAGGAAACACTAGTTTGAAAAATAAACTTGATTTGGTGGAAAAACAAAAGGAAATTGTTTTTCAAGAAAATAATACTTTAAAAAGAAAATTTTGTGAAAAAGAAAAAGAATTTGTTTCTAAAAACAATAAGAAAAATGATTCTATATCTCACCATGCTTTACATGCCACCACTAGTGAGATTAATGTTTTGAAAAATAGGATTAGTTGTTTGAGTTCAACTTTGAACTCTTGTGCATTCAACCATTCTAGATTGGAGTCCATGTTTGCAAAGAAACAAACTCCAAATATTCATGCACATCATCATCATGCATATGCTTATGTTGCACGCCACGATCACAATCACACTCATAAGCATCATAAGGTGTACAATTGTACACAATGTGGCCGCAAAGGCCATTTAGCAAAGTTTTGTTTTGATAAATTACATCATATTAATTTTGCTAAAAATAAAAATGTTTGGGTGCCTTATAAGACTAACCCTAAAGGACCCAAAAGAAAATGGGTACCAAAACCCCCACAATGTGTATTTGATGTAGGTGAGGGCTCTCACAAAACGTGAGAGGGATGGTACCTTGGTAGTGGATGCAATGGACTTGATGGACACACACTTGACGCATCGCTATCAAGGAGGTTTGGTGGGACAACCACCATGTTTGGAGCTTTGGAGTAGTTCATTGGTTTGGTAACTATTTCTAAACTCCTGATTTAGTTTACATTCTTTTATTTTCATGATATCATATAGCATGTTCATGTTTTGGTTTGATATGTGCTTAATGTGGTATAAACTAGTTTAGATGTAGTTTTTATCAAAAGTTGCATTTATACATGTACAAATAGTGAACTACAAATTGATTCATTTATGTTTGCACTTCAAGTTCATTTGTACTCTCTAATTGCACATGTATAATCTAGTTTTGATGATTCTCATTTATACATGTTTTGCCTATTTAGTGATTTACTTCATGTATATGTAAATATTTATTCAAATCTAATAAATATACATGTATACCCGTGAGTCTCTTACCTTCATGCAAATACATTTAATAGACTCTTTTTATGTTTGGGATATGTATGCATATTGTTAGGATTGAATAAACCATACATATACCTAGAAGTTTGGTTTATGATGAAAAATGAATTTTCATGTTTTGTTTGATAAAAATGATATTTGATTTAAGCTTCATTGACTATTTTCATGAAAATTGCTAATTACATGATAATTGTACACTCACATTTTATTTATTTTGTCATGACTATGGTTCATGTACACATTTTATGAGCTTTATAGATCCCGAGTGTCAATTTTTGTGTATTTGGTATGATTCATGGAATACATATGTTTTGGTTTCATGTTTTGAAGGATCTTTAACTAGTTTTTCAAAAATTATCTTTAACTAGTTAATTATTCTTCAAGTGGTAGTTTATGAGTTATACACAAATTTTCACTTCATTATTTCAATTGGTATCATAATTTCATTTGGTATCTCAATTGATATATTTTGTATACTCATAATTTGGTTTATATATATATATGTATGCCTTCAATGTCAATTTCTTTTATCATACATATATATGATGTTTTAGTGCTTAATTTACAATTGGAATAAATATTTAAAAGCACAAAGTTTATGAAAAAATAACAAAAAAAAATTGATCATTATTTTAAATTGGTATCAATGTGTTTCTATGTCTAATTTGTTATAACTTTCAATTGGTATCAATATGGTTTAGAATAATGATTATTTACATTTGGTATCTTAAAATTTGATTGTTTTACAAGAGCTCTGATACCTTTAAAATTTTTGTTTAAGAAAAATTAAAAATTAAAAAATTTTTTAATGTGTATTGCCTATATGCAAGGAGAGCTTAACATCTCTTCTATATATAGATTCATGTTGAGTGTATCTTGTATTGAGGAGCTTGACAACTCTTCTTTATGTGATACACGTGTGTAGGGGGCTTCACATCTCCTTTTATGTATTACATATTATGCGTTATGTGAATTAGGGCTTGTCATCCCTCTTTCATGTAATGCATATGTGTAGGGAAGCTAACTTAGCGTCTTCCTCTTCATGAATGTATATCGCATATAACCTTTATTGATTGATTTGTTTAACCCCTTCTTGATCTTTTTGTTTTTGACAAAAAGGGGGAGAAAAATTTGTTTGATTTGTCTTTACTTTGAACCCTTTGTTGATGATTGACAAAAAAGGGGGAGAAGTATTTGAGATTTATATGCATGTTTTCCTTGCTTTATTCATAAAGGGGGAGAAGTATTTATGTTTATGCATATATGTTTAGTTTTGCAAATAGGAGAAAAAGAATTTGATGCATGTTTATCTCCATCATTTGCATACATATTCATGTGCTTCATTGAATATCTATTATTTATTTGTTATGCATGAGTTAAGGGGGAGCTTCTTTGAAGCTTTACTTTAATCCATGCATATATAACTTCATGAGTTTTGTCATCATTAAAAAGGGGAGATTGTTGGCCCAAAGGCCCATCACTCTAGTTTTGATGATGATTAACTCATGTAGTTATAGTACTAATGATCTTGTGTCTAATGAGTGACAGATTTATGATCAAGATCTTAGTAGGTGCATAGCTCAACAAAGGATAAAATGTCAAGTTTTGGAGCTAGCACGGTGCTTGGACCAAGTCAAGAAGATGAGAAGACTTCAAGTGAAGACTTCAAGAAGATGAAGACTTGTGTCTAGGTTTGTTTAGTAAGATTTTGTTTTTAGATAAAATGTAAAGGATATAATAGTTGGTGGATTGCTCAAGTATATCATATACACGCACACTCTTGATTTAGTTTATTTTAGAAAAGAATTTTAACCAAAAACCAAACCGGTATTCAAGTGAAGACTTCATATGTTTTGTTTTGCTTTTTGGTATTTCAATGTTTCCTTGTTTCAACCAAAACCATGTTTAGAGTTTAAAGTCAAAAACATAGATATTTCATCTTGATTGTGTAGTGGATCATATCCATACACACTATGCCTTAATATGAATTACAATATCTTGTTTTTGTATTTGGAGATGTTTTGGAAAAATAAGTTTGGGAAAAATATGTTTTCATTTTGAACCAATATTTTTCAAGTTACAAAAATAGTTTAAAACATTTGTAACATGCCTTGATTTTGTGCAAGCATGTTTGTTTATCAAGTATAACATTAAAACTATTTTTGTAGATTTTCTGTTTATTTATGGGATTTTATGTGAACCAAAATGTCTTAACCAAAAATTCCCTTCTAGCAGACTCTGGAAAAATAGACCTGACAGAGTCCGGTCGACCGACCCAGTCGACCGACGTGCACGGCTGTGCATGTGTGCACGTCGGCCGACAGCCCGGTCGACCGGAATCAATGTCAGTGCTCTCTGTTTATTTCGGCTGACCGGAGCGGTCGACCGCGAGAGAGTTCCACTCTCTGGCAGAGCTGCGGTCGACCGACTCGGTCGACCGACCTCCCCAACGGTCAGATTTATGACCGTTAGCGGTCGACCAGCCGGTCGACCGGTAGGTCTGACAGACCCCAACGGCTATATTTTTCCAGCCTATAAATTTGGGGGTGTGGTCATTGTTTCAAGCGAAGATTTTTAAGTTGGTTTTCACCAATTTTTCCTAAACTATTTAGAGGTTTTCCTCCACTTGATTTAGAGCAAATATTTTCAATCAAAAGGAGAGTTTTTATCAAGAGTGTATAAAAGAGATTTCTTGAGTTTTTCACCATAGATTCATTCCTTCTTTTCTCACAATCACTTGAGCTATCCACTGCCTTATCTATCCATAGGATTGTGTTGTGAGAGCTTTATTTGGTGATCAAAGTGTTTAGATCACCAAGATTTCATTCTTGTACTTTGAGGA
This sequence comes from Agave tequilana, assembly GCA_038442645.1. NCBI lineage: Eukaryota > Viridiplantae > Streptophyta > Magnoliopsida > Asparagales > Asparagaceae > Agave > Agave tequilana. Next base: position 105,074 of record JAVJIF010029832.1, on the reverse strand, counting down.
GGCAGACTTGTGTGTTCGAGTTCGTGTGTGAACTCATTGTTTGAGGTGCGGCCTCGGCGAGCTAGTGGGCTCGCGGTGTGTACGGGACTAGGGAGTCCGAGGGATTGTAGGTGTTGCGGCACCAAGGAGTGATCCATTGGGATCAAGCATAGTGGAAATCCTTCGTGTGTCGAAGGCGGGGATGTAGAGCAAGTGTGCTCGAACCTCGAAACAAATCCCTTGTGTTTGCGATTGCTTCTTCTCTCTTTGTCTCTTTATTTATATCTTGCATACTTGTATTATGTTTATCTTCATATGCTAGATATACCTTTGTGCTCATATTGTCATATTGCTTGGGATTGTTTGCTAACACTTGTATTCAACCAAGAGAGCCAACGCGGCACCTCAACTCATTCAAGGGGAATCTAGAGGAGTTTAGTCCAGAGCCCTTCACGGGGAATTCGGCTACACTCTTATGTTAAACATAGTGTTTAGTGTAAAAAGTTTTAGTTAGGTCATTATAGTTTTTAATTCCGCATTATTTATCATTAAGTGACCATTAGATTAGCCATCACCTATTCACCCCCCCCTCTAGGTGATTTACAGCATGGTCGCCATGTGACTTCGCGGCTAGCAGTCTTGTCGAAACAGGCAGGCATCTTGCCTTTTTGAGAGAGACAAACTTGTGGCGTAGTTACGCCTAAGACTTCATACCGAGCCTTCTGCTTTGGTCTCAACATCTGCTTTGAAAGAGGAGACTTAGGTTCGCAGGGAACCTGACTAGCCACACGCGAGGCTGGGAGGTGTTGGCAGGATTCTGCTTCCGGTTTCTGCTCCAAAACCTTGGCCATGGAGACCTTTCTGTTGGAACTTATTTTGATGAAGACTTGAAGACTTATGTGATGCATGTCATTCGGAGCTCTAACACATGAAGAATCAAGAGTCTACATGATCAAGATGCCCCAAGGAGAGTTGATATGATGTATTTTGTAAAGTTGAAATAGCATGTAAAAGCCTTGACACAAACACACATTTCATTGTCCTGTTAGTCGACTCATAGTCCAATATAGTCGACTAATCCTATGTGTAGTCGACTAACCCAGAACCCAAGTCGACTAATTCTTGTGTCAAAACAGACCCAACTCTCTATTTCTGCATTAGTCGACTGACAGTGTTTACTAGTCGACTAATAGCATTTGTAGTCGACTAACTCTTGTCCCCTAGTCGACTAATAACTGGTCCAGTCGACTATAAGGTAGTTGCAGTCGACTTGATTTAGTTATTCTGAAACTGTCAATCCAACGTCCACTGAACTAGTCGACTTATAGCTTGACCAAGTCGACTAATAGAAGGAATTTTGCCTAGTCTAGTCGACTAACTCCATGGGCAAGTTGACTATAGGCAGTTTCTGACTGTTGGACAGTTTTCGTTATCTGGTCTTTTGAGCAACGAATTCCAACGTTTCTTTTGTTTGAATTGCTCCTATAACTACCCTAACTAACCCTAGTCTTCAGCTATATAAGGGGTAGTTAATCCAAAGGCCAAACAACAATCATTTTTCTTAGTTTTCCAAAGCCAAAAAATCTACAAACCTGAAAACTGATTTTCCAACTTCAGTTCTTCACCAAAAGTCATTTCCATTGTGAAGTCCTCTGAAGTTTTCTTGTCTCCTATACTAGACCTTGTCCACATACACATCAGTACCAAGGCTTATAGGAAAAGTATTGTAATTCTCAAAGCAAAGCATTGTACACGGGTGGCTTCTTGGTGTAGAGGCAGTTGTACAAGGTGAAGGTATTCTCTTGGTGGAAGAGAAGGTGTTCTCTTGGATGTAGAGAAGGTGTTCTCTTGGATGTAGAGAAGGTGTACACATTTGGCGAAGGGGATTTGTCAAGTGGTGTGCATGTTGTGATTTTGGGTGTCAAAATCAGGTTAAAGGAAAATCTCAAGCGGTTGGCTTGGGGACTGGATGTAAGTCACAAGGACCGAACTAGGATAAATCTCTTTGTTTGCGTTTGTCAATTTCTGAGATTTGATTTCCTTTATTTGCAAGTTTATATTTAATTGATTAACTATAATCCTTCTTGTTTAGTTTTGTGTTGACTTGTGTTTGTTTAGATCTGTAGTTGCCAACAGAGATAGTTCCGCATTTGTCAATATCTCGGGGACCAACATTTGGTATCAGAGCCCTGCATACCCTGAACCGGCGTACAAGCTCTGAACCAACATTTGGTATCAGAGCGGGTACAAGTCAAAAAAAAGATGGCAACGGAGTTCTCATCATCCCAGTTCAAAGAAGGACATTCTACACAACGTCCACCGCTGTTTGACGGATCCAACTACAACTACTGGAAGTGTAGAATGAAGATCTACTTGCAATCGCTCAACTACGACCTTTGGAATATCGTAGAAGCAACGTACACCAAGCCCACAACCAACTACAACGCTTGGAGTGAAGATCAAAAGAAGAACGCGAATCTTGATGCAAAAGCAATGAATGCCTTATTCTGTGCCCTTACCAAAGAAGAGTTCAACCGTGTTTCAACAGCAACTTCTGCACATCAAATATGGCATACTCTTCAGGTAACACACGAAGGCACTAATAAAGTTAAGGAATCTAAAATATCTATTCTTGTCCACAGGTTTGAGTTATTCAAAATGGAGGAGAATGAAACCATATCCGAGATGGTTACAAGATTCACTGACATCACCAATACATTAGCATCCCTTGGAAAGGACTACACCCAAGTCGAAAGAGTTCGTAAGATCCTTCATGCACTCACACCAGAATGGGAGAAGAAGACAACCGCCATTGAAGAGGCGAATGATCTCTCAACTATGACATTAGAAAACCTAATCGGTAATCTAATGGCATATGAAGTGCAATTAGAAGAAAGAAAGAAGGACCAAGAGAGACAACACCGCTCAAAGAAGAAAGAACTCGCCTTCCATGCATCCTCCGACACGGACGATTCCAATGACGATGAAGAGGAGATGGCAATGTTTTCAAAGAAATTCAGGCGGTTCCTAAAGCAAGGTAAATTCAAATGTTTTAATTGCAATAAAACAGGTCATATGAAGATGGATTGTCCCTTGCTCAAAAAGAAGGATAAGTACAAAAGTAAAAAGTTCAGAAAGAAGAAAAACTATGAAGCATCACCAGAGTACAGTGATTCCTCATCTTCTGATGAAGAAGAATCCACTGAACATGTTAACTTATGTTACATGGCCATAGAAGATGAAGAGGTATCATTTTCTGAACTTTCTGATGCATTCCAAGAATTATTTGTTGATCTGAAAAATGAAAAACTGAAAAACAAAGTTTTGTTAAAAGAAAATGAAAAACTTTTACAGGAAAATTCATGTTATGCTTTTCAAGTATCTTCTATAAATTCTCAACAAGATGAATCTGAAAAAGTCATATCATCTTTGAAAAATGAAAATGAGAAGTTTATAAAAGAGAATATTTTTCTGAAAAAGGAAACTAAGTCTTTGAATGATAGGATTTCTATATTGGATAAAGACATGTCAGTTTTCAAAAAGAAATATGAAGATCTTTTCAAAATGTGACTAAGTTCAATAAAGGAAAAGAAAAATTAAATGATTTATTATCTTTTCAGAAATTGTCACATGATAATCATTATGGTATTGGATATAATGAAAAGTCTTCATATGTTAGTAATCCATATAGTTCTTTTGTAAAAAGAAAGTCTAAGAAAAGTAAGTTTATATGGATTCCTAAAAATTTAAGTTTTCATGATAAAAATACATATATTGCATCATACATTCATGATATATGTGATTCATGCAACTATGTGTATATTAACAGGTGGAAACCAAATTCTAAATGGATTTGGAGTCCTAAAGGTTAATATGATCTTTTATGTTTGGTACCATCTAACGTCTATCTTGCAGGTACCATATAAAAATTGACATATATATATATTTACTAATATATTTGTTGCAGGGGGAGAACAAAGTATTTCTCTATCTGTTTTAATCCATTTTCTGCAGGGGGAGGAAAATATAACATATTTTCTGCAGGGGGAGCACTTGAGCACATAAAGCTTCATCATCAAAAAGGGGGAGAATGTTGGAACTTATTTTGATGAAGACTTGAAGACTTATGTGATGCATGTCATTCGGAGCTCTAACACATGAAGAATCAAGAGTTCTACATGATCAAGATGCCCCAAGGAGAGTTGATATGATGTATTTTGTAAAGTTGAAATAGCATGTAAAAGCCTTGACACAAACACACATTTCATTGTCCTGTTAGTCGACTCATAGTCCAATATAGTCGACTAATCCTATGTGTAGTCGACTAACCCAGAACCCAAGTCGACTAATTCTTGTGTCAAAACAGACCCAACTCTCTGTTTCTGCATTAGTCGACTGACAGTGTTTACTAGTCGACTAATAGCATTTGTAGTCAACTAACTCTTGTCCCCTAGTCGACTAATAACTGGTCCGGTCGACTATAAGGTAGTTGCAGTCGACTTGATTTAGTTATTCTGAAACTGTCAATCCAACGTCCACTGAACTAGTCAACTTATAGCTTGACCAAGTCGACTAATAGAAGGAATTTTGCCTAGTCTAGTCGACTAACTCCATGGGCAAGTCGACTATAGGCAGTTTCTGACTGTTGGACAGTTTCCGTTATCTGGTCTTTTGAGCAACGAATTCCAACGTTTCTTTTGTTTGAATTGCTCCTATAACTACCCTAACTAACCCTAGTCTTCAGCTATATAAGGGGTAGTTAATCCAAAGGCCAAACAACAATCATTTTTCTCAGTTTTCCAAAGCCAAAACATCTGCAAACCTGAAAACTGATTTTCCAACTTCAGTTCTTCACCAAAAGTCATTTCCATTGTGAAGTCCTCTGAAGTTTTCTTGTCTCCTATACTAGACCTTGTCCACATACACATCAGTACCAAGGCTTATAGGAAAAGTATTGTAATTCTCAAAGCAAAGCATTGTACACGGGTGGCTTCTTGGTGTAGAGGCAGTTATACAAGGTGAAGGTATTCTCTTGGTGGAAGAGAAGGTGTTCTCTTGGATGTAGAGAAGGTGTACACATTTGGCGAAGGGGATTTGTCAAGTGGTGTGCATGTTGTGATTTTGGGTGTACAAAATCAGGTTAAAGGAAAATCTCAAGCAGTTGGCTTGGGGACTGGATGTAGGTCACAAGGACCGAACCAGGATAAATCTCTTTGTTTGCGTTTGTCAATTTCTGAGATTTGATTTCCTTTATTTGCAAGTTTATATTTAATTGATTAACTATAATCCTTCTTGTTTAGTTTTGTGTTGACTTGTGTTTGTTTAGATCTATAGTTGCCAACAGAGATAGTTCCGCATTTGTCAATATCTCGGGGACAAACACTTTCTATGCTTTTGTGTATGGAGCATTGGACCACCCCCAGAGAGGAGTTCTTCGAATTTTCCTTGGTCAAAGTGAACGACTAGGTTTTCGAAGGTGACAGGATGAAGCTTCTGACCCTTGCATTGCGGTCCTGCTTCCTTGTTGCGCCAGAAGACCGTGGTAGGTCGCAGAGAGCATTATCTGTCTCCGCAGAGACTTGCTTTGAAGACTTAGCCAGAGAGGCTCTGGCCACACCGGCTTCCTTGAATTTAGAGATAGACCCGAGGTCTGTTCGTCGCATTGCGACACTTGATTCTCAACAATGGAGAAATTAATCCCCGACGGAGTCGCCATCTTATTTTCCATTGATTTTGCAAAGGGGAAAACTTACAAAAAAGAGGTCGATGAGCTAAATTACAAGTATTTTAAAAAGATTACAAGTAGATCTCCTCTGAGATTCTGGAGAAGTGTGCCGATAGGAGTCTGGTCAGCGCGTGACCACTTTGTCCCTTTGACGATGCGATCGATTGGATTCCCTTCTCGCCTGGTTCGGGGAATCAGAGAATAAAAGGTTGGTAGAACCCTCTTGTTACTTCTCAAACTGCCTCCACTTAGGAATTCCTTCTTGCCTGGTTCCGGAGATTCCTTGAGAGGAAGATTTTAGGGTATCAGTTCCCTGATTAGAGAAGTGTTCTCTGAATTCTCTGAATTCATAGAAGCAAGAGAATGGTCTCTGTTTAGCAGTCTCTCTGTTTTTTTAGCCTCCTTGTGTGTCTGTGCTCCCCTCTCCTTGTATGCCTCTGGTGGGCTATTTATAGGAAGAGCAGGGGTATAATTGTCCCTTGAAAATCTGGAAACAGATTGAATCAATCTGTTTAAATCTGGAAAGTAGCCTTGCTGCGAGGTTAGGATCAACTTCTGCGAAGTTAAGAATAGTAGGTAGCGTCGATCTCCTGATCTATTTTGATTCTTTCCAAATAATCGAAAGATCTCCCCTGATCTTCTTACTTATTTTAGGAGAGTCAAGAGATTATGGTAAACAACTACCAAATTTGATCTCAGATTTGATCTTGATTAGATTTGATCTTGATCTTGAATTGATTTAATCTCATCTGGAGATTTAATTGGTCAAAGGTTGACCAGCAAAGACCCGCAGCGGAGCACCCGCGTCGAGCTCGCAGCGGAGCTGGAAGGAGCATCTGGCGAAGTCAGAAGAAAACTCTTCAGCGGAGCTAGATAACATCTATGGCGAAGCTACCGAACATCCTTCTGCGCAGTTGCGTGTAGCTTCGAGCGAAGCTAACTCTCTACGGAGTTAACTGAGCAGTTCAGGCGAAGCTGTAAGTTAGCTCTCCGATAAAGCTTTGAACAGCTTCAAGGCGATGTTGGACAAACTTAGCCTCTCAGGTGAGGCTATCTCCTTGGGCTCATGTGATGCTAAGTGTTAGGTTAACTTAGCATCTTAGACTTGCTTAGGTCTCTTCAAAGACAATATGGGCTCACTGTCTGCTTCATTGGATCAGTAGAGTCCAAGTTACTGATTTGTCCCTAGAGATGGGTACAGAACTGGTCGTCAGCTTATTTGTCACTTGTCGTAAATGTCAACAAGTTTAGACTTTGTTCAAGCCAGTAAGAATCTTGTCTTTTTTAAGTATCAACAACATATTAGATTCCTCAAAATTTACATGTATAGATTCTTCAATAGTCAAAGATGATTTATTGAAGACTCTATAAGCTTTACTAGTGTTAGAGTAACCAATAAAAATTACTTTATATGATTTTGCATCAAATTTACCTAAATTATCTTTAGTATTTAAAACAAAACATTTACAACTAAAAACTTTAAAGTATGAAACATTTGGTTTTCTTGAATAATAAATCATCTTTTAGACGGGTTTTTGCATAAGAAAACCCTATTTGATATGTAGCAAGAAGTGTTTACGGCCTCGGCCCATAGGTATTGAGGGAGACCGTACTCATTTATCATTGTCCTAGCCATCTCTTGTAATGTACGATTTTTTTCTCTCAACGACTCCATTTTGTTGTGGAGTTCTAGGACAAGATAGTTCATGCTTAATTTCATGTTCTTCGCAAAAAGTGATAAAGGGTTGGTTATTGAATTCACCACCTCTATCACTTCTTATTCTTAAAATAGAAGAATCTTTTTCCTTTTCAACTCTTTTCTTAAAGACTTGAAAATGTGAAAAGGCTTAATTTTTATGTTCTAAAAAGAAAATCCAAGTAAAACGAGAGAAATCATCAACAAAAACGAAAGCAAAACGATTCCACTAAAACTTTTAGTTTTTGTAGGACCAAACAAATTCATATGGATCAACTCCAAAGGTCGTGATGTCATGATATCCTTGATGGATTTGAAAGAGGACTTGGTTTGTTTCCCAAGTTGGCACGCATCGCAAATGCGGTCCTTTTCAAATTTCAAGTAAGGAATACCTTCACCATTTTCTTGTTGTTTAATCTAGATAGATGGTCAAAAGAAATGTGGCCTAATCTCCTATGCCACAATCAAGAGTCATCATCGAAGGCATTCAAACAAGTAGCATTGCATAGCATTTTAGACATATCAATCATGTATACATTATTTTCATGAAATCTAAAAAATATACATGCATTGGATTGTCTATCAATTACACTACATGCTAGGTCATCAAAAATAACATTAAAACTTTTATCACAAAGTTGACTAACACTCAAGAGATTATACTTGAGGCCATCAACTAAACTAACATTTTCTATTAAAGGAGATGTACTAAGTTTAACATTACCAATATCAATGATTTTTCCTTTGGCGTCATCTCCGAAGGTGACGGTGCCACCTTCATGGTATCTTGATAGGGTTGCAAAGTTATTGATATCCCAAGTCATGTGCCTTGAGCAACCACTATCAAAGTACCACCGCTCCCTACGTCATTGGTCTTTGGAATGTACCTACATCATTTAACAAATTCGTTGACTTTGGTACCCAAACTTTCTTGGGTCCTTGCATGTTAGTATTCCGAACCCAAACATGATTATGTGATGCATTTATCCTATCATAGCAAATTTTAACCAAATGACCCTTTCGGCCACAATATGTGCATGCATAAATTTTACCATACATGAATGCATGATGAGTGTGTGAAGTGTGGACATGTTTAGGGTGTTTAGCATGATGTAATGATTGTGATTTATGAACATGAGAGTGTGTAGCATGTTATTGATTCTTTAGGATATGTTTCTTAGGAAACATAGCCTCTAGTCTAGTTTTATCAAATTCACATTTCTTTAAAACATCTCCTAATGAGTCAATTTTCTTCTTTAGCATGAAAATCTCATCTTTATCAACTAGTGAAAATTTACCTTTGCAAGAAATTTTATAATTATCAAAATTCTTCGTGTGGAAGCAAGTGTTGAAAATAAATCATCTTTTTCTTTTGTGAGAATGAAAACTTTGTGGTTAAGTGATTCATTTTCCTTTTTCATTTTTAAGTATTTCTTTTTGAGAAAATCATAGTTTTGAGATAGTTCTTCAAAAGCTTCTCTTAATTCATCTATAGATAATTCACAATCTTCAATGGATGTATCGGGAGTTACCTTGCTTGTGCTTTTATTGGCATAAAGCACGTGTTGGCGGTGTCGACTTCCTCATCGGATTCACTCTCCAAATCTCAAGTAGCCTTTAAAGCCTTCTTTTTGTATGGCTTCTTGAAAGTAGAGGGTTTGCCTTTGTTCTCCGGACATTCCGCAACTATGTGTCTCGGTTTTCGGCAATTGAAGCAAATGATTTTCTTCTCTTCTTTTTCTTGCCATCTTCTTCTATTTTGAAATTTGGCCTTGTTATACATTCTCCAAACGTTTTTCACAAGAAGAGAAAGATCTTCATCATCCTCTTCATCATCATCTTCGTCGGAGTAGGTGGAAGAGCTTTTGAAAGCTATTGCTTTCTTCTTTAGAGGAGCCATCTCTTCTCTTGCTTTTCTTTCCATCTCATGGGTCTTAAGATTCCCAATGAGACCGATGAGCTCCATTTCTTCCTTGTCATTGAGCTCCTTCAAAGTTGTGGCTTTGACTTCCCAAGATGGAGGGAGTGCACGGATGATCTTCCTCACCTTTTGGTCATTGTCAATCCCGTCACCTAAAGAAGAAAGACGTTAGTAATCCTTATAAATTTAGTAACCATATCATCTATAGTTTCATTCTCTTGCATAGAAAAGTTTTCATATTGGGAAGAAGGTCAATTTTGGCCCTCTTTACTTGTGAAGTTCCCTCATGAGTGACTAGTAAGTGGGTCCAAATCTTATAAGCGGATTTGCAGTGAATGACTCTAGCAATATCATCGTCATTAAGAGCTTGAAGCATGGCATAGTGTGCCCTAGCATTAGCGTCAAACTCTTTCGTGGCAATGTCGGACCAAGTGCCCTCATCACCAAGGGATACGCTAAATGGTTTAGTCACCGCCTTTGCAACCCGACTCCCTAAGGATTGTAAAAACACGATCATCTTAACCTTCCATATGGGAAAGTTAAGGCCATCAAACTTGGGTGGGGTCTTAATTCATTCGACCATTTTTACTAAGTGTATGAGGATGAAATATGAATAGAGTGATTAGCAATATAGGATCTCTCTAAGGATGTTAAGCCAAGAACCTAGAGACCAAAGTTCTGATACCAATAGAAAATACCTAGAGGTGGGGGTGAATAGGTGTTAATGCTAATCTAATGATCTTTTTAAACAACTAAGTATAAATGATGCAAGCGGTCACTCAAAATAAGAAATTGAAGCCGAATTCTCCGTGAAGGGCTCTAGAACTTCTCCTCTTTGATTCATCTAGATTATGAGTTGAGGCGCGTAATTGCTTTCTTGTTGAAATGAGTAAAGACCGGAAATGCAAGTAAATGAAATGAGTGCAATAATGAAGAGCAAGCAAGTGGTATCACAAGATAGAAATGTAAAGCAATGAAAATCAATAAGTAAACCAATCGCAAACACAAGTAATTTGTTTTGAGGTTCGAGCCACTGCTCTACATCCCCGCCTTCACCACTATGAAGGATTTCCACTAAATCCACAAAGGGAATTTTCACATCGGAACTTTTACACCTAAGGGGATTACAATTGGTCTATATAAGACCGGAGTACCCAACACCAACCAATCCAACCTCTACACAAGAGGGATCTCAACACAAGAAAATACAAGTCACTTGGTGATCAAAAGACCACAAACTCTCTCTTACAACTTCTTATAGAGTGGAGATGATTTTTGGCTCAAGAAGTGAAGTGAGAAAAATTTCAGTTGTAAAGAAGTAAAAAGAGCTTATAAACCAACTGAAAACTTTTGCAAATGAAAGAACTTTGAAAAGCAATGCAAGTAAACTTTCTTCTCTTTTGAAAAACTTGAAACAATAGGAATTTTTCTTATCTAAAATAAATAACCAATGACCTCTATTTATAGGGAGAGAATTCATATCATCCATAATGAATACTAGGTTATTAGGGTAGAGTTTGGCCACTAGGAATTCAAAAATAGGTATAGGAATTATAAAAAATAAAACAGATTTCAAGAAAGAGCCGTTGGGCACTTTTGACGGCTGCCGGTCGACCGGGCCGGTCGACCGGCAAGCCACATGGCAAAAGAGCCGTTGGCTTCCGTCGATCGGTCTAGTCGATCGTAGGCTAAACAAAGAGAATTTTTGAACTGTCGGTCGACCGGGCCGGTCAACCGACAAAACCCGTCTTGCAGTCGGTCGACCGGTCGGTCGATCGCAAGGTCAGTCGGTCGACTGGCCTGATCGACCAGCCGACGTGCACAGACGTGCACGCCCAAAGCCACAAGGCCCGGTCGATTGGACGGTTGACTGATCTGTCCTGAAATAGGTCCAGTCGACCGTTCAGTCGACCATAAGGCCTGAAACAGATTTTTAAAGAAGGAATTTTGAATTTTGAATAATTTTTGAAATATTTTTAAATGGTTTGAAGATTAAGTAGCATGCTATAGAGGATGAAATACATGTTTTAAACTTGATATAAAAATTTGAATATTTTGAGACATGTATATCAATCAATCATGTACCTAAACCAAATAACCAAAAAAAACTTATATTTTGAAAAGTGAATATGTGTGTGTGTGTGTGTGTTTTCTTCAACACAACTTATCATATCTCACTCTTTAACATACTACTTCTTACAATGGTTCTAGGTGACTACAAGATCTTCAATTTAGGCTTTTCCATAAGCATCGTTGAATAGCTTGAATCCTTGATCCCGAATTGAGTCAACTTGAGTTAAAACCACCTTCCTTTAGGGAAGAAAACATCTTGAATCCATAGAACCCTGAAACAAACTTAAATACTAAAATATGATTAGTACAAATAACTATATATGTTTTGTAATCATCAAAACTCTAAAATCGGGTGATTGTAACCTTGGGCCAACAGTTATTTGGCTTAGTGCCCTATCCGTCTTTTGAGAGGTTGATCTTGTGTGGCTTAAGTGCCTTGCCTCTTGTGTAGAGGTTGTTGTTGGTTGAGAGAGGAGTTGTGTACTCCAAAGTTGTATTACCCAATATCCTCAGTGGAGTTTCCCTGTGTGGGAAGTCCTGTGTGGACGATATAGTAAAAATCCTTCTATGTGAAGGCAGGGATATAGATCAGTGGCTCGAACCTCGAAATATATCTTTGTGTTTGTGTTTGATCTACTATCTCTTTACTCTCTCTTATACCTTGCATTGCATCATATTCATATTGTTCATATCTTATATACTTGGTATTGTTTGTGTGCCATACTTGTGTTGAACCAAGAGAGCTTTACATAGCACCTCAACTCATATTTAGAGAAATTTAGAGGAGATAGTTCAGAGCCCTTCACGGGGAATTCGGCTACACTCTTTGGTTACACTAAGTGTGTTGCAATTTATTTTTTAATTCCGCACCATTTGGCATTAGATTAGCCTTACACCTATTCACCCCCTCTAGGTGTACTTTCAGCAGTGTTATCAGATCAGTATTATTCAGCATCATTTGAAGATTTATACAGCAGGAAGGGCAGATGAAATATATCTGATTTTATTCAGTCGACTTGTGAGACTTACCCTTAGTTATTCATATCTTAATTGGTATAATTCCGTCTATGTCCTCTTTGTGTTCATTTTACCCCTTATTGAAATTGCGAGGACGTAATTTTTGTAAGGTGGATGGAATGTAACACCCCATTTTTGGAATACGTATTTAGTTGTGTATTCAGATTTTTCAATCATAATTTTCAATTTACTTTCTGTATTTGTTTTGTATTATGAATTATTTATATGATCGTTTTGTCTTGGATCCGGATTCGTGAACTCGAAGTCAGCCCTAGTGTGAACGGGGACCCGATGGGTCAAAGTTACTTGAGGGAGTGGGTGGTGCATCAGCTGTATGAGTTTCAGCTACTGTAACACTACAGTGACATCAGTTCAAAGAGATCAAATATTTTATGTCTTATATTTTCTCTTGAGTAGTGGATCTAGCGAGATGATTGTGTTTTTCAAGGTGAGTCTCAGAGCTATTTTTTAGTATGCTATTGACTATATTGTGATGAGTTTTTGGGTTGTACTGAGTGATTAGTTCTCATGTGAGAGAGTTATTAGGGCGAATAGGTTCAATGTAATATTTTGTACTCTTCTTTTAATTAATGAAAATAATTATACCATTCCTACTATATAATATTTAACATCTTATTTCATCTAATTTCTTCTCATTAAGGTATTGACCTTTTTTAACACGTGCCAATAATCTAGTGAAGGTAAACTAGGTCAGTCATTTCTCATTCTTACATGATTTTTTTATTTGACTTAGTTATTTATTCAATTAAGTAAAACTACTAGCATCTCTCTCTTCTCAATTTTATAAAAGTGTTTTTTTCTTGCATTGGATTATATATTCTTTTTAGTAAACACGAATGATAATATGAGTATATACGTTTAACCTATTCGTAACCATATTCGTTTCCCTCATATCCATTTCTGATTTGCTAATATTCAATCCATATCCGATATTCAATTTTGACGAATATGGATATAAATATATTCTTACTGAGCAATATCCGTATTTGAGATTGGAAGCACATACCGATAAGGTAAATGCTATGTTTGATCCATGTTTACAACACCAGCTTTTAATACCTCTACATTTTGCAAAAAGAAGTTGTGTCATTGACAAAGTGTTTTTGAACCATTTTAAACATGTTTGAAATTTTTATGATTTTTTAATAAATATATTTTAATTTAATGTCATCTTTAACAAATTGTTTACGTTACATTTTTTGATAATTTTTTTAAATTTTTTGATATGATTTGCTCGTAGATCTTTGTTATTAAAATATATTAATGGGTAAATCAATCGGGAAAAGCAAAAACAGACACAAAGAAATGATAATTACTGCCTCCGTCAGGAAATAGTAGTGCACTTTTTGAAAAAAGTTTTGTCCCAAATTAGTAGTCTATTTTGAATCTCAATACTATTTTTATCATTCCAAATATAGAGTATGAAATAATACTCTTATTTTTTCTCCTTATAAAAATCACATTCTTTATTTTAACCTCACATTCTAACTTTTATCATTCCCAATGTAAGAGTAGAATTGGAAGTTCCAAAAAAATAAAACTTTCAACCAGACATTCTTAAAAGACGTGCCCGGTCAAAAATCGTCTAGAAATTTCGGACGGAGAGTGTACTTATCAATGTTAATTGGGAAAAATGAATATTACTATCCTACATCTGATCAAACGATCTATATAATTTCTAGGCCCAAACGGATTTAAGATGGGCCGGCCCAAAACAGAGTTGAAAACAGAGTGTTATGACTGTTGGGCCGCCTTATGCCTTTCAAAATACATTCCAAAATTAGAAAGAAAATCCCATGCCCAAATAACTCAATCTTATTCTCTCTCCAGTTCATTTGAAGAGAAATCACATTGTTAAATCCCCTTCTCAAATAACTCTCATCTTCTTTTTGATGTATAGAAATTGAGAAAGTTGCAAAACCTTGTACCACTTGCAATTTTGCAAGCGGAATAGTAAAAAAGTTACCATAGGGAGAGAAAGGAGAAAGAGAGAGAAGAGAGGCTAAATTCGATCGAGAGAGAGGGAGGGTAAAGAATTCTTTGACCCTTCTCTCTTTCGTTCTTCGGCATCCTCCCATCACAGCGGTGCAATGGGATTGCAGAAGCAGCCGCCAAGCACGATGTCTCAATTCCTTAGCCACAGAAGAGAGGTATTCATTCTATTACTATTGTTGTCTTATGATGATTCTTCCTCTTTGATATTGCTTGTTTCTTGTTCATGGCTGATTTGTTTGTTGATTAAAATCTGTAATTTTGCTTCTATTCCTTCTTTCATGCGATGGGAGATGTGGGTTTCTGTTCACACTGACTAATTTCGTCGATTTGAAGCTTTTCCTTTAATTGGGATCATTTCCATTAATGGATTTTCCTCAGTTTGAAGCTTTTCTTTTAATTGGGATCTTTTCCTCTAATGGGTCTTCTTTAGTTTGACGCTTTTACTTTAATTGGAACCGTTTCCTTTATTGGGTCTTTCTTGGCTTTTAGGACTTTGAACAATTTGAGTTGAAATTATTTTCTTGATAACTGTTTCTGCCTTGTTTTGCTGATTCAGTCATTTTATAGACTGAAGATACTTCTTTTTCAGATAATTTTCCTGTGGAATCTCGTTTATAGCAGCAAGACTTCTTAGGTTGTACAATGCAGAGAAACACAATGTTTGCTAACTGAAACACTCAAAAGATAGATGATCTTACAATCTCCCATGCTGAACTGAAGAGAACTGTCCTGAATTTGTAGCTTTCCATTTATCTAGGTACTGGAAATCTGTCCATTGTCTTCCTGCATAATGTATTCTGTTGTTACATGCCTGATCTTGACCATACACTTCCAAGTGCCTGAGTCCATACCATACATGTGCTTCCCAGAGTGATACCCTTCTGCCATAATGTGCTTTCATCGATTTTCCTGAATCTCCCTATTGTGTTACCTGACAGGCACCTCCACCAGAGCTTGATAGCAGCAGCATTGCAGACATTACTTAGCTTTCTAATGCTCAAACCTCCTGATGTTGGCCTCCACATTGAAACTCCATCCCCATGCATGCATTTGATTTTTCTTGATAAAGTTTACTGATGTTTGGTGATTCTTTAGTTGATAAGTACTATGCTTGTAACTTGAGAATCATGAGCATTTTCTGTGGAAATCACATCCGGATAATTTGGCATAGAATTTCTTTAATTGTATTCCCCCATTTGGTTTAACTTATCCAAGTTTTGAAATGGCTTGACAGTTTCAAGTTTATTTCCTTTCACACAACATTTTTTCCAGAAAAGAAAAAGAAATTTTTTGCATATTAAAGGGGCAAACTTTTGGCTAAACATAGATGTCAGCAGTAATTATATTTAGAGAGTAGTCAAATTAAGGATTAACATGACCATGAACATAATTCCAACTAGGGATCACAATGTTGACCAGAATTATGGCTATGTGCATTTTGAATTCCTTGCCGAGATCTTCACTTGATTATAATTGCAAAAAGTGATGATATTCCCCTCCTCTCACTGGATAAAAATATCATAGAGAAATAAATAAAATTTTCACTGTTCACATAAAGAGATTAAATGTTTTATAAACTAATTATTTATTGGTTAATATCATTTTTAAATTTGTTTACTAATTAAACAAATAAATTGGCACAATGTATTAAGTGGACTAGCCGATGGCCCATTTCTAATTACCTTATTAACTCACAATTCGTACGCTAGTAATCTAGAAATGTAGGTATCAAGAGTATAATACTACTCAATTTTTATATTGCATGAATTTGGTGGAATAAGTTAAATTTTACGCTCATGGTCTGCCTCAAATACAAGGATATCAACAAACTACCCAAATTTTGTACTAGTAAAGTAGGATTTTGTTTGAGTTGAAGAGAACCCATATAACTATACAAATAGGTGCTAACTTGGTTCAATCTTTTAATTATCTACTATGATATCATCATTTTTTTGTGTGTGATTATACATACGGTATATCTGCTTATAGGTATTGATATGATCTTTGCAGTACGCTTAATCAACTGAACTACAAGAGTATTAAATGCTTTCCCCAAAGTATTCAGAATTAGGGAAAAAAGAGAAAAAAACTAAATTCCTTTCTTTAATAAATAAGGAATACTCTTTGTTTATATGAAAAAATAGTATATAGATGTATGCATATTGTAGTGGGCAAAATTTGATTCTCAACAGGATAATGACAAATATCCCAGCTACCAAGCACCTTACACGAGAAATCTGCAACTTCCTGAGTCCTATCCGGATCTTCTGCCACACCCAACTTTCCCCAAGTCAGCTTCTGCCACATCCAACTTTTCTGAAGTCAACCTCCGTCACATCCAACTTCCCTGAAATCCGCTTCAGCCACATCCAGCTTTTTCAAAGTCATTTTCCATCCCAAAGACCCTTCCATCCTTGAGCCGTCTTCCACTATTTCGAGGTCTCTTCCACTCCAAGGTCCTCCCAGACCTGAAGGCCCCAACTCCAGAATAACCAAAATCTCCAACTCCGAGTCCGAGGCTCTCAACAATAGCCCATCGAAATCTCCACCTGCTGTTATGCAACACCATTTTCCCCACATTGAAGATGTGTAACGCTCCTACATTAAAGAAGGCGGTTATACATGGTAACAAATTTTTCGACATGCAATCCCGACTAATCAGTGCCAGTGATCACAACCGTTACAATCACGTGCAGATTGTTCAATTACAACCATCTGCCAATCCCACCTCCATGCCACATCCATGTCAGGTACATATAATCATTCTTCTCCTAGGAGAGGGAGATAGATCGCTTTCCTAATCTTCAGAGCATATAGACACAATACAATTACGCTAGAAGTTTTCCTATACTAGTCTACCATTTTACTACACTAGGAGTTTCTCGTACTAGTCACATCACCACTCTAGCAGTTTCCTGTGCTAGTCTATTTAATACATTAAAAGTTTTCTTTTTCTAGTTCATCATTATACACCAGTAGTAATCCTCTACGCAGTCCACCCACATTTTCATTCTGACACTGATTCTCATTTCCGAGGGTCTTCGGACGGCACCACATCAATGCTCCTAACCTAAAATGTGTTTTCTGTGTGTGCTCTGATAGGTAACATCCCTGGGGAGCGATCAAACTTCGCTTGTGGGGGTCTAATTCACGATAAGTCAGTTTTTATTCACCACACATATCAAGCATATGAATGTAGCAACTAACCAATTACAATTGCATGAAATCCTAAGTGGAGTTAACCAATTAAAGTGATGAAGCTGCTAGCTTGAGGTGGGCCTGGATTGAATTACGGGGTGACACATAATGTAGGTGGTGGCTCATAGAAAGCTTAGTGAGGTTAAGAATGGGAGACCAAGCTAGCTTTGTGTATTCTAGTATTCTCATTTAGTATACGCTCTCTTTCCCTCTTTATTCTCAAGTTATCTAGTATTCTCATCTTTCTATATATCTTTTGTCAGAAGCTTTGCTGCTCAACACCATGCAAATGCCCGAGCTGGGGCAGTCACTGTCGTAGATAACAAGTATACTTTGTTCCGGTGATGACTTTGAGTTTTATTTCTCGAAGAGATCAAACTTTTGTAGGTAATCTTTGTGATGCATAGAAACTAGTAGTTGTTTCTGCTAGGCAGAGTTATTGAGAACAAAGAATACGTTCTTTTTCCCTCTTTATTCTCAAGTTATCTAGTATTTTAATCTTTCTATATCACATTTGTCAGAAGCTTTGTTGTTCAACACCTTGCAAATGCCCGAGTTAGGGTAGTCACTATCGTGGATAACAAGGTATGCTTTGTTTTGGTGATGACTTTGAGTTTAATTGATTTGTTTATTTCTCGAAGAGATCAAACTTTTGTAGGTAATCTTGATGCATAGAAACTAATAGTTGTTTCTGCTAGGCAGAGCTATTGAGAAGGCTCTTGTTAAAGAAACTAAGCTAAAGATCAAAGTTAAGTCCAAGCCTAAGATTAACCCTGATACAAATGAAGCAATAAAGGAATGATCTGCAGGCAAGAAAAATAGAAAGAAGGTTCACACTTAGAGTTTAGTGCTTACTACTCTAGTAAGGTAAAAAGTTTGAAACTTTGCTTTGCTTAACAAGCAACTGAAAAACACCTAGAGGGGGGGTGAATAGGTGTTAATGCTAATGATCTTTTTAAACAAGTAAGAATGAATGATGCAAACAGTCACTCAAAACAAGAAATTGAAGCTGAATTCCCCGTGAAGGGCTCTAGAACTTCTCCTCTTTGATTCCTCTAGATTATGAGTTGAGGCGCGTAATTGCATTCTTGTTGAGATGAGTAAAGACCGAAAAATGCAAGTCAATGAAATGATTGAAATAATGAAGTGCAAGAAAGAGGTATCACAAGATAGAAATGTAAAGCAATGAAAAGAAATAAGGAAACCAATCGCAAACACAAGTAATTTGTTTTGAGGTTCGAGCCACTGCTCTACGTCCCCGCTTCTACCACCGTGAAGGATTTTCACTAAATTCACAAAGGAAATTTTCACACCGGAATCTTTACACCCAAGGGGAGTACAATAGGTCTACACTAGACCGGAGTACCCAACTCCCACCAATCCAACCTCTACAAAAGAGGGATCTCAACACAAGAAAAGATAAGTCACTTAGTGATCAAAAGACCACGAACTCTCTCTTACAACTTCTTATACAGTGGAGATGATTTTTTAGCTCAAGAAGTGAAGTGAGAAAATTTCAGTTGTAAAGAAGTAAAAAGAGCTTGGAAAATAACTGAAAACTTTAACCAAGAAAGCACTTTAGAGAATGAAAGCTTGAAAACTTTTTTTTCTTTTGAAACTTAAAAACAATAGGGATTTTCTTGTATTCAACAAAGGACCAATAACATCTATTTATAGGGATTTGATAAGAGCATTTCATCATTTAATCTAGGTCAATAGGTCAGATTATAGCCACAAGAAAATCAGAGATAACTGAAAGAAACACCAAATTCAAACCAGAAAACAGATTCCAAGAAACTAGCTGTTGGGGGATACTGGCGGCTGTCGGTCGACAGGGCCGGTCGACTGGCAGTCTATATGGGAAAAGAGCCGTTGGACTCGGTCTACTGGTCGGTCGACCGCAGGCTAAACAAAAGAATTGTTTGATTTGTCGGTCGGTCGACCGGCCCGGTCGACCGACAAAACCCGAGAGCAAGGGTCTGTCAGTCGGTCGACCGGCCCGGTCGACTGGCAGACATGCACAAACGTGCACGCCAATGCCACAAGGCCCGGTCGACCGGTCCGGTCGACCGATCTGGCCTGAAATAGATCCGGTCGATCGCTCGGTCGACCGTTAGGCCTGAAACAGATTTATTTTGGAAATATTTTTAAATTTTGAAGAATTTTTAAAATATTTTTAAATGATTTGATGTATAAGTAGCATGATATAGGGGATGAGATACATGATTTAAACTAGATGTAAAAATATGAAATATTTTGAGACATGTATATCAATCAAGACATGCACCTAATCCAACTAACCAAAACAAAACTTGTATTTTGAAAAGTGAAAGTGTGTGTGTGTGTTTTCTTGAGCCAACTTATCATAACCTTACTCTTTAACATACTAATTCTTACAATGGTTCTAGGTGACTACAAGATCTTTAAATTTGGGCTTCTCCATATGCAATATTGTATAGCTTGAATCCTTGATCCCGAATTGAGCCAACTTGAGTCAAAAATACCTTCCTTTAGGGAAGAAAACATCTTGAATCTTTAAAACCTTGAAACACACTTAAACATTAAAATATGATTAGTACAAATAACTATATATGTTTTGTAATCATCAAAACTCCAAAATCGGGTAATTGTAACCTTGGGCCAACAATCTCCCCCTTTCTGATGATGACAAAACCAATGTTCTAAAAAGCGATTTCAGTACGCGCGCGGTCCGGGAGCGCATAATGCTTAAAAGGTTTAAACGGTGATTAAACGGATTACACGTTTTATTATTATTTTAATATATAATAATATTATAATACTTAAAATATGCAAATATGAATTCTATAAACTCTAAAAAAATAACCATAAAAGATATAGCAAACATAACTTGAAAAATTAAATTGCTAGTACTAAAATTAAAAAGTAATAATGTCAATCAACTCAAAGTACATCAATGTACCTCCATTTAGAAAAGTAATAATGGATCGGGTTTGAGTTCAGTTACCTTAATGGGTTTGAATATTGAACTCATTTAGAAAATGATTGAATAACGTTTAAACGGACACTAATTAATCACCGATTAGACGCTTAATCGTCGCTTAAGCGAATTAATCGCCTGGCCGAGTAATTCGACCGCTTTCTTCAAGTTCTGTTCGGTTTCAGGCCGAAAACATTTAAGCGGCCGATTAATCGGCCGCTTAAACCTTTTTTTAGAACACTGGACAAAACATATGAGTTATTTAACAAAAGATGGAAAAAATGGGAAAGGAGCTTGGAAGCTCCCCCTCAAATCATGCTATATATATGAATGATACATGAATGAATTTTATAAAAAGTAAAAACAAAAACTTGGCATAAGAAAGAAATAATAATTCAAAACATATAGCTCAAAAGTAAACAAACAATAACTCAAAACACTCATATACCTCAAAAGTAAACAAACAATAACTCAAAACACATAACTCAAAACTCAAAATACATAACTCAAAACTTGAAATAATAAACTAACTTTTTCTCCCCCTTTTTGTCATACATCAAAAAGCGTAAACATTGTTAAAAAAATTTTCATGAATCCATAACACAAACATTCAATTCACCACAAATAAAAGAAAATCTAGTATAGTCTAGTGATTTTGTAAAAATATCGGCAAGTTGAAAATCGGTAGAAACATAATCAATTTCAATATCACCTTTCTTATAATGATCTCTAAGAAAGTGATACCGAATGTCAATGTGCTTAGTTTTACTCTGTTGATTTGTATTTTTAGTCATATGAATAGTACTAGTATTATCACAAAATATTTTAATATGGTCATAATGCAAATCATAGTCAAGGAGAGTGTTTCATCCAAAGGACTTGTGCACATAAGCCCCCGCCGCAACATACTCCGCCTCGGTGGTTGAGAGGGCTACTGGAATTTGTTTCTTGGAAGACCATGAAATAAGATAATTACCGAAAAATTGACATGTTTCACTTATACTCTTCCTATCCACTCTACAACCTGCATAGTCGGCATCCGAAAAACTCGTCATTGAAAATTGCCCGGTCTTCGGATACCACAAACCCATTTCAACTATGCCCTTAAGGTATCTAATAATGTGTAGCACCCTGTTCCCGGGATACGTACCCAGATACGTGTCCTAAAATTTTTTCAACCGTATTGCTCAATTTTCTTCCTGTATGTGTTCATGGGTTATGATTACTTATTTTATTGAGTATCAGATCTGGATTCTCAGACCTAGAGTAAGCCCTGACCCGGACCGGGAACCCGATACTAGCCTGTAGCCCGATTTGACTTTCTGATTTTGGCACCGTTGCCTGGGAGGGTAACGTTTTTATTGAAATCTGATTTTTATTGAAAATTTTTTAGAACTAAAACGAACTTTCTTCTTTGTTGCAGGTTATAGGGTAAGCAAAGCAAGAAAATAAGATTGCAGTAACATATAAGTGGTCTTGGGCCTCTGCTCTAAAAAGCAGAGACCAAGGGCCCTCTGATTTGCCGCGTTTCTCGGCCAAAGTCGCGGATCCGCGGCATAAAGGAGTTGACTACTAAATAGGTTTTTTGCAGGGCTGCTTGTTTTGCAAAAATATTATTTTCTGCAAACTTTATTTTTTATATGCCATCACATAAGCCTGCTAATAAATCAACAGTAAAATGTTTGTTGAAAAGTTAAAAAAATTGATTAGACGTTTGCATTTTAGGCACGTGTCTTTTCAATTCATTTTCTTTACTGTTGAAGAGTGCTAGAGCAAGGTACGTACGCATTGCATCTAGAATAGGGCTTATCTCTTGGTTGATTTACATCGCTTTGAGTGAATCTAATTTACATATCTTGTACACTTGCAAAGGGCACCACCCATTAACAAGATAAGGTGGGGATTTAATCACCCTTCCTTAGCCCAAAAATCAGATTCCAAGCACTTACTAACCCAAGCCTAACTAAAAATGAGTAGACGTTGGCCCTAGGGACATCTCGAACTCAATTAGGAGATTATCCTAAGGGGGAAAGGTGTTGAAATTTGACTCCTGCAAAATCAGTGTTTAGAAAAGGGATTAAGGGCCGAAAGCCCGAAGATTGGTGGTTATTTAATTAAGGAACGTCTTTGACGGAAAACCTCCCACCAATCTTGCCCTGACCTGGCTGATTAGCTTGTGGTCAAAGTCTGCATTAAACCTCCAATGGACAGTCTAACCAGTTAGGAGTCATCTAGGTCATAGGTCTACCCTAACTTAGTTTAGAATTTTTTCTTTTTTGTTTGTTTATTTGTTTGTTTTCTTTTTGTTTGTATTCTATTGTGTGATATGGCTTATAATAACAATTTTTTTAACTTCAATGATAATCCATATTACACACCGACTTCATTTTCGGATATTACCAACCTGATATATCATAACTTTAACCAACCTAGTGTGCCAGATTGGTCTTATCCGAATCAATATAACCCATGTCCCCAGTTTAATAACTATAATTTCCATAATAATTTCAACTCTTCACAGAGTCAGTGGGGATTCACCTCCCCCGAGCATAATTTTCAACCAACTTGTCCCCCCTATCCACCTAGTCCGCAATATTTCAAAATTCATACTCAGATCCACCAGTCCAAAATGAGTATGCGTGAGTCCAAACAAAAATCACAAACTCTGATGGACTCACAATTTCACTACCAATTCCAAGACAACACCTCTTCATCTTTTCAACAAGACAATGAACCAATCAACTATGAAAAGATGCTTGAAGCCATGACTCAGGCTCAAAATGCTCATAATCGTGACATAGATATGATGGTCGAATCTCTACGTTCTCACCGTTTGACCAGTTCTGATGTCACTAACCATTCTCTTAAAGCCGAAGAGTCATGTAGTTTTGGAAATCAAGATTCCATTTCAGAATAACCCTTTGAACTTGCCCAAACTACAAATTTTGAAAAAGATATTGACAGTTTAGCAAGTTATTCCTTTCCTGAAATAAAACTTGAGAATGACTATGATCCTGAACCCCAACATAGTGATTCAATTCTACTTCCTGATTCGATTATGACTCCGGTATCTTCACCTTTCAATTTTTTCCCGAGTCAACATTGGATCCTGTGCCTATTCATCATGAAATTGAATCACCCATCTTTGAGGATCATATTGAACTTGACCAATTATACAATTTTGAAAATCCTATTGACAAATTAGCAAGTTCTCATTTTTTTGATATTGAACTCAATGAGATATGTGACCTAGATTCTCAAATCTGTGATCCAGTTCAACTTTCTGAATCAATATTGACTCCTGTTTTGTTACCAAACTTGAGTAATATTTTAGAGTCAGTTTTGATTCTCCCACCTATCATTCTTGAACTTGAATCACCAACATTAAGTCACATTCTATTGTTGGAAAATAAATGTGGACTTGAGTTTCAACTCCTTGACTTGGACCCAATTCCTGAACCTATTTCGACTCCTGAACCTTTACTTGACTTAAGTCACCTTCTTGAGTCGGTATTAGTTCTTGTACTTCCTGAGTCTAAGTCAATCATTCTATCTTTTCACACTCCATTCGGGACGAGGTGGTTGACAAATTTGACTCTGAAATCAGTTATGGAATTTGGCAATTAGATGGGGTCAAATATTTAATAAAAATCCTTCATGGATTCATCATTTTAATAGGTTATATTAGAGTAATTTCTGGTGGGTTCCTCCGAGCCCCAAGAAAAGTTTGATTGGGCCGCATTTCGTGGACCAATCAGACCACCACCGGAACCACCACCTTAAGGTAACATTTTCCTTCCCTTTCGTCTTTTTCATGCATCTATGCATTAATTCATACATTGAGGACAATGCATGAGATAGGTGTGGGGGAGGGTCTAACATAACTTAGGTTTTTCTTTTTATTAAAATTTTTTTGGAAAATATTTGACTTATTTTTTGTAAGAAATTAAGTTAATTTTAAGGAATAGGAAAATCTAAATTAGGATTTCTTGTACTTGGTCAAAATAAGATTATTTGTTTGATTTTTAGAGTTAGGAAGATAATTTGTCAAAGTAATTTAGTCTTGATCTTTACCTTGATGAAATATGCACACTCATACACTTACACACTTAGGGTTCAAAAACAAAGATTCTTATGCCTTATAAAAAAAGAAAAAAAATACAAACAAATCTAATCATTGATTAGCTAGGTGCTTTGGCCTAAGCAAGCCTTAGTATTTATGCGAAAGATGATTAGATAAGTTTGAAAATATATATATATATTCTCTGATTAAGCTGGGTATTTGTGCCTAATAAAGCATAAGTATTCACGCCTAAAAGAGGTTCATATAATAAAATCCTTAGTTTTGTGGCCTTATTTGCTCGAGTCCTTAAGTCCTTGGGGTGTTTTCTCACCCGGTGCCCTAAGACCGTTTGGTTTGGGAGTCATCGATTAAAGGCTCGTTACATGGGCAGATTAGAAAGTCTAATAGAACTAAGGAATAATACCACCAAATATATATATATATATAAATAAATAAATAAGGCATAAGAGTTAGAGTTAATGAACCCTTAGTCAAAATTTTCACAGTCACAAGGTGCATATGACTTAGGGTAAAGTAATAGACTGGATGAGAAGTACAATTTGACTCTTACTTTGATTGATAACAAATTTTTGAATAGAGACTAAGTTTAGGAATGAAAAATTCAGTTTTCCTATAACTTATAGATTGCTTAGATCTTACAATTATATTTCAAATATTTTTCTCTTTCAAAATGCTTTTCGAAAATACTAACTCTTGGTTTCTCTTTTTATGGATTTTGTGGGTGCAATCCGCTGAAAACTCTCACGAGACAAAACTCGTCCTCTAGGGGAAACCTAGAGGTTTAACAGCTTGTTGCACATGCTCTGCAATCGCGTGACCTGCGAAAGTGGTCTAATAATCCTTAGTATAGTTTAGTTGTTTTGCTCGAGGACGAGCAAAAGATAGGTATGGGGGTGTGATTGGTCGCTAATGTTGCATATTTAATATCATATTTTCATACTTATTATAGAATAAAAGCTGCATTGTCCTAATTAATTGTTTAATTTATTTGCAGGCCCATTCCTTAAGGAGATGAAGAGAAATGAGCCCAAAAGCCCACCAAATTCTGAATTAAATCAGAATTAATTCGCACTCACTGAATCAGGGCAAAATCAAGAGGTTGAAAACCGGTTGAGAAGAATTCTCTCAGAATCGATCGGTTAAAGCCAAGAATCCAAGGCCATTTCATTACAATACTGGACTCAAACGAAGAAACCAACTGAAGATAAAAGCAGAAGGGAATACCAGGACGACCCACCAACAGGGTGGTGGCCACACCCTGGCCGCGAAAACGCGGCCAAAGCCGCGTTTTCGCGGCTTGGTTGGGGAGTTAGGGGGAGCATTTGCTCCCCCGATCTCCCCGGGATCCTGCACGTTGGGTTTTTGCCTATAAAAGGCAGTATTTGTACTGAAAAGGAGACGACCATGCAGAGATAGAATTAAGCCAAGTTTTCTATTTCTTAGTTTAGGTTTTTCTTTTCTTTTTATGTAACTTGTATGTAACCTTAGGTTAGATGATGATTCATGTAAGTAAGAGAGAGGCTGATGTTGAGAGTGACACCGATGTACCCTCCTCCTTTCTTCCATCGTTTCAAGAAATAAAAGGTAATATTTTTATGTTCTTCTTTACTTTCATTTTCTTTTCCCTCTTTCTAATTTACCTCCTTTGTTTTTGATGAGTTTGCAAGTGAAGCCAGAAGCATTAGTATAACGATGTTGTGTGAGTGCCAACGATAGTTCATGAAGACGTTCTCCTCCTCAAGATCCGTACCAATTCATTCTTGCTCAGCTTGATGATATAATGCGCACGGGGACTGAGCTCGATCGTATGGTCTATGCGTTGAACACCTCCGAATGCAAGGTAGAACATGCAAAGGTTTCCAGGTAAGTCATCAATCAACCTAGGTAAGTATTTCTTCACTCTTCTTTCTTTTTTTTCTTTTATTTCTTTAGTATAGATCACCACCTCTTCCAAATCATTCTTTTTCGACTCATTTGTACATAGTCACTTTCTTTGCCCTTTCTTTGTAAATAGTCATTCTCTATTTCTCTCCACCTTCTTCATCTCTCATTTTCTTTCTAACTTTAACATAACTTTCTTTTTCATTTTCATTTCTTTAAACAAAGAAGAATCTTCGTTTTATCTTTATTAAGATTTCAATAAAGAAACGTAAACGCTTCTATCACAACCCTCCTTGTGGACCACGACCCGCATAGCCACTTGCTATAGCGGTAAGAATTGAGCACTTGCACATCTTCATTCTAAATCTGAAATTCTTTATTTTTATGTGCAGGTTTTGCCTCAATCAACGTGTCCTAAAAATTTTTCAACCATATTGCTCAATTTTCTTCCTGTATGTGTTCATGGGTTATGATTACTCATTTTATTGAGTATCGATCTGGATTCTCAGACCTAGAGTAAGCCCTGACCCGGACCGGGAACCCGATACTAGCCTGTAGCCCGATTTAACTTTCTGCTAGTCCGATTTGATCAATTTTAGTTTCAGATACTATTTTTAATATTTTAAATTTTTCATAATTTTCTGAAATTTTTCGAAATTTTTCTGCAAAATCTCCAAAACCAGTGTCGGTCGGCATTTTAATTTTCAAACGGAATTGAATTTTTAAAAATAGCTTTCATATTACTTCTTAGAATTTCATTTTCTATCTAAATACATTTTTTGAGATTTTTTAAAATTTATCAAAATTTTATCGATTCTGGTGTTGGCCGGTATCGCCGGAAGGTTCCAGGATTTTTAATTTGAAAATTTCATTAAATTCTCAAATCTGATTTCACCAAGCATTTTAAAATAATATTTGCTATTTTTGAGAATTTTTCGGAACGTTTCTGAAACGGTCGAATTTTCGCCCCATTTAAATAATAATATTATTTACCGACAATTTCTTTTCTTACTTTTCCTTCTCTATTCCCCCACTTTGTACTTCCAAAAATTATAATAAATAAATTAGTTAATACCAAAAATTTTAAACTATTTTATTTTCTTATTTTCTTATATTTTCTTTTCTTTCTTTTTCTTTTCTTCCCTTTGATTTTCCCCCACAACTAATGCACAGCCGCCCGCCGCCCGCCACCTGCAGCAGTAGGGCTGCTGCCGCAGCCCTATCACCCCCCCTAATTCATCATTCCATTCCTTTCTCCTTCTCTATTAAACCTCCACTTCCTTTTCATTTCATTTCAAAAAATTCAAAAAAAACCATTTCATCTCCTTCAACAAAACAACCCAACTCACGCATCCTTCATCACCGCCGCCTCCACCATCACCACCGCCGCCATCGGCCACTCCTAGGCCGGCCAACCAACTCCCCCACTCTCCCTCTTCACTCCACCACCTCCATCAACCTCCAACAACCCTCCACCACCTCTAATTTCACCAAAACCCACCTCCATCACCACCATTTCTCCTCCAAAATTCACCCACATCTCCACCAAATTCTCCACTTCCACCACCCCATCATCATCTCCTCCTCCTCCTATAACTCCCCACCACCTCCAATCATCACCACAATCACCACCACTCCTCCTCCCTACTCCATCCCTGGGCCACGCGCGCCGCCCGCCCTTCCCGGCGCCACCGCTGCCGCCAGGCCGCCGGCGCCAGTTACCGACCGACGGCCACCTCCCCTCCCTCTCTTTTTTCTTTCTTTCTTCTTCATTTCTTTCTTTCTTTTCTCTTTCTTTT
The DNA here is from genome assembly GCA_038442645.1 of Agave tequilana. NCBI lineage: Eukaryota > Viridiplantae > Streptophyta > Magnoliopsida > Asparagales > Asparagaceae > Agave > Agave tequilana. The sequence continues at coordinate 76,726 of JAVJIF010029832.1, read as the reverse complement.
CCCTAATAAACACCCACTTTTCCTACATTCCCTAAATACCCCCACCCCATTCCCAATTTACTTCCATATATTTACATCAATACCCTTCTCCTTTTAATTCCAAATTATTTCTAAAAACACCACATTTCTCTCTCTTTCTCTCTCTCTCTCTTTCTCCTTCCTACAACCTTCTCTCTCGTCTCTCTCTCCTCTCTCATTCCCTCTCTAATATTTATATAAATATTTATAATTATATATTTTAATATACAACTATGGGCTAGAGGCTTGCTGTACGGTTCGCTGATTTCCCAGATTTTTAACCGGTATTTCATCCCAGTTTCAGCCGAGTGCTTATTATTAATTTAAAATAATTACTCTTATATTTATAACATGATATTGATATGTGGATGTTTTAACATGCTATATTTGATACCGATATCTTTCATGCTATATTTCACACATAATACCGGACACCGGTATTTGCCATGCTATATTTGACACCGACACTTGCCATGCTATATTTGACACCGATAATTGCCATGCTATATTTGACACTGATATTTGCCATGCTATATTTGACACCGATACTTGCCATGCTATATTTGACACCGATAATTGTCATGCTATATTTGACACCGATACTTGTCATGCTATACTTGACCCGTGATATCTGACGCCGGCACTCGGTATTTACACCAGTACTCAGTATTTACACCGACACTTGGCACGTTACACTTGATATATTATTTATGACTCCGGCACTCAGTATTTACATCGGCACTCGATATATAGACCCGGTACTTGATATGTCATACTTGACACCTGACCCTAACACCCGGTATATAATATGCTTTCATGTGGTACAAATACCTTGACTTGACATCGTGACCCTTGACCGGACACTACCACCCCTGATACCTGTATAATATGACATATTCATGACTATCACTTTTACGGGGACTTGGCATGACTATTATATTATTACCAGATATTTGGTACTCCTGTACTCCGGTATACTTAAACCCCTGAAATAGGGAGGCTCTTGACATTACTCCTGATATTATACTCATGTTGACCCCCGTAATAGGATAACCATAGATATTGGACTTTGTGAATACCCTGTGGACTTTATTATTTGACACTCAACACTATATTTAAACAACTTACACCAGGATGGGGAAAATTGATGGGTATCGATATAACTTCTGTGTTTATGGTGGCCATACATATGTTGTACAACTATTCCTGTTGGATTCGACCTGGAGGCCACCAGGCGTTTTCGAAGGGTGTACTGGCACCCCTACCCCCTTGCCTGCCCGCCGGGTATGCTATAATCCCCTGGGTATATCCTGTGGGGAACAGTGATACTCTATTCCTGTTCGGGCGTATACTAAGACCTTCGGGCATATAGCAAGTCCCGGTGCCTAGCGGTACGTTCCGGCTAAATATCGGATACTCCTGAACCTTTGTCCCGGGCATGCACGGGACCCATTCTAAACATGGTTCATCGTTCCCCATCAATTTCCAATAACCAACCTCGCTTGACTTGTATGCGGAAGTATATGGCACCGGTCATATACCGAAACATACAAATTGAATGAGTCTTAATAATAATTTGATAATTGACTTAATGTTACATGAATTTTGTTACTTGCTATTTACGGTAGTTACTCCTTACTTGATAATTTGATTACATGACGTTTAACCTGCTACACTTGCTTTTATTTCATGCCACATAAATTCTAATGTTATTTTCATATTTCACTATTTATTGTGATTATTCCATACTTATTGATTTAGGTACATCATACTTGGCATGATGCACTTGCTATTATTCGTACTTATCATTTGGGTTCTTCTTGCACTCGCTGGGTTACCCACTAACAACCTTGGATTTGCATGTCCAGATTTAGCAACTTGGACCGAGGTGAACCCATCAGCTGAGGACCAGGCCTACTTTGAGGAGCAGGCGGAGCAGCCGTAGTCTCTTCCTGTCTTTCCCCGCTCGCGAGATTCCCTTTCCAGCTCGTGAGTTATTATCTTTTGTACCCTGTATAGTCTACTTTTGTACTATCCAGTGATGTAATATTGATGTAATATTATGTCACTATTTGTGATGACTAAGTACTTGTACTATTTTATGTTGGAATGTATAATTCCACGTATTTTCGCACTCTGATACATGTGTTGTGTTGTATTGATGCTTAGTGTACATACGTGATGGTACCATCGCCCTGCGTATGTATGTCACAGTGGCGTCTCCGTACCCGCCAGGATCGGGGCGCCACATAATGCGTTTTACCGCAATCAAATGGGACTCTTTAGGACACGATTAAAATCGACCACAAAGACATACACAAAACATAATGTCCGGCTACTAGCCGTTAAATACAACAAGCTACCAATCATGCTACGATAGAGTTTAATGTCTACATTTGTACCTTGTTCATCCTTGTCAAGTTTTGTGGTGGTAGCCATGGGAGTTTTGCTTGTCTTAACCCCTTCAAACCCAAATTTCTTGATAAGTTCTTTCGTGTACTTGACTTGATTGATAAAAAACCCATCCTTTCTTTGCTTGATTTGGAGACCAAAGAAGTAGTTAAGCTCGCCCATCAAAGACATCTCAAATTCCTCCTTCATGCATGATTCAAAAATTTTACAAATATTTTCATTAGTAGAACCAAATATAATATCATCAACATATATTTGAACTATAAGTATATCATTTTCAATATGTTTGGTAAACAAAGTATTATCTATTTTTCCTTTATTAAAACCATTCGAAATAAGAAATGAAGAAAGTCTTTCATACCAAGCCCTAGGGGCTTGTTTTAAACCATAAAGAGCTTTGTCTAGTTTGAAAACAAAATTCAGATGTGTAGGATCAACAAACCCGGGGGTTGTTCAACATACACCTCTTCAATAAATCAATTTAAGAAAGCACTTTTTACATCCATTTGAAAAATTTTAAAATCTTTATATGAAGCAAATGCAAGTGTCATCCGTATGGCTTCAAGCCGTGCTACGGGTGCAAAAGTTTCCTCAAAATCGATACCTTCGACTTGAGTGTAACATTGGGCCACTAACCTAGCTTTATTTCTAACAATATTACCCGACTCATCCAACTTGTTCTTAAAGATCCACTTAGTACCAATTGTTGGTCTATCGTGGGGCCTAGGAATAAGATGCCAAACTTGGTTGTGCTCGAATTGATTGAGCTCCTCTTGCATGGCAAGCAACCAATATGAGTCGCCCTCGGCTTCAAGGATGTTCTTTGGTTCAAAATGAGAAATAAATGCATAGTGCCCACAAAGATCATGAGGTTTAGATCGAGTAGTTACCCCTTTTGATACTTCACCTATAATAAGATCCTTGGAATGATGTGGAGTGAATCTCTAATCTTTTGGAAGTGGTTGAGTTGTCTCCACTTCAACTTCTTGAACTTGATTTTCCTCATCAACCTTTGGCTTGTCTTCAAGAGTAGGTGAGTCCTTCAAAGTAACTTTCTCCATGTCTTCATTTAGGGAATCTATTTCTATAACATTCTCAACAAACACATTAGATTCCTCAAACTTTACATGTATGGATTCTTCAATAGTCAAGGATGACTTATTAAAAACTCTATAAGCTTTACTAGTGTTAGAGTAACCAACAAAAAATGCGTCATATGATTTTGCATCAAATTTATCTAAATTATCTTTAGTATTTAAAACAAAACATTTACAACTAAAAACTTTAAAGTATGAAACATTAAGTTTTCTTGAATAATAAATCTCAAAAGATGTTTTAGAAGTGTTTTTGCATAAGAAAACCCTATTTGATATGTAGCAAGATGTGTTAACGGCCTTGGCCCATAGATAATGAGGGAAACTGTACTCATTTATCATTGTCCTAGCCATCTCTTGTAATGTACGATTTTTTCTCTCAACGACCCCATTTTATTGTGAAGTTCTAGGACAAGATAGTTCATGCTTAATTCCATGTTCTTCACAAAAAGTGGTAAAGAGTTGGTTATTGAATTCACCACCTCTATCACTTCTTATTCTTAAAATAGAAGAATCTTTTTCCTTTTCAACTCTTTTCTTAAAGGCTTGAAAATATGAAATGGCTTGATTTTATGTTCTAAAAAGAAAACCCAAGTAAACGAGAGAAATCATCAACTATAACGAAAACAAAACGATTCCCACTTAGACTTTTGGCTTGTGTAGGACCAAACAAATCCATATGGATCAACTCCAAAGGTCGTGATGTCATGATATCCTTGATTGATTTGAAAGAGGACTTGGTTTATTTTTCAAGTTGGCACGCATCGCAAATGCGGTCCTTTTCAAATTTCAAGTAAAGAATACCTTTCACCATTTTCTTGTTGTTTAATCTAGATAGATGGTCAAAAGAAATGTGGCCTAATCTCCTATGCCACAACCAAGAGTCATCATCGAGGGCATTCAAACAAGTAGCATTGCATAGCATTTTAAACATATCAATCATGTATACATTGTTTTCATGAAATTTAGAAAATATATATGTATTGGATTGTCTATCAATAACACTACATGCTAGGTCATCAAAAATAACATTAAAACCTTTATCACAAAGTTGACTAACACTCAAGAGATTATTCTTGAGGCATCAACTAAAATAATATTTTCTATTAAAGGAGATGTACCAAGTTTAACATTGCCAATACCAATAATTTTTCCTTTGGCGTTATCTCCGAAGGTGACGGTACCACCTTCATGGTATCTTGATAGGGTTGCGAAGTTGTTGATATCTCAAGTCATGTGCCTTGAGCAACCACTATCAAGATACCACCACTCCTTACGTGGTTGGGCTTTGGAATGTACCTACATCATTTAACAAATTTGTTGAGTTTGGTACCCAAACTTTCTTAGGTCCTTGAATGTTAGTATTCCGAACCCAAACATGATTATGAGATGTATTAATCCTATCATAGCAAAATTTAACCAAATGACCTTACGGCCACAATATGTGCATGCATAAACCTTACCATACATGAATGCATGATGAGTGTGTGGAGTGTGGGCATGTTTAGGGTGCTTAGCATGATGTAAAGGTTGTGATTTATGAACATGAGTATGAGTAGCATGTGATTGTTTCTTTGGGACATGTTTCTTAGGAAACATAGCGTCTAGTCTAGTTTTTTCAAATTCACATTTCTTCAAAACTACTCCTAATGAATCAATTTTCTTCTTTAGCAAGGAAATCTCGTTTTCATCAATTTGTGAAAATTTACCTTTGCAAGAAATTTTATAGTCATCAAAATTCTTTTGAGTAGAAGTGATTGTTGAAAACAATTCATCTTTTTCTTTTGTGAGAATGAAAACTTTGTGGTTGAGTGATTCATTTTCCTTTTTCATTTTTAAGTAATTCTTTTTGAGAAAATCATAGTTATGAGATAGTTCTTCAAAAGCTTCTCCTAATTCATCTATAGATAGTTCACAATCTTCAATAGATGTATCGGGAGTTACCTTGATTGTGCTCTCATTAGCCATGAAGCACATGTTGGCGGTATCGACTTCCTCATCGGATTCACTCTCCGAATCTCAAGTAACCTTTAAAACTTTCTTTTTGTATGGCTTCTTGGAGGTGAAGGGTTTGCCTTTGTTTTCCGGATATTTCGCAACAATGTGACCCGGCTTCCGGCAATTGAAGCAAATGATTTTCTTCTCTTCTTTACCTTGCCATCTCCTTCTATTTTGAAATTTAGCCTTGTTGTACATTCTCCGAACGTTCTTTACAAGAAGAGAAAGATCTTCATCATCCTCTTCTTCATTGTCTTCGTCAGAGTAGGTGGAAGAGCTCTTGAAGGCGATTGCTTTCTTCTTGGGAGGAGCCATCTCCTCTCTTATTTTTCTTTCCATCTCATGGGTCTTGAGATTCCCAATGAGACCGATGAGCTCCATCTCTTCCTTGTCATTGAGCTCCTTCAAAGTTGTGGCTTTGACTTCCCAAGATGGAGGGAGTGCACGGATGATCTTCCTCACTTTTTGTCATTGTCAATGCCGTCACCTAAAGAAGAAAGACCATTAGTAATCTTTGTAAACTTAGTAACCATATCATCTATGGTTTCATTCTCTTGCATGAAAAAATTTTCATATTGGGAACGAAGAAGGTCGATTTTGGCCCTCTTTACTTGTGAGGTTCCCTCATGAGTGACTAATAAGTGAGTCCAAATCTCATAAGCCGACTTGCAATGAATGACTCTAGAAATATCATCGTCATTAAGAGCTTGAATAAGGCACGGTGTGCCCTAGCATTAACGTCAAACTCTTTCGTGGTAATATCGGACCAAGTGTCCTCATCACCAAGGGGTGCATTAAAAGTTTTGGTCACTGCCTTTGCAACCCGGCTCCCTAAGGATTATAAAAACACGGTCATCTTAACCTTCCATATGGGAAAGTTAAGGCCATCAAACTTGGGTGAGGTCTTAATACCTTCGACCATTTTTACTAAGTGTATGAGGATGAAAAAAACTAAATAGAGTGATTAGCAATATAGGATCTCTCTAAGGTTGTTAAGCCAAGAGCTTAGAGACTAAAGCTCTGATACCAATTGAAAAACACCTAGAGGGGGGTGAATAGGTGTTAATGCTAATTTAGTGATCTTTTTAAACAAGTAAGAATGAATGATGCAAACGGTCACTCAAAATAAGAAATTGAAACCGAATTCTCCGTGAAGGGCTCTAGAACTTCTCCTCTTTGATTCCTCTAGATTATGAGTTGAGGCACTAATTGCTTTCTTGTTGAGATGAGTAAAGACCGAAAAATACAAGTCAATGAAATGATTGAAATAATGAAGTGCAAGCAAGAGGTATCACAAGATAGAAATGTAAAGCAATGAAAAGCAATAAGAAAACCAATCACAAACACAAGTAATTTGTTTCGAGGTTCGAGCCACTGCTCTACGTCCCCGCTTCTACCACCGTGAAGGATTTCCACTAAATCCACAAAGAAATTTTCACACCGGAACCTTTACACCCAAGGGGATTACAATTAGTCTACACAAGACCGGAGTACCCAACTCCCACCAATCCAACCTCTACAAAAGAGGGATCTCAACACAAGAAAAGACAAGTCACTTGGTGATAAAAAGATCACAAACTCTCTCTTACAACTTCTTATAGAGTGGAGATGATTTTTTGGCTCAAGAAGTAAAGTGAGAAAATTTCAGTTGTAAAGAAGTAAAAAGAGCTTGGAAAACAACTGAAAACTTAAACCAAGAAAGCGCTTTAGAGAATGAAAGCTTGAAAACTTTTCTTTTCTTTTGAAACTTAAAAACAATAGGGATTTTTCTTGTATTCAATAAAGGACCAATGACATCTATCTATAGGGATTTGATAAGAGCATTTCATCATTTAATCTAGGTCAATAGGTTAGATTATAGCCACAAGAAAATCAGAGATAGCTGAAAGAAACATCAAAATCAAACTAGAAAACAGATTCCAAGAAACTAGTCGTTGGGGGCTGCTTGCGGCTGTCGGTCGACCGGGCCGGTTGACCGGCAGTCTATATGGAAAAAGAGCCATTGGACTCGGTCGACCGGTCGGTCGACCGCAGGCTAAACAAAAAGAATTGTTTGATCTGTCGGTCCACTGGCCCGGTCGACAGACAAAACCCGAGAGCAAGGGTCTGTCAGTCGGTCGACCGGCCCGGTCGACCGGCAGACGTGCACAAACGTGCACGCCAATGCCACAAGGCCCGGTCGACTGGTTCGGTCGACCGATCTGGCCTGAAATAGATCTGGTCGACCGCCCGATCGACCGTTAGGCCTGCAACAGATTTATTTTGGAAATATTTTTAGACTTTGAAGAATTTTTAAAATATTTCTAAATGGTTTGTTGTTTAAGTAGCATTCTATAGGGGATGAGATACATGATTTAAACTAGATGTAAAAATATGAAATATTTTGAGACATGTATATCAATCAAGACATGCACCTAATCCAACTAACAAAAAAAACTAGTATTTTGAAAAGTGAAAGTGTGTGTGTGTTTTCTTGAGCCAACTTATCATAACCTTACTCTTTAACATACTAATTCTTACAAAGGTTCTAGGTGACTACAAGATTTTCAAATTTGGGCTTCTATATGCAATGTTGTATAGCTTAAATCCTTGATCCCGAATTGAGTCAACTTGAGTCAAAAATACCTTCATTTAGGGAAGAAAATATCTTGAATCCTTAGAACCCTGAAACACACTTAAACACTAAAACATGATTAGTACAAATAACTATAAATGTTTTGTAATCATCAAAACTCAAAAACCGGGTGATTGTAACCTTGGGCCAACAGCAATAAATTTACATTGCTAATTGACTCGTGGAATGACCTTTCATCCTTGTTTCTCCTAGTTTTTGTGTTGCAGCCTTGTAAGCTTCTCACGAAATTATTAATAAACTCAAAGAAACTAATCTTGACATTGATACACCAGATATTGATCAGCTGCTTAACAAGCACAAATTTACATTACTCATTGACCCGTGAAATGACCTTTCATCTTATTTGTTCCTACTTTTCGTGTTGCAGGCTTCTCGTGAAATTGCTGATAAACTTGAAGAAACTAATCTTGACACTGATACACCAAATATTGGTGATCAGCTGGTTAACAAGCACAAATTTACATTACTCATTGACCAGTGAAATGACCTTTCATCTTATTTGCTCCAACTTTTCGTGTTGCAAGCTTGTTATGAAATTACTGATAAACTCAAAGAATCTAATCCTGACATTGATATACCAGATATTGGTGATCAGCTGGTTGGTTGATGTGAACTACTCAGATAAGCATATCAAAGAACTACCCAAATTTGCTCTTGAAGTAAGGATTTAGTTTTAGTAGAAGAGTGTCCGTATAACTACGATGTAGGTACTAACTTGGTTCATTCTTTTAATTATTTGCTCTAACATTATTATCCAATTTGCATCTCATGCATCTTTAATATCTAAAATTTTTCTAATTGTTTTCATTCCTTATTTTCCTAACACACACACGCACGCGCGCGCGCGCACACACACACAAACACAGAGAGAGAGAGAGAGAGGGACCATATAGGAATATAAATGGCAATTGAAGAATAATTGACGTGCATCGCATAATACACAAGCATCTTCCTGAAAAATGTTGAACTGGCATAACCTGCTTTTAGTTGGCTACCTATCTGACAGTGCTCTCAGCAAGCAAGCTACCATCTTGGGGCTATGTGAACGGAACCAAACTGCCCTGTAATACTCAATTTGGCTAGCTTGAGTTCTTGTTGCATTCCAGGCTAAGAGAATGTGATGAAGTTACTTGGGGGAGTGAGTGATGTATCAGTTGTATCAGATGTATCAGTTTCAGCTATTGTTGCAACAGCAGTGACATCAGTCCAAATTGGAGCCAATTCTGGGGTCCAGTTTCCATCTTGCAATAGCTTGTGCTAATTGTCCAATGAGAATAATCAGGTTGAACAGAAATATTCTGCAGTAGATCAAATATGCTATCTCCTTTAAGCCTGGGTCAAACCAGAGATAGATGGACAGTCCATTTGCAATTTTATTCCTCATATACATTTTAGTTTTTTTTTCTTTTAGATATTAGGAATTTCCAAGTGCCTAAATTCATAGGAGAGGAGGAGGCTGTCCAAAAGGACTCCTTTGCCATGTAAGTCTTGTTCATCCAATCTGCCCAGACTGAATCTGAAGTGAGAAATCTCCCTACCAATTTTAGACCAGGTGTAGAGCAGAGATCTTCAACTTTTCTTGATATCCAATCCTCCTTTTAGGCATAGTGATATCCTTCCAGCTTCATGCATGCATCCTATCTTCCATAGAAAGTTAGCATAATTTCTTTCTAATTCCCTATTGACAATCAGGGATGGACCCACATGGTGTCTGTGTCCAGTGCAGACAGACGCCCACACTGAATTTTACAAAAGCTATAATAGTTTATATTGAATCTTATATGATACTGGCATAGAATAAATATATTTTGTTAATTGAAACAACAAATATGAAGCCTAGCACTCATGTGGTAAGGTTTGAAATTTGATTTTGGAAGGTCCAAAGGTCCAATTCTTTGTTACCCTTTTATTCCCATTTTTATTTTTAATTTTTGGTTATTGCAATTACACAACAAATTAAAATGATTCAATTGTTGACTCTCTACTAATTTATTATGTATTCATGAGTTTCTGCGACAAGTTTAAGTGTAATGCTCGAACCATTATGGTACAATTTTCCTTGGAAATGGTATATTTTACATAGACTATTTAACTTCCTCCACATTTTCTGAAAATGAATCTATATATTTTGTTACGAAAAATATCACTTGAAGAACCGTTTTGTTTAGTCATTATCAGTGGTAATTTGCCCAAAATTGATAGTTTAACTTGCTTTCATTAAGCTACCTTGGCCAATAAGATTGCTCTATGTTGTTGAAAACAAGTCACCCCGACTAGCTCACCAGTACCCACACGAGCACAAACTCTACAAACTCCCACCACTTCAGAAAATTTGACTCAATATTTCACAGAGACATTTCATGTTGTGAAAAAAGTATTTAATTTGTAATATTTCATCAGGTATCTGGGTCTACATAATTGGCAAGTCAATGTGTGCCGTGGAGCTACAAATATTTTAGCTGATGACCTCCTTTCGAATAAAACCCTTCGAGAAACCATTCATCATATATTCGAGTCAACAACCAGTGCTACGAAGAATGTTGGAAGCCTGTATACGTTTAAGGTATAAGGCAAGTCATTCATGGTTCATTCTTCTTAACTGTATGTGTTTGTATGAGTCTCTCAACTTTATCCCTGCTTTCAGATATGGAATCTTCTCCATCATGTGCCTCCTAAAATTCCATCACCAACACTTTCTGTTGCTTCTAAAGTTGAACCCAAGCAGGCACCTCCTGTCAGCATTGTTTGGATGTGAAGGTAGGTAATGTAAAAGAAGCTGATGCTGCGAGCGAAGGAAATACAGTTAACAAGATGATGCAAGCTTTGGAGAAGAAGTTTGTGAAAAACACCAATCAATCTGAAGTTATACCTGAATCAATGATTACCAAAGAGACGATATCACTGGAGAGTACTCAAGTGCCTAAAGAGAGCCAGAAAAAAGTTGCTTGTTGGAGAGGAAGGTAGTTTATCTGCTTCTCTCCTATGGTATCACTCCTTTTCCTATTTATTTTTTTCCGTTGACTGGTGGTCTAATTACTCAACTTCTAGGAATGTGCAATCAATGGTGGTGTACTCTTTACATTTTATGTTATGTTCATAGATTTGTTCCTTAAAGAAAAAACTATGTTCAATCATTTGTAATATTTACCTTCTCATGCAGGAAAGAAGAAAAAGAAGAAAAAGACACAAGTACCTAGGAGTGAATAGTTTGTTATCTTATTTAATATTATTTGCATTGTTTATACCTCTCATAATGTGGAAATCATAATTGCCTTATATGCATGCCTTTTTTCTCAACCGCAGTTGCAGATATACAATGGAGAGTCTTTCAAGATATTAGCGCTAAAAACTATACTGGAATGCCTCCAGGACCTTCAGCTTATAACCCTTTATGGGGGTGGGGCAATGCCAATGGGGTTTGATGGTTTTATGGCACCTTTTGGTGGTGGCATGCCCTTATATAGGTTATGCACCAAGTCCTTTTGATGTTCCTTTTGGCGGAATGTTGCCAATGGATCCATTTAAGACCCTCATCTCGAAGACATCCTGAAATATAAGTTTCCGAGAAAGTTTTTGATTCCAACCTTTGACTGCTACTTTGGGGTCAGCGAACCCATCCCACACGTTAGATATTTCTGAGACAATATGGTGGTCTATTCTCTCAATGATTCACTCGTGTGCATCACTTTTTTGTCCAGTCTGAAATGTGTGGCATTTGATTGATTATACTCTCTGTCGCCAGGCTCTCTCCGTAATTTCGAAGAGGTAACTAAAGTGTTTCTCACACAATGCACCTCTCGTCAAAAATTCAAGAAGAATAACCACCACTTTCTCTCTTTCAAAATGAGACAAGGTGACACCCTCACGTCTTACATCGGCTTCTTCCAAAGTCAACTCGCCAAGATCCACAACTGCAGTGAGAACGTCTCTGCACTCACGTTCATCAGCGGGTTGCAAGTTTCTCACCCAATGTACAACATCTTCTTAAGCACAATGTCACACGAATGGAGCAACATTTTGAAAAACACCTAGAGGGGGGTGAATAGGTGTAATTGCTAATCTAATGATCTTTTTAAAACTAAGTATGATGAATGATGCAACGATCTATCAAAACAAGACTAAGAGCCGAATACCCCATGAAGGGTTCTGAACTCCTTCCTCCGGCTTCCCCTTGAAATGGGTTAGAGGTGCGCAATGCAACCTTGTTGTATGAGATTTGATCGATCAAGGCAAAGTATGATGGATGAATAGTGAGATACACACAATATATCACAAGTATCATAAGCTTGAAGTAATAGCACAAAGAAAGAAACAAGATCACAAGCAAGTAATTGAAAACAATAGAGTGCAAGAGAAATTAAAAGCAAGAATTGACACAAGGCAATCGCAAACACAAGATATTTGTTTCGAGGTTCGAGCCACCGCTCTACTCCCCGCCTTCACCTCCGTGAAGGGTTCCACTATCCACCGAGGACGCTTACAACGGTCTACCGAAGACCCGAGCACCGAGCTCCACAACTTACAAGACCTCTACCGAAGAGGTGTCTCCACAAGAACAAGAAGAACAAGAACAAGAGTGATCACAACAAGATCACCAAACTCTTTTACAACACTCTCACTCTTTTTACAACTTCACTATAGAATGAGTTAGGAATTTTTGGCTCTATGAAGTGTAGTGAGAAAACCTCAGTTGTAGAGTGATATTAGCTATCAAACACAACTGAAAAACTAGCTCAAAAAGAATTGGAAATGAAAGCCTTAAACAATTTTTTTTCTCTTTTGAAAATAATGAAAACTTGAGGATTTTTCTTAGTAACATGTAAGAGACCCATCTCCTCTATTTATAGGAGGAATAGGTTAAAAACAATTTATTTTCACCTTATTTGCCCTGAAAAAGATCTGTAAAACCCTGAAAAAGTCTGCCAAAAAACAGTCCAAAAAACAGATTTCAGAATTGCACAAAAGAGGAAAGAGCCGTTGGGGCTCTGCAGGCTTGGCGGTCGACCGGTCCGGTCGGCCGTCCGCCTAGGTGGCAGTAGCCGTTGGGCTCCGGTCGACCGACCTATAAATAGAAACACAGGTTTCTGAAGGCGGTCGACCGGCCGGTCGACCCAGAAAACCCGAGAGTGACCTGCTTTCAGTCGGTCGACCGGGGCGGTCGGCCGACAGACGTGCACAAGCGTGCACGTCCTGATACTGGCGCCGGTCGACCGGGCCGGTCGGCCGGTTTCGCCTGAAACAGAAAAACAGCAGCAGTTCTGAATTTTGGGAATTTTTGTAAAAATGTTTTGAAGTAAGGAAGGCTAAGTAATATGCTGGAAAGCGTATACATACATGATCTAAACATGATATTTATATTTGTAAAACTTAGGGTCATGTATATATATACTAAGGCATGAAACTAAAGTTTTGACCATAAAAACTTGAATACAAAAACATGTGTGTGTATCATAGAGCCAATTTCGAAAACTCAAACTTTAACAAACTATTTCTTACATTTGTTCTAAGTACTACAAGTGCTTCAAGAGGGCTTCATCATGTGATCTTCAAAACTTGATTCTTCAGCCCAAATTGAGTTGACTTGAGTCCAAAACACCTTCCTTTAGGGAAGAAACCATCTACTTGAGTTAGAACCCTGAAACACACTAAAACAATAAACATGATTAGTACAAATAACTTATATGTTTTGTAATCATCAAAATACACTAAAAACGGGTGATTGTAACCTTGGGCCAACAATCTCCCCCTTTTTGATGATGACAAAACATACAAGTTATTTAAACAATAATGGAAGAAGGGCTTGGAAAGCTCCCCCTCAAATAATGCTATGTATAAAGAATGACTGTGAGAAGCTAAATACATAATGCATTGAAAACATAATAGTTTTGTCAAAAACTCTAACAAACAAACAAGCAATAAACAAACAACTCTTTTTCTTTTTATTAATGCACAAACTCAACTTTTCTCCCCCTTTTTGTCATACATCAAAAAGGGTTAAAACAAAACACATAAAGAGAAATTCATTTTTAAGAATCCATAATGCAAACATTCAACTCACCACAAATAAAAGAAAATCTAGCATAGTCTAATGGTTTAGTAAAAATATCGGCAAGTTGAAAATCGGTAGAAACATAATCAATATCGATATCACCTTTCTCATAGTGATCTCTAAGAAAGTGATACCTAATGTCTATGTGTTTGGTTTTACTATATTGATTTGCATTCTTTATCATGTGAATTGTACTAGTATTATCACAAAATATTTTAACATGATCAAAGTGTAAATCATAATCGAGGAGAGTATGTTTCATCCAAAGAACTTGTGCACAACAAGCTCCGGCTACAACATACTCCGCCTCGGCGGTTGATAGGGCTACCGAATTTTGCTTTTTGGAAGACCAAGATACAAGACAATTACCTAGGAATTGACATGTTCCACTTGTGCTCTTCCTATCTACCCTACAACCCGCATAGTCGGCATCCGAAAAACTCGTCATTGTAAATTGTCCGGTTTTCGGATACCACAAACCCATTTCAATAGTGCCCTTAAGGTATCTAATTATGCGTTTAACCGCAATTATGTGAGACTCTTTAGGACAAGATTGAAAACGTACACAAAGACAAACGGAAAACATAATATCCGGCCTACTAGCCGTCAAATACAACAAACTATCTATCATGCTTCTATAAAGTTTAATGTCTACACTTTTACCTTGTTCATCCTTATCAAGCTTTGTGGTGGTTGTCATGGGAGTTTTGCTTACTTTAGATCCTTCAAGCCCGAACCTTTTGATTAGTTCCTTTGTGTACTTGGCTTGATTGATGAAGATCCCATCCTTCCTTTGCTTGATTTGGAGTCCAAGGAAATAGTTGAGCTCCCCCATCATAGACATTTCAAATTCATCCTTCATGCATGATTCAAAAGCTTGGCAAAGAGATTCATTAGTAGACCCAAAAATAATGTCATCAACATATATTTGCACAATAAGAATATCATTTTTAACATGTTTAGTAAACAATGTGGTGTCAATTTTACCTTTCTTAAAACCATTTGAAATTAAAAATGAAGAAAGTCTTTCATACCAAGCCCTAGGGGCTTGTTTTAAACCATAAAGAGCTTTATCTAATTTAAACACAAAATCCGGATGTGTAGGATCAACAAACCCGGGGGGTTGTTCAACATACACCTCCTCTTCAATAAAACCATTTAGAAAAGCACTTTTAACATCCATTTGAAATAATTTAAAATCTTTATATGAGGCAAATGCTAGTATCATCCGTATGGCTTCAAGCCGTGCTACGGGTGCAAAGGTTTCTTCAAAATTGATTCCTTCGATTTGAGTGTAACCTTGGGCCACTAACCTAGCTTTGTTTCTAACTACATTACCCGATTCATCCAACTTGTTCTTAAAGATCCACTTAGTACCAATTGTTGGTCTATCGTGGGGCCTAGGAACAAGGTGCCAAACTTGGTTGCGCTCAAATTGATTGAGCTCCTCTTGCATGGCTAGCAACCAATATGAATCGGCCTCGGCTTCGAGGACATTTTTGGGTTCAACATGAGAAATAAATGCATAATGACCACAATAATCATGAAGTTTAGAGCGAGTGGTTACCCCTTTTGATACTTCACCTATGACGAGGTCCTTGGGATGATGAGGATTGTATCTCCAATCCTTTAGAAGTTGTTGAGTAGGCTCCACTACATTTGATTGATTTTCATTTTCCTTGAGCCTCTTCTACTTTAGCTTCACTTCCTTCATCATCCTTTGGCTTATCTCCCATAGTATGTGTATCCTCCAAGGTCACTTTCTCCAAGCCTTCATCCAATGCATCTATTTCTACAACATTCTTAACAAACAAGTTAGATTCTTCAAACTTAACATGTATAGATTCCTCAATAGTCAAAGATGATCTATTGAAGACTCTATAAGCCTTGCTAGTACTAGAATAACCCACAAAAATAGCCTCATAAGATCTAGCATCAAATTTTCCTAAATTATCTTTTGTATTTAAAACAAAACATTTACATCCAAAAATCTTGAAATAAGAAACATTTGGTTTTCTAGAAAAGTACATTTCAAAAGAAGTTTTTGAAGTATTTTTACACAAGAAAACACGATTTGCTATATAGCATGAAGTATGAACGGCCTCGGCCCACAAATAATGTGGTAGACCATATTCACTAAGCATTGTCCTAGCCATCTCTTGTAATGTTCTTTTTTTTCCGTTCAACTACTCCATTTTGTTGTGGAGTTCTAGGACAAGAAAGTTCATGCTTTATTCCATGTTCTTCACAAAAAGTGGTAAAGGGTAGGTTAATGAACTCACCTCCTCTATCACTTCTTATTCTTACAATAGAAGTTTCTTTTTCCTTTTCAACTCTTTTCTTAAAGGCTTGAAAATGTGAAAAGGCTTGGCTTTTATGTTCAAGAAAGAAAACCCAAGTAAAACGTGAATAGTCATCAACCAAAACAAATGCAAATCTACTCCCACTTAGACTTTTGGTTTGAGTAGGACCAAATAAATCCATATGGATCAACTCCAAAGGACGTGATGTCATGATATCCTTAATTGACTTGAAAGAAGACTTAGTTTGTTTCCCAAATTGACATGCGTCACAAACTCGGTCTTTTTCAAAATTCAAACAAGGAATACCTTTCACCATTTCCTTTGTGTTAAGCCTAGATATATGGTCAAAAGAAATGTGGTCTAATCTTCTATGCCACAACCAAGAGTCATCATCGAGGGCTTTTAAATAAGTAATATTATAAGACATATTTAACATATCAATTATATAAACATTACTTTCACGAAAATCGGAAAACACACAAACATTAGAAGTTCTATCAATTACTTTACAAGCTACATTATCAAAAACAACATCAAAACCTTTATCACAAAGTTGACTAACACTCAAGAGGTTATGCTTGAGGCCGTCAACTAAAACTACATTTTCAATTAAAGGGGATGTGCCAAGTTTTACATTACCAATACCGATGATTTTACCCTTGGCGTCATCTCCGAAGGTGACGGTGCCACCTTCATGGTATCTTGATAGGGTTGCAAAGTTGTTGATGTCCCAAGTCATGTGCCTTGAGCAACCACTATCAAGATACCACAATCCTCTACGTCGTTGGGCCTTGGACGGTACCTATATCATTTAACAAATTCGTTGATTTTGGTACCCAAATTTTCTTGGGTCCTTGAAAGTTAGTGTTTCGAACCCAAACATTATGATGAGATGCATTTAGCCTATCATAGCAAAAATTGGCTAAGTGCCCTTTCCGCCCACAATGTGAATATGAGAACACTCTTCCATACATGAATGCATGATGTGTGTGTGAAGTGTGAGCATGTTTTGGGGTTTGCCACGATGTAAAGGTTGTGTGATATGAGCATGAGTATGAGCATGGTGAACATTTTTCTTAGGGGCTTGTTTCTTAGGAAACATAGCATCTATCTTCTTATTAAACTCACAATTTTTCAAAACAATTCCTAATGAGTCTATTCTTTCCTTAAGCATGGTAATCTCATTAGAATCAACTTGTGGGGTCTTGCCTTTACAAGAAATTTTATATTTGTCAAAATCCTTTTGAGCAGTAGCTAAAGTAGAAAGCAAATCATCCTTTTCTTTAGAAAGTGTTAATATTTGAAGATTAAGAGATTCATTTTCTTTTTTCATTTTTAAATACTTTTTCTTTAAAAAATCATAGTTATGAGATAATTCTACAAAAGCTTCTCCTAGTTCATCCATGGATAGTTCTTCATCAAAAGAAGTGGAAGGGGTTACCTTGCTTGTGCTTTCATTAGCCATGAAGCACATGTTGGCGGTGTCGATCTCCTCTTCGGATTCGCTCTCGGAATCCCATGTTGCTTTCATTGCTTTCTTCTTGTAGGGCTTCTTGGATGTGGAAGGCTTCATTTTATCCGGACACTCCGCTACAATGTGTCCCGGTCTTTGGCAATTGAAGCAAACGATCTTTCTTTCTTCTTTGCCTCCTTGCCATCTCCTTCTTCCTTGAAATTTAGCCTTATTGTACATCCTCCGGACGTTCTTCACAAGAAGTGAGAGCTCTTCGTCATCTTCTTCTTCATCGTCTTCATCGGAGTGAGTGGCTTGACTTTTGAAAGCTATAGTCTTCCTTTTGGAAGGAGCCATATCCTCCCTTGCTTTCCTCTCCATCTCATGGGTTTTGAGATTTCCAATGAGAC
Source organism: Agave tequilana (assembly GCA_038442645.1). Classification (NCBI taxonomy): domain Eukaryota; kingdom Viridiplantae; phylum Streptophyta; class Magnoliopsida; order Asparagales; family Asparagaceae; genus Agave; species Agave tequilana. The sequence continues at coordinate 58,354 of JAVJIF010029832.1, read as the reverse complement.
CTATGAGCTCCATCTCCTCTTTGTCATTGAGTTCCTTCAAGGTAGTTGCCTTTACTTCCCATGAAGGAGGAAGAGCCCGGATGATCTTTCTCACCTTTTGATCATTGTCAATAGCATCACCTAGAGAAGAAAGTCCATTAGTGATCTTTGTAAATTTTGTAACCATATCATCTATGGTTTCATGTTCTTGCATGCTAAAGTTCTCATATTGGGACCGAAGAAGGTCTATCTTAGCCCTCTTCACTTGTGAGGTCCCCTCATGTGTGACTAATAAGTGTGACCAAATCTCGAATGCGGATTTGCAATGGATGACTCTAGCTATGTCATCATCATTGATGGCTTGAAGTAGTGCATAGTGAGCTGTGAGCCCTAACATTAGCATCAAATTCTTTGGTCTCAATTTCGGACCAAGTAGATTCATCACCGGGGGGTGCACTAAAGGGTTTGGTCACGGCCTTTGCAACTCGGCTACCTAGAGATTGCAAGAAGACAGTCATCTTAACCTTCCATATGGGAAAGTTAAGTCCATCAAACTTAGGGGGTGTCTTGATACCATCGGCCATCTTTACAAAGTGAATATGAATGAAATGATTAGCAAAATTAGGATCTCTCTAAGGTTGTTAAGCCAAATCCTAGAGTCCAAGCTCTGATACCAATTGAAAAACACCTAGAGGGGGGGTGAATAGGTGTAATTGCTAATCTAATGATCTTTTTAAAATTAAGTATGATGAATGATGCAACGATCTCTCAAAACAAGACTAAGAGCCGAATACCCCATGAAGGGTTCTGAACTCCTTCCTTCGGCTTCCCCTTGAAATGGGTTAGAGGTGCGCAATGCAACCTTGTTGTATGAGATTTGATCGATCAAGGCAAAGTATGATGGATGAATAGTGAGATGCACACAATATATCACAAGTATCACAAGATTGAAGTAATAGCACAAAGAAAGAAACAAGATCACAAGCAAGTAATTGAAAACAATAGAGTGCAAGAGAAATTAAAAGCAAGAATTGACACAAGGCAATCGCAAACACAAGATATTTGTTTCGAGGTTCGAGCCACCGCTCTACTCCCCGCCTTCACCTCCGTGAAGGGTTTCCACTATCCACCGAGGACGCTTATAACGGTCTACCGAAGACCCGAGCACCGAGCTCCACAACTTACAAGACCTCTAACGAAGAGGTGTCTCCACAAGAACAAGAAGAAGAACAAGAACAAGAGTGATCACAACAAGATCACCAAACTCTTTTACAACACTCTCACTTTTTTTACAACTTCACTATAGAATGAGTTAGGGATTTTTGGCTCTATGAAGTGTAGTGAGAAAACCTCAGTTGTAGAGTGATATTAGCTATCAAACACAACTGAAAAACTAGCTCAAAAAGAATTGGAAATGAAATCCTTAAACAATTTTTCTTCTCTTTTGAAAACAATGAAAACTTGAGGATTTTTCTTAGTAACATGTAAGAGACCCATCTCCTCTATTTATAGGGAGAGGAATAGGTTAAAAACAATTTATTTTCACCTTATTTGCCCTGGAAAAGATCTGTAAAATCCTGAAAAAGTCTGCCAAAAAACAGTCCAAAAAATAGATTTCAGAATTGCACAAAAGAGGAAAGAGCCGTTGGGGCTCTGCAGGCTTGGCGGTCGACCGGTCCGGTCGGCCGTCCGCCTAGGTGGCAGTAGCCGTTGGGCTCCGGTCGACCGGTCGGGTCGACCGACCTATAAATAGAAACACAGGTTTCTGAAGGCGGTCGACCGGCGGTCGACCCAGAAAACCCGAGAGTGACCTGCTTTCAGTCGGTCGACCGGGGCGGTCGGCCGACAGACGTGCACAAGCGTGCACGTCCTGATACTGGCGCCGGTCGACTGGGCCGGTCGGCCGGTTTCGCCTGAAACAGAAAAACAGCAGCAGTTCTGAATTTTGGGAATTTTTGTAAAAACGTTTTGAAGTAAAGAAGGCTAAGTAATATGCTGGAAAGCGTATACATACATGATCTAAACATGATATTTATATTTGTAAAACTTAGGGTCATGTATATATATACTAAGGCATGAAACTAAAGTTTTGACCATGAAAACTTGAATACAAAAACGTGTGTGTGTATCATAGAGCCAATTTCGAAAACTCAAACTTTAACAAACTATTTCTTACATTTGTTCTAAGTACCACAAGTGCTTCAAGAGGGCTTCATCATGTGATCTTCAAAACTTGATTCTTGAGCCCAAATTGAGTTGACTTGAGTCCAAAACACCTTCCTTTAGGGAAGAAACCATCTACTTGAGTTAGAACCCTGAAACACACTAAAACAATAAACATGATTAGTACAAATAACTTATATGTTTTGTAATCATCAAAACACACTAAAAACGGGTGATTGTAACCTTGGGCCAACACATTTCTCACCCTGAACTTTTCAAATGGAGAACATTTTACTCCGTTGAGGCTCCCTATCAATGAGATCTTCAACACCATCAATGACCAACCGTGGATTAGGCACCCGAAACCAATTTGGTACGACCTTTCACTTCACGGAGCATAAGAATATTACTCTTACCATGAGCGTAAGCGACACATGATCATCCACTATTGGGCCCTCCAGAAGTACCTGAAAGAGCTCATCCAACAAGGCTTTTTTAAAGAGTACATCCTTACTCCTGAAGCAGCCTCCAGATTTGGATAACTCAACGCTCCACCGCCTACCCAGCCACAATACTTGAACACTCAATACAAAGAGTTGAGTGATCCTATGTTCTCAGAAGACAGGGCAATACTCTTATCCCTACCATTTTCTATATTCCAATTTCATGTATTCTATTCCAATATTGAATAAAATGATATTTGTGCTCCTAACCAATGCAGTCCTTTCAAGCTAGATGTTTCGCTGATGAGATTTTTTTCACTCAGAATTACTTTGCTGCTGGAATTTTTCCCACTTCGAATTGATCGTTTTGCTGATGGGATTTCCCAGGAGTAATTCTTTGTCTGCTTAAATCTTATTTTCTTAATTTTTGAGGCCCTTCCAAGAATCAAAAGACTAGAGCGAATATCACTAAATGTTGATCAGGTTTTTTTTCAAATTGTTTTTGATCTTTATCTCATCATTTAATTGGAGTTTGCGGTCCTTTCCAAGAAGTAAGTAATGAGAGTAAACATCAAGGAATATTGTTTAGGTTCATTTTATAATTCTTTTTTCATATTATTTTATCTTATCTTTCAATTAGAGTTTGCAATTGTAGGTTATTTGAAGATATTCATCCTACTTGCACCAGTCTTCATTAATTTTCATGACTAAAGGTTCATACTTATATCTTGATAAGTTCGCTTGTTTATATATATTATCAAATTTACAAACTTATTATAATTATTTTTACATGTTTTGAAGGTGGAGATATGAGATTTTCTTGGAGTCTTTTAGATACATTAATACGAGATTAGTTATGTGATACTAAACAAAAATATAGATAATTTAACATTTACTGCATTTAAGTGTCTTTAATATAGTTGAGTAATCATTTGTTTTAAGTTAAAACTATTAAGATGGAACTACAGTTATGATTAGTTACTCAAGATAAATATATTTTAATTCTGAAGATAATTTTTTCATATTGCATATGCTTGTTTTTCATTTTTAATAATTTACTAGGATAATATTGATATACATGTATGCACATATCTTATGTTATTTATATATGCATTTGTGTGTACATGTATATGAATATTTATGTCTTTGTATTTATATATATGTTGGTACGCGTGTTCATACGTACATCCATGTAATATGGGTCTATATATATATGTATATTTGTGTGTATGTATGTTTGTTACTAATGTATATTCGTATGTGTATATGTGTGTATTTATATATATGAATGTATTCATGCATGTGTGTATATGGATAAATAGTATTGGATATAAGTATGTATGTATATATCTTATGGTATTTATGTATACATTTGTTCATATACATGTGTATATATGTATACCTTTGTATCTATATATGCGTATGGTGCGTGCGTGCGTGCATATATCCATATATGCATTTATATATGTATTTGTATTGATCTATGTGTATGCGTAGGTGCTTGTATGTATGCATGTTAGTTATGTATATTCTTATGTGAATATGTATATGTTCATATATATAAATGTGTTTTTGTGTGTATACGTGCGTGTTAGTGTGTTCATTTTGAGTGGTAAAATTTTTCATTAATCAAAAGAGAAGTATAAAATATTATATTAAATCCAACCTCTCTAATAACTCTCTCAAATGAGAAGCCAATTACTCAATACAACTCTTAATAACTTAAAATAACCTAAAAACTCATCATAAAATAATTGGTAACACACTAAAGAATAGCTCCGTACTCGCCTTGAAAATACACCATCAATCTCGCCAGATCTACTACTCGAAAGAGGTTATAAGACATATAGAATACTCGCTCTCTTGTAGATCATTAACTTACAAACTTAAATCAATTAGATCTACTGATCGAAGCAAAGTTGATCCTCTTATAAATCTTAGATTCATTAAAGATACTGATTAGAGCAAAGATAAAAGAAAATATGATGTCCAACTCTATTGCAGATCTAAATCTTAGATAAGTGTTAAGCATCTCGATCACTATCAAACAACTACGGACTTGATCAACAGTGAAACCATTAAACTTCTGATAGAGAATCTATACATAACTTGCTACTATGGTAATCCATAGTAACCCTACATGAGAACAAAAGAGATCATAAAGAGAAATCAAGATGGCTAAGATTGCTAGCCACTCTCAGCAGTTGAGATTGCATGAAGTATCATATGCGTTCTCTCCCAACTGCGAAGATGAACAAAAAAGAGTAGCCTTTGCTGTAATCGATCCTTGAATATAAAGGAAAATTGAGATGACTAGGATCGCTAGCCACCCCTACTAGTTTAGATCGCATGACATCTCATGAGCATCCTGTCTCAATTGCAAAGATGAACGATGAAAGTAACCTTCGTATCTATTAATTTTCGGATCTCAAAATTCATCTCATGAAACTCTCTCTTGCACCATCTCACAACTAGGAGAGAAAAAGCCTTAGCCAGACGAACAAGGGGAGGTGAGGGGAAGACTGCGCAGATGACTTCCCCTCTCTAGGATTTCTAGGATTTTTAGAGAGAGGTGTGTGTTCATATATGTGAATTTATTTTTATATGTGTGTATGAATAAATCGTATTGCATATATGCATGTATTTGTGTGTATGGGTCTATGACTATGTATATATGTCAGTATTTATCTTATTTTCTTCGTATTTCTAAAGAAAATAGAGGTAAAAACTATAATCTTTTAACATTAAATTTTATTTTATTTGTTTGAGGCCCTTCCAAGAAGTAAAAGACAAGAGCAAACATCAAGGAATGTTGATTAGTTTTTTCCTGAATTTTTCTGATATTATTTTATAAGATATTTCAATTGGATTTTGCAATTTTAGATTATTTGCAGATATTCACCCCACTTGCAACATTCTTTGTTAATTTCATCTCTAGAAGGTTGACATTTATATCTTAAAAGTTCACTTTCTTATTTATATACATTATCAAAATTAGAAACTCATTCTATTTATTTTCAAAGGTTTGAAGGTAGAAATATGGAGATTCTCTTAAAGTCTTTTAGACACATTAACATGAGGTCACTTATGTGATATTAAGTAAATATCATTTTCTTTGTTTGCTTAAATCTTATTTTCTTTGTTTGATGCCCTTCCAAGAAGTAAAAGATGAGAGCAATGTCAAGGAATGTTTACCAGTTTTTTTTGGAATCTTCTTTGATATTATTTTTTCTCATCTTTAAATTAAAGTTTGCAACTGTAGGATATTTGAAGATAATCACCCACTCATTCTTTGTTGATTTTATGTCTAGAAGGTTAACATCTTATCTTTAAAAGTTTGATTTTTATTTATATATTATCAATTTTGGAACTTATTCTATTTACAGGTTTTTAAGGAAGAAATATGAAGATTATCTTGAACCCTTTTAAAGACATTATCACGAGGTTAGTTAATTGATATTAAATAAATTTCATTCTCTTTGTTTGCTTATTTCTCCTTTCTTAGTTTGAGTCCCTTGCTAGAAGAAAAAAACAAGAGTGAATGTCAAAGAATATTGATCAGGTTCTTTTTTCGAATCTTTTCTCATATTATTTTATCTCATCTTTCAATTGGTGTTTGCAGTTGTAAGTTATTTGAAAATATTCACTGCACTTGCACCATTCTTTATTGATTTCATGTTTAGAAGATTGAAATTTATATCTTAATAAATCACTTTTTTATTTGTATATATTATCAAAATTAGAAACTCATTTTTATTTTCTTTTACAGGTTTTAAAGGTAGAAATATGAAGATTTTCTTGAAGCCTTTTAGATATATTAATATGTAGTTAGTTATGGGATATTAAATAAATCTCATTTTCTTTCTTTGCTTAAATCTCATTTTGTTGGTTTAAGGCCCATCCAAAAATTAAGAGATGAGAGCGAACATCAAAGAATGTTGATTTTGTTATTTTTACAAAAAAAATTTATATTATTTTGTCTTATCTTTTAGTTGGAGTTTGCATTTGTAAGTTATTTGAAGATATTCAACCACCCCACTTGCATAATTCTTTGTTGACTTCATGTCTAGATAGTTAAATTTAGATCTTAAAAAGTTTACTATTTTATTAATATTTAGAAATTCATTCTATTTTACTTTTATAGGTTTTGAAGGTAGAAATATGAATATTTTCTTAAAACCTTTTAAAGACATTAACACGAGGTTAGTTATTTGATATTAAACAAATTTAAATATCATTATCTGGTTAAATCTCCTTTTTTTTTTTTGAGGCCCTACGTAGAAGAAAATTAAAGTGAACGTCAAGGAATTTTGATCAGTTTTTTTCAAAACAATTCTGACATTGTTTTATCTAATCTTTCAATTGGAGTTTGCACTTGTAGGTTATTTGAGGATATTTATCGCACTTTCTCTATTTTCGTTGATTGCATTTTTAGAAAGTTGACATTTATTTTTTGATAAGTCGCCTTTTTATTTATATATATTATCAAAATTAGAAACCCAGTCTATTTATTTTTACATGTTTTAAAGGCAGAAATATGCAGATTAAGCCTTTTAGAACAATAACATGAGGTTAGTAATGTGATATTAAATATATCTCATTTTCTTTATTTGCTTAAATCTCTTTTTCTTAGTTTGAGGCCCTTCCACGAAGCAAGGGATGAGAACAAACATCATGGAATATTGATCAGGTTTTTTTTAATCTTATCTCATATTGTTTTATCTTATCTTTAAATTAGAGTTTGCAATTGTAGGTTATTTGAAGATATTCATCCCATTTGCATTATTCTTCGTTGATTTCATGTTTATAAGATTTACATTTCTATCTTGACAAGTTCGCTTTTTGTTTATATATATTATCAAAATAAGAAACTCATTCTATTTGCTTTTACAGATTTTAATGGTAGAAATATGAAAATTCTCTTAAAGCCTTTTAGAGATATTAACACGAGGTTAGTTAATTACTATTAAATAAATATTTTTTTCTTCGTTTGCTTAATCATTTTCTTAGTTTGAGACCCTTTCAAGAAGCAAGAGACGAGAGTGAACTTTAAAGAATATTGATCAGGTGCTTTTTTTAATTTTTTCTCATATTATTTTACCTTATATTTTAATTGGGGGTTGTAATTGTAGGTTATTTGAAGATATTAGGCTCACTTGCACTATTCTCGCTGATTTCATGTCCAGAAGATTTGCACTTATATCTTGATAAGTTCGCTTATTTATATTTTATCAAATTTACAAACTCATTCTATTTACTTTTACAAGTTTTAAAGGTAGAGATAACTTTTTAGATATATTAACACGAGGTTAGTTATGTAATAAATATAGAGTAAATTAACATTTAACGTATTTAAAAGTGTCTAGTTTAGTCGAGTAATCGTTCTTTTATAGTTAAAACATTCAAGATGGAACTACAGTTGTGATTAGTTACTGAAGGTAAATATATTTTAATTCTGAAAATACCTTTTTCACATTGTTACATGTTCGTTTTCATTTTTGATAATTTATTGGGATATTATTGATTTACATGTGTGTATGTATGTTATCATATGTTATTTATATATTTATTTGCGTGTGCACATGTGTATGGATAGTTATGTCTTTCTCTTTGTATATGTATATGGTGCGTGTGTATATTCATATATTCATTTCTGTATGTATATGTGTGCATGGATCAATGTATATTTATATTTATATTTATGATTTACTAATGTATGTTCGTATTTATATATGTGTATGGTGCGCATGTATGTATGTATATCTATGTATGTATGTATATGTGTGTATGAATCTATGTGTATATATTTATACGTATGTATGTGTGTTACTAATGTATATTCGTATTTGTATATGTGTATTTATATATGTCAATATATCCATATATGTATATATGGATAAATAATATTTGGATATAAGTATGTTTATGTATGTATCTTGTGTTACGTATATATTTGTTCGAATAGATGTGTATATATATGTATGTATCTATGTCTTCTATCTATATATGTGTATGGGGTGTGTGTGTGTGTGTATCAATGTATGTATTATATATGTGCGTATTTGATGTGCGTTCATATATATATATATATATATATATATATATATATATATATATATATATATATATGAATGTATTCTTGTGTGTATATATGCGTGTTCATATATGTGTGTATGAATAAATACTATTGAATATTTGTATGTATATGTGTGTATATGGATCACGAGTGTGTGTGTGTGTGTGTGAGCATATCTCTTGTTTTCTTTTATCCCCGAAGAAAAGTGGAAAAAGATACAATTTTTTTTAAACTTAAATCTCAATTTTTTAAAACCCTTTCAAGAAGCAAAAGAAAAGAGTGAACATTAAGAAATGTTGATCAGGCTAATATTATTTTATCTTGTATTTCAGTTAGAGTTTTTAATTGTAAGTTATTTAAAGATATTTACCCCATTTGCATTATTCTTCATTGATTTCATGTCTAGAAGGTTGACATTATATCTTGAAAAGTATGCTCTTTTATTTATTTACATTATAAAATTTAAAAAATCATTCTATTTATTTTTGCATGTTTTGAAGATAAAAATATCTAATTGGTTTCTCTTGAAACATTTTAGAGGCATTAACATAAGGTTAGTTATATATTATTAAATAAAATTATAGTGTAAATTAAAATTTTACTCATTTAAATGTCATTAATTTAGTTACATAATCGTTTCTTTACAATTAAAACTATTTAAATGGAACTACAAATCTTATTAGTTAATCAAGATAAATGTATTTTAGTTCTGGAAATTATTTTCTTCACATTGTTTTATGCTCCTTTTTAATTTTTGATAATTTAATGGGATAGTATTGATTTACATGTACATATGTATCCTATGTTATTTATGTTCATATTTATATGTGTACATATGTACGGATATATGTCTATCTGTATATGTTTATGATGCTCATGTATATACATATATCCATTTTTTTGAAAGGTTAAAGTGTTCATTAATTTTTAAAACTTTATAATACAAATCATAGTTAGAAGTTTTAATTACATGTCTAAGCTTGAAGAGAGTGGAGAGGAACCTGGCTTCACCCTCACTTAGCTCTAACAGATACCAATCAACTTCATAGGACTTCTGCTACATAGAAACATATTTCGTCCTCTCTATGACTGGATTAGTGCATAATCCATAACAGCCTAACACTCAATCCCACCCTTACATATTGAAAAATAACCTAGTTTAAACTACATCCTAATTTTCCAAAATTTGCATATGTGCATGGATATTCCCAGTTTTCCATGTGCATCTCTGAATCATGATTATAGTATCCTCTTGCAGCTGCTTGAATCCATGTACCTTACTCAGTTCTTCATGGTGGAATGCCCTCTGATTATTCTCTTTCCGAATGTACCATGCTAGGACTAACTTTGCAAGGGCTGTAACCTTAAGGTTATAGTGAATGTAGTCTTTATTAGCTCAGCTTTCTCCTGAACAGAACCTATTTGCTGTGTCAGTCCTAACTTCAGCTTGCAGAAGGCCCATATGTACCTTGAGTAACTGCACTCAAAAAATATATATCAATAGTTTCAGGTGAATTAGAACATAAACAACAACTATTTATTTGTATGTTTACCAAACTGTAGCAGACTGTCCCTAGTTAGCAATTTTGCAAGTAATGCTCTCAAGAAAAAGAGAGCCATTTTAGGACAATATGTAGAGAACCAAATCAAATGATGAAACTCAAAATCCTGTCCATTTGCTGTAACCATCTCCCATGCTGATTTAAAACTAAAGGTACCACTATCCTGTGAGGCAATCCATTTCCATGAATCGACACATATGCATGAATATTATTCTTTGTAATAGAATCTCAAATTGTAGCCAAAGAAGGAATAGCGATGTGCCATTGGTTATTTTGTATCAATAGGCTAACCTCCAGTGAGGTTTCTCTCTTATAATACAGCTTGTTATGCCACCTTGATCAACTATACTCCTTGCAGCCATCTCCCATGCTGATTTAAACCTGAAGTACCACTGTCCTGTGAAGCAATCCATTTCCATGAATCAACACATGTGCATGAATGTTAGTCTTTGTAATGAAATCCCAAATTGTATCCAAAGAAGGAATAGCCATGTGCCATTGGTTATTTTGTATTAATAAGCTAACCTCCAGTAAGGATTCTCTCTTATAATACAATTTGTTATGCCACTTGATCAACTATACTCCTGTAGCCATCCATGGATCAAACCATAATGAAGTGCCTTGTCCAATGCCTATTTCTTTCCTCATGTATAACTTAGCTACTTCCCTACTACTTGCAATAAATTTCATGTTCCAGAGTCAAGTAGAGAAGTTGGTGCCTCTTAGAAATTCCTTTTTTTGATATATTTTTCCCCATCCGTTGTGCCCATATAGAATTTAAAGAACAACATTTTCACACTAATTTAATTCCTGCAGCATTGTTAACATCCTAAATTCTTCTTATTGCTAAAACCCCCTTCCTTTTTAGGTTTGGAAAGCTTATCCCATGCATCATGCATTTTGTTTCTCCACAAGGAGTTAGCAAAATCCTCTCCAATTCCCTGATGACTGAGACTGAAAATTGATATGACAGTAGCCAATATTGTATAATTCCTAGAATAACTATTTTAATAAGCTTTTACCTTCCAGAAAAGAGAGATTTCTAGCATTCCAACCTTCAGTTCTGCTTCTACATTGTCTATAAGACCTGAAAAATCCTTTGTCTTCAAATAATTTGCCGATAGTGGAATTCCAAGGTATGTTATTGGCAATTTACCTTCAGTCACCCCTATAGCAGCACTCAATTCTTCCTTGTTCCTTGTACCCTTGCTGAAAAACACCTTGCTTTTTTTCTTTATTGATTTTGAAACCATTATTAAGAGCTAATGACTCCAAGAGCTTATCTACCTCCTATAGAGATGCAATTGAGCCTTTAGAAAATAAGAGCATATCATCTACAAATAATAAATGGGAGGTATACTGATTTCCACCTCTCTTAATAAGCTTGATTTTTCCGCCAGCAACAGCCAAATTCATGTAAATAGAAAGAACTTTCATTACTAGTACAAAGGTGTTTAGTGAGAGATAGTCCCCTTGTCTGACTCTCCTATTACTTTGTTTTTATTATGCATTATTTATATGATCGTTTTGCCTTGAATCTGGATTCGTGAACTCGGAGTCAGCCCTAATCTGAACCGGGAACCCGATCTCAGGTTATTGCTTGATTTAGTCTTTTTGGTATTCAGATTTGACCGATTTCAGTTTTAAACATCGTTTTCCAATATTTTATATTTTCTATGATTTTCTAGAATTTTCCTGAATTAAATTGAAAATCTTCAAAACCGGTGTCGACCAGCACCGCTGACCGATTCCCGGATTTTTAATTTACAAACGGATTGGAATTTCAAGAAGAGTCTTTTTACATTATTTCTTAAAACCATATTTCCTATCTAAATACTTTTTCTGAGGATTTTAGGAATTTATGAAAATTCTACCGGATTCGGTATCGGCCAGTATCGCTGGTTGATTCCAGGATTTTTAGTTTACAATTGGGATTGAATTTCTGAATTCCGCTTTCACGTTACTTCTTAAAATCATATTTTCTTCTTTAATACATTTTCTGAGATTTTTCAGAATTTATCAAAACCCGGCCGACCCGGTGTAGACCGGTATCGGCGGTTGACTTCCAGATTTTTAATTTGAAAATGGGATTTTATTTCTGAAAACCGATTTCATATTATTCCTCGGGATGACGTTTTCTACCTCTGGGTATTTTTGGGGATTTTTCTGGAACAGTCGATTTTTCGCGACCATATTATAATATTATTATTTTTCTAATCTTTCTTTTCTTTTTTCTTTCCTTTCTTTTCTCCCACCAACCGCAGCCCACTCCCCTCCACGTGGGCGACACCACCCCCCTCTCTCATTTATTTCCTTTCCCATCAATCTCTCTTTCTCTTTTTCCTTTTCTTTTTCTTTTCTTTTTCTTTCTCTTTCTCCCTTCTCTTCTTTATCTTCTTCTTCTCCTCCATTTGTGGCCGACCCCAACCGGCCACCACCACCGCCGGCGCCTCCGGCCACCTCGACGCCGGCGAGGAGATCCCAACCCCGGCCACCTTCTTTCCCTCTCTCATTTCTTTTCCTTTCTTCTTTTCCTTTTCTTTCCATTTCCTTTCCTTCCTCCCTTTAGATCCGGCCATCACTATCATCGCCGGCGATCCCCTCCTCCTCCGGCATCCCCTGCGGGGACTGACCGCCGCCGGCATGACGCCGGCGGCCTTGGGCGCGGCCAGGGGGCCTCAGGCCCCCTGTGCGCTTCTGTGGAGGGGGCAGCAGCCCCCTCCTTCTTCCCTTGGGGTGGCCGGCGCCACCCCAGTTCGGGGCGCCGCCGGCGGTGCGCCGACGACCGTGGGCGACCAGGGGGCCCACCTGGGCCCCCTGTGCGCGAGCTGTGAGGGGGGCAAGCCCCCTCTCCTTCTCTCTGTTGAGGGGGCAGCAGCCCCCTCTTCTCTTCCTCCCCTCTCCTGGGGAGTGGCCGGCGCCACTCCCCCGCCGGCGGCCAGCGCCGCCCGGCGCCGCCGCCTGGCCGGCGGCCAGGTCGAGCGCCCCCAATGGGGGGCGCTGTGTGCGGGAGCCAGGGGGCAACCCCCTTCCCTTTCTTTCTCTCTCCCTGGTTCTCTCTCTCTCTCTCTCCTGCCTTCATCTCTCTCTCTCTCTCTCTCTCTTGGACCTCTCACTCTCTCCTGGGTCTCTCTCTCTCTTCCTGGTTCCTCTTCCTGTTCGTCTTCTCCATTTGGAAAATGACTCTTATCAGGGCCGGCCACTCCTTTTGGATTGGGGCCGAGCTCTTCTTCGTCGGCAACGTCTCCGATGGTTATTCCGGTAATCGTTTACGATTATTCCGGTAATCATTTCGGACAATATCAACGGTGATTATTCCGGTAATCGTTCACGATTATTCCGGTGATCATTCCGGCTCCGGTGATTATTCCGGTAATCGTTCACGATTATTCCGGTAATCACTTCGGTGACAATTGCAACGACACCACCACCAAAGAGATCACCTTTTCCCTGTCTCTCTCTTTCTATCTGTTGATTGTTAGACGCGGATCTCACTCCCGCGTCCAGGCAATTCCTTACGCGAGTCTTCACGTTCTTGGTATCTGTTTAACGCGATCTACGCGTTCTTGTATCGGCGCAACGCGGAGCTTATGTCCGCGTCTGTGTTCTATTCATACTGACGTGACGCGGAGTCCAGACTCGCATTTGCGTTCCTCTCCTGTTAACACGACGCGGAGATAATACCCGCGTCTGTGTTCTCCTCGTTCTAACGCGACGCGGACCCACGACCGCGTCTGCGTTCTCCTTGGGTCCTGATTTGAACGCTGGTCTCGAACCCCGCGTTTGTGGCTCCTACGAAACGCGACTCCCGCGTCTGTGATTCCTGCGTTTGCTAATCCCGCGACGCGACTCCTGCGTCTGCGACCCCCGCGTCTCACTCTCATAAACCCGCGTCTCCTTGTGCACTCTCTCCTTCCATATGCTTCTCTCTCTAGGCTTCTAACTCTTTCTCTCTCCTCTTCACTTTCTCTCTCCTCATAATTATATATTATTTTATGGCGCGTGCGCGAGTTCCATGGATTCCAGACTTTTCGGCTTTCCGGTGATTTAGGCGAGTGTCCTCGCTCTCGCCTCCATTTGGGTTTCCCCGCTTCGTCGGGTCGACATGTGTTTTACTCCATGTTTTCATGTATTATGTATTGGGCTGAGTCCCTGTATTTGTGTATGGCTGAGTGCCAATATCTGGACATGTATTGCTCTGTGACGAATGCTTGTATTATGGTAGTTAATTCTTATTCATGTGGTACTAACATTGCAGGTACTTTTGTGCTGACTCTGGGTTTCTGCCCACTCCTGGGATGGCTGTTAGCCGCCGTGAGTGCGCTTAAACCCCGAGCGGACCCGGACCCTTTAACCTCCGGTCACTCACTATCTCGAAAGAGAGGTGATTGGGACCGTCAGGTTTCTCAGTTCAGCTCCGGTCACTCACTATCTCGAAAGAGAGGTGATTGGGACCGTCAGGTTTCTCAGTTCAGCCTCCGGTCACTCACTATCTCGAAAGAGAGGTGATTGGGACCGTCAGGTTTCTCAGTTCAGCCTCCGGTCACTCACTATCTCGAAAGAGAGGTGATTGGGATCGTTAGGCCTCTCAGCCCTCAGCCTCCGGTCACTCACTATCTCGAAAGGGAAGTGATTGGGACCGTCAGGTCTTCGGCCCCGCCTGGTTGTCATGATCAGCGTTCAGTACTTTACCACTTGATTCGTCTAGGCGAGATGCTGCCGGATTTCCTACTCGCACCTTAAGCCGAGTTGTCCCGGTAACCTTGCCAGACGCTCCAGTGTTAAATCCTGTTTGCTGTCTGCATTTCCAGCTTGCTCAGCTCCGCTTGGTTGTGCTCAGCTACTGCTTTACTACATGTCATTACTTCATACCTGTTATTTACATGTTACTATTTAATATCTGTCACATTACCTGTTAACTGATTTGTTATCACCTAACATCGGACATGACTTGCCACCGGACTAATATCAATCGCTTGACATGACTGGTTACCTGCCAAATATCATCCTCTTGTCATGCTATCACTTGACACCCAGCATGATATACTTGACTCTCATGATTATCACGATAACGGGAATGATGACCTGACATCTTGATAGTACAAAATGTACTCCTGATACACATGTGATTCATTATAGTACGTACAGTACTCCTGATATTCCTGACTTGCTCTTGCTCATTCCCGGAATCTGATAATCATCTAATAATTCATAAAAGGAACAACTTGCATCGGGTCGGGGGAAACTTGCGGCTATCAATATGTGTTCGTGTTTACAGTGGTACTAGGCATGTTGTGCAACTAAAACTTCCGGTCTGACCTGTGGGCCTCCAGGCGACCGAGGGGAGTGCTGGCTCCCTCCTTCTTGGTACCATCTTGATAAGGGCATCCTATAAGACCCTCCTGATCGCCTTGCGGCAGGTTCCGTCCACCAAGCAACGGAACAATCCTGGGCCGTGGTCCCGGGTATGTACGGGACCCACTGTAAACATAGTTCGTTGATACCCCCGCTGGTTTTCAATAACAACCTTGCTTTACTCGGATGTGGATCTATGTGTGCTGGGACGCTAGTTCACATATCTAGACATCAGGGTAAGACGAGTAATAATAAAGCGTCAAGATAATAACCTGCTCTTTAAGTTGTAAGTAGAAGTATGTGGAATGGGACGCATACTGAAGCCTGCAACTTAAACGGCTATGAATCTGTGATATGCCTCACCATATTTGCTTGTACTGGATTTTACATCGGATTTTCGGTTTTATGGTTATTATTATATTAGCTGCTCATACCCTGCTTTATTCCTTGTATCCACCTGCCTCCTGTTTATTTTCTTATCATGCCCTGAGTACAATTGGATTGTATGTACTTGGATTATGGTGACATGAGATAAAGGTATATAGATGAGGGTTTCCTTGTTTGGATTATTCCTTCGACGTACTAGTCTTATGGAGCCGTGATCTGAAACCATACAAATCAGATTTGCTCGTCCTCGGCTTTATTTGGTTTTATCGCTTTACATATACTTACCCCTGCTCGCCACTTGGCTTTTGCTTCACCACTCGCCTGGGGAGTTTCATCTGACTCCCCTGGATCCTCATGTCCAGGTCATGGAGCTTGGAGCGTGTGGATTCTTCCAGTTGCTGAACAGAATGGCGCAGCGGTAGCGTGGATCTCCAGCAGACCATCTGAAGCTCTATCCTTCCAGGCCCCCTGGGTGCCTCTCGAGTTTTCCTTTTGTAAACTCGTTAGTGCCTTTTGTACTGTTCATTCTTGTACACTTCGTTGTATCTCGCAATTGCGCATACCTGTGATGTAATATTCATGTAATATTGGATCACCTCTTGTGATAACTTTGTAATTGTACTCATAAGTTGGAATGTATAATGCACCATTTGCTTCCGTACTCTGATTCTTGCATGTACTGATGCTTAGCGTATATACGTGAGGGTATTTCTGACCTGCGTATATACGTTGCAGTAACGTCTCCGTACCCGCAGGATCGGGGCGTTACAGGATGGTATCAGAGCTTAGGCTCTCACCTCCTCAGTACGTCCAGATGGCAAATTAATGGTAAAGGAATTTGCAACTGGAATGCATGAGTCCTGGTTATACAATCCAACTACAAGTACAGAGTTATCTATTTTCTTGATCATCTTTCCTTTGATCTCTAATCCTTCCTATCTTTCCCGGTTTTGGTTTTTTCGAAGCCCTTATACCAACTTAAGATATGAATAGACTAGAGAGGTAGCGGCTGGTTCTGAGCGAAGCTATGATGTGATCTCTTCGGCCAACTCTATGAAGTTCGGGTATTCTCAGAATGGATCTGCTATCGGGTTATCTTTCAGAAGATGGTATTCGGGATTTTCTGCGGTTATTCTTTATTCTCGGCTATATCTTTCAGAGTGATTGATGCCTAGTATTCGGAATTCTCAATTATCGGTCTTCTTTATTATGCTCAGGACTATCATGATTTTCTTTATCTTCAGTGTTCTGGCTTATTCTCAGAGCGGCATTAAGTATGCAGTACAGCGGAAATTCTATTGCAGAGCTGTGTTATCTGTCAGTATTATTCGGCATCATTCGGAGATTTATACAGCCGGAAGTACAGAAGATGTCTATATTCTGATTATTGACCAGTCAACTTGAGGGCCCTACCTATAGTGTTTCATATCTTAATTGGTATAAATTCCGCCCTTGTCCCCTTTGTGTTCAATTTACCCCTTACCGAAATTGCAAGGACGCAATTTTTGTAAGGTGGATGGATTGTAGCACCCCGCTCCCAGAATACATACTTAGTTGCGTATTCAGATTTTTCGATCGTATTTTTCGATTTGCTTCCTGTATTTGTTTTTATTATGCATTATTTATATGATCGTTTTGCCTTGAATCTGGATTCGTGAACTCGGAGTCAGCCCTAATCTGAACTGGGAACCCGATCTCAGGTTATTGCTCGATTTAGTCTTTCTGGTATTCAGATTTGACCGATTTCAGTTTTAAACATCGTTTTCCAATATTTTATATTTTCTATGATTTTCTAGAATTTTCCTGAATTAAATTGAAAATCTTCAAAACCGGTGTCGACCAGCACCGCTGACCGATTCCCAGATTTTTAATTTACAAACGGATTGGAATTTCAAGAAGAGTCTTTTTACATTATTTCTTAAAACCATATTTCCTATCTAAATACTTTTTCTGAGGATTTTAGGAATTTATGAAAATTCCACCGGATTCGGTATCGGCCAGTATCGCTGGTTGATTCTAGGATTTTTAGTTTACAATTGGGATTGAATTTCTGAATTCCGCTTTCACGTTACTTCTTAAAATCATATTTTCTTCTTTAATACATTTTCTGAGATTTTTCAGAATTTATCAAAACCCGGCCGACCCGGCGTAGACCGGTATCGGCGGTTGACTTTCAGATTTTTAATTTGAAAATGGGATTTTATTTCTGAAAACCGATTTCATATTATTCCTCGGGATGACGTTTTCTACCTCTGGGTATTTTTGGGGATTTTTCTGGAACAGTCGATTTTTCGCGACCATATTATAATATTATTATTTTTCTAATCTTTCTTTTCTTTTTTCTTTCCTTTCTTTTCTCCCACCAACCGCAGCCCACTCCCCTCCACGTGGGCGACACCACCCCCCTCTCTCATTTATTTCCTTTCCCATCAATCTCTCTCTTTCTCTTTTTCCTTTTCTTTTTCTTTTCTTTTTCTTTCTCTTTCTCCCTTCTCTTCTTTATCTTCTTCTTCTCCTCCATTTGTGGCCGACCCCCAACCGGCCACCACCACCGCCGGCGCCTCCGGCCACCTCGACGCCGGCGAGGAGATCCCAACCCCGGCCACCTTCTTTCCCTCTCTCATTTTCTTTTCCTTTCTTTCTTTTCCTTTTCTTTCCATTTCCTTTCCTTCCTCCCTTTAGATCCGGCCATCACTATCATCGCCGGCGATCCCCTCCTCCTCCGGCATCCTCGGCGGGGACTGACCGCCGCCGGCATGACGCCGGCGGCCTTGGGCGCGGCCAGGGGGCCTCAGGCCCCCTGTGCGCTTCTGTGGAGGGGGCAGCAGCCCCCTCCTTCTTCCCTTGGGGTGGCCGGCGCCACCCCAGTTCGGGGCGCCGCCGGCGGTGCGCCGGCGGCCGTGGGCGACCAGGGGGCCCACCTGGGCCCCCTGTGCGCGAGCTGTGAGGGGGGCAAGCCCCCTCTCCTTCTCTCTGTTGAGGGGGCAGCAGCCCCCTCTTCTCTTCCTCCCCTCTCCTGGGGAGTGGCCGGCGCCACTCCCCCGCCGGCGGCCAGCGCCGCCCGGCGCCGCCGCCTGGCCGGCGGCCAGGTCGAGCGCCCCCAATGGGGGGCGCTGTGTGCGGGAGCCAGGGGGCAACCCCCTTCCCTTTCTTTCTCTCTCCCTGGTTCTCTCTCTCTCTCTCCTGCCTTCATCTCTCTCTCTCTCTCTCTCTCTTGGACCTCTCACTCTCTCCTGGGTCTCTCTCTCTCTTCCTGGTTCCTCTTCCTGTTCGTCTTCTCCATTTGGAAAATGACTCTTATCAGGGCCGGCCACTCCTTTTGGATTGGGGCCGAGCTCTTCTTCGTCGGCAACGTCTCCGATGGTTATTCCGGTAATCGTTTACGATTATTCCGGTAATCATTTCGGACAATATCAACGGTGATTATTCTGGTAATCGTTCACGATTATTTCGGTGATCATTCCGGCTCCGGTGATTATTCCGGTAATCGTTCACGATTATTCCGGTAATCACTTCGGTGACAATTGCAACGACACCACCACCAAAGAGATCACCTTTTCCCTGTCTCTCTCTTTCTATCTGTTGATTGTTAGACGCGGATCTCACTCCCGCGTCCAGGCAACTCCTTACGCGAGTCTTCGCGTTCTTGGTATCTGTTTAACGCGATCTACGCGTTCTTGTATCGGCGCAACGCGGAGCTTATATCCGCGTCTGTGTTCTATTCATACTGACGTGACGCGGAGTCCAGACTCGCGTCTGCGTTCCTTTCCTGTTAACACGACGCGGAGATAATACCCGCGTCTGTGTTCTCCTCGTTCTAACGCGACGCGGACCCACCACCGCGTCTGCGTTCTCCTCGCGTCCTGATTTGAACGCGGGTCTCGAACCCCGCGTTTGTGGCTCCTACGCAACGCGACTCCCGCGTCTGTGATTCCTGCGTTTGCTAATCCCGCGACGCGACTCCTGCGTCTGCGACCCCCGCGTCTCACTCTCATAAACCCGCGTCTCCTTGTGCACTCTCTCCTTCCATATGCTTCTCTCTCTAGGCTTCTAACTCTTTCTCTCTCCTCTTCACTTTCTCTCTCCTCATAATTATATATTATTTTATGGCGCGTGCGCGAGTTCCATGGATTCCAGACTTTTCGGCTTTCCGGTGATTTAGGCGAGTGTCCTCGCTCTCGCCTCCATTTGGGTTTCCCCGCTTCGTCGGGTCGACATGTGTTTTACTCCATGTTTTCATGTATTATGTATTGGGCTGAGTCCCTGTATTTGTGTATGGCCGAGTGCCAATATCTGGACATGTATTGCTCTGTGACGAATGCTTGTATTATGGTAGTTAATTCTTATTCATGTGGTACTAACATTGCAGGTACTTTTGTGCTGACTCTGGGTTTCTGCCCACTCCTGGGATGGCTGTTAGCCGCCGTGAGTGCGCTTAAACCCCGAGCGGACCCGGACCCTTTAACCTCCGGTCACTCACTATCTCGAAAGAGAGGTGATTGGGACCGTCAGGTTTCTCAGTTCAGCCTCCGGTCACTCACTATCTCGAAAGAGAGGTGATTGGGACCGTCAGGCTTCTCAGTTCAGCCTCCGGTCACTCACTATCTCGAAAGAGAGGTGATTGGGACCGTCAGGTTTCTCAGTTCAGCCTCTGGTCACTCACTATCTCGAAAGAGAGGTGATTGGGATCATTAGGCCTCTCAGCCCTCAGCCTCCGGTCACTCACTATCTCGAAAGGGAAGTGATTGGGACCGTCAGGTCTTCGGCCCCGCCTGGTTGTCATGATCAGCGTTCAGTGCTTTACCACTTGATTCGTCTAGGCGAGATGCTGGCGGATTTTCTACTCGCACCTTAAGCCGAGTTGTCCCGGTAACCTTGCCAGACGCTCCAGTGTTAAATCCTGTTTGCTGTCTGCATTTCCAGCTTGCTCAGCTCCGCTTGGTTGTGCTCAGCTACTGCTTTACTACATGCCATTACTTCATACCTGTTATTTACATGTTACTATTTAATATCTGTCACATTACCTGTTAACTGATTTGTTATCACCTAACATCGGACATGACTTGCCACCGGACTAATATCAATCGCTTGACATGACTGGTTACCTGTCAAATATCATCCTCTTGTCATGCTATCACTTGACACCCAGCATGATATACTTGACTCTCATGATTATCACGATAACGGGAATGATGACCTGACATCTTGATAGTACAAAATGTACTCCTGATACACATGTGATTCATTATAGTACGTACAGTGCTCCTGATATTCCTGACTTGCTCTTGCTCATTCCCAGAATCTGATAATCATCTAATAATTCATAAAAGGAACAACTTGCATCGGGTCGGGGGAAACTTGCGGCTATCAATATGTGTTCGTGTTTACAGTGGTACTAGGCATGTTGTGCAACTAAAACTTCCGGTCTGACCTGTGGGCCTCCAGGCGACCGAGGGGAGTGCTGGCACCCTCCTTCTTGGTACCATCTTGACAAGGGCATCCTATAAGACCCTCCTGATCGCCTTGCGGCAGGTTCCGTCCACCAAGCAACGGAACAATCCTGGGCCGTGGTCCCGGGTATGTACGGGACCCACTGTAAACATAGTTCGTTGATACCCCCGCTGGTTTCCAATAACAACCTTGCTTTACTCGGATGTGGATCTGTGTGCTGGGACGCTAGTTCACATATCTAGACATCAGGGTAAGACGAGTAATAATAAAGCGTCAAGATAATAACCTGCTCTTTAAGTTGTAAGTAGAAGTATGTGGAATGGGACGCATACTGAAGCCTGCAACTTAAACGGCTATGAATCTGTGATATGCCTCACCATATTTGCTTGTACTGGATTTTACATCGGATTTTCGGTTTTATGGTTATTATTATATTAGCTGCTCATACCCTGCTTTATTCCTTGTATCCACCTGCCTCCTGTTCATTTTCTTATCATGCCCTGAGTACAATTGGATTGTATGTGCTTGGATTATGGTGACATGAGATAAAGGTATATAGATGAGGGTTTCCTTGTTTGGATTATTCCTTCGACGTACTAGTCTTATGGAGCCGTGATCTGAAACCATACAAATCAGATTTGCTCGTCCTCGGCTTTATTTGGTTTTATCGCTTTACATATACTTACCCCTGCTCGCTACTTGGCTTTTGCTTCACCACTCGCCTGGGGAGTTTCATCTG
The DNA here is from genome assembly GCA_038442645.1 of Agave tequilana. Classification (NCBI taxonomy): domain Eukaryota; kingdom Viridiplantae; phylum Streptophyta; class Magnoliopsida; order Asparagales; family Asparagaceae; genus Agave; species Agave tequilana. The sequence continues at coordinate 36,199 of JAVJIF010029832.1, read as the reverse complement.
ACTCCCCTGGATCCTCATGTCCAGGTCATGGAGCTTGGAGCGTGTGGATTCTTCCAGTTGCTGAACAGAATGGCGCAGCGGTAGCGTGGATCTCCAGCAGACCATCTGAAGCTCTATCCTTCCAGGCCCCCTGGGTGCCTCTCGAGTTTTCCTTTTGTAAACTCGTGAGTGCCTTTTGTACTGTTCATTCTTGTACACTTCGTTGTATCTCGCAATTGCGCATACCTGTGATGTAATATTCATGTAATATTGGATCACCTCTGGTGATAACTTTGTAATTGTACTCATAAGTTGGAATGTATAATGCACCATTTGCTTCCGTACTCTGATTCTTGCATGTACTGATGCTTAGCGTATATACGTGAGGGTATTTCTGACCTGCGTATATACGTTGCAGTAACGTCTCCGTACCCGCAGGATCGGGGCGTTACAACTAATAAGACATATTACTCGACTAATAACATGCAAAATGCATGTACATGTCCGTGCTTGATTTGTGAAGCTTGTAACACCTCCACCTGAACCTGAATTCTTCTCTAATGAATATGAGACACTCCAAATACTAACATCTTTAGCTCTTGCCAATCTGGGTTGTCTTCTACATAGATTTCTGATACACCACCTTCATCTGAATTGTCTTCTGGAATCTCATTAACATGAGATTACCCTTGGTCCATAGCCTCATGACAAAGCTTCTCCCTCATCAGATTTTGATACAAACTTGCTGCTAGATTGTGAGAAACCCCAACCTCTTGGACATCTTGATCCTCATTGCTTGACTTTCTGATACCAGAAAAATAGAAAACCCTGCTATTCATCATCTCTCTCCCCTATTCAAAACCCTAGCCCAAGCCTTTAACTCTTCCCCATCTCCTTCACTTGCACCCCCATAACCGTGACCTCACTCCTTTCCTCTTCTCCTCTTACCTGCAGCCACCCTGACGCCTGCTGCTTCCCCCCTTGGTCGCCCCTTCTCCTTCCCCACGTGCAAACCCATCATCCTCACCAAGTTCCCGCTTCCTCTCTATCACGACAACATCACCCAATCCCCTCCCTCTCGTTAGCAGCGTCCATGCTTTGTCTTCGCGCCTTCCTTGTCGTGCCAAGCTCTCGCTGATTGACAACAACCCCAAGCTTACCTGCCCGTGCTCGTGCTGAGCCAAGTCTCTGCCGCTAGCCCCGACTGCCTCAGCCTCCCTCGCCGACCTCCATACTGCCACCACCTCCTACTACCATCGAGACTCACCAGTTTTCCTCCTTCATTGTCAAAGCTGTTCTGGCCTCCCCACTCGAAGTCGAGCTCTCGTTAGCCCTGTCGCCATCTCAAATCGTCTACAGAAAAGATGTAGAACGGGAAGAGGAAGAAGATAGAGGGAAAAAAATTAGGGATTGTAGAAATTGGGGAACAATAAAGAGAATAAAAAATTGATTTTGGATTCAACACTAAGGAAATCTCTCTCTCCCCCCATTGTATATTAACATGCAAAGATTCAAAACAAAGCAAAAATTAATTTGCAATGCCAAAAGGGTTTCTAAATCAACTGAGCTACCAAATAACTACAACACTTGGCCTTTTATAGGCCCATACAATTAGAAGTCTTTCGTCATAGATGGCGTCAGCTTTAGCTTGGATGACGTCAGCGTCGGCTCGGCTTCTCGGGTCGGCTCAGTTTGAGCTGAAGACGCCTGTGAGGGGTGAGCATCGGTTCGGTCGGTTCGGTTTTTGCAATTTTTTTTGCAAAACTGAAATCGAACCGAACATTTTTGAAACTGAACCGAACTAGGTGCAGAATCGAATTTTAACCGAACGGTTCGGTTCGGGTTGGCACAGTTCGGTTCGGTCTGAGCACAAATACCATTTATAATTGTGGTTCATCAGGAACCAACAACCGAACCAAACCGTTTTTTCTCCTTATGAAATTGACCGAACAGATCCAAATTGTTATTCGAAACCAAACCGATCTAGTCGGTTCGGTTTGAAAATTCAGTCCAGTTCAGTTGAATCGGAGTTCAGGGTCAATTAGGGGGGGAGAGTGGGAGAGTGTGTGTGTGTGTGTGTGTGTGTGTGTGTGTGTGTGTATATATATATATATATATATATAGTAGTGAGGGCTTTGGGCTGGGCTTATATTATTACTATTATTATTTCTCTTTTTTTTGTTGTAAAGCTTTTTGCCTGGCGCGAGGCTTCATTTTATTTTTTATTTTTATTTAAGGGCCTGGCTTGGGTTTAGAGAGAGAGATAGAAAATGTGGGCCTCAATTTTCATTTTATTTCATTTTATTGTTTATTATTATTTTTTCTATTATTATTTATTAAATTGATTTTACAAGTTATTATCATTATTGCTACATAATTTGTGTTTAGCGGTTACATATCCTATTAATTATTGTAATGCCCCGATCTCGTAGGTACGGAGACGTTTCTGCAACGTATATACGTAGGTCAGAAATACCCCTACATATATACGCTAAGCATCAGTATAAGTAAGAATCAGAGTATGAAAGTATGTGGTACATTATACATTCCAACATATGAGTACAATTACAAAGTTATCACAGGATGTGACACAATATTACAAGAATATTACATTACCGATAGGCGCAAATACGAGAATACAAAGAGATACAAATATGAACAGTATAAAAGATGCTCACGAGTTACAAAAAGAAAACTCGAGAGTCGAGCAGGGGGCTTGGAAGGAAAGGACTCTGGACGGTCTGTCGATGATCCACGCTTTCGCTGCGCATCTCTAATCAGCAACCGGGAGAATTCACAAGTTCTAAACTTCAAGATCTGGACATGCAGATCTAGGGGAGTCAGAAACTCCCCAACGAGTGGTGAGGCGAGAGCCAAGTGGCGTGCAGGGACAAACACACGTGCATCGATAAATCTGAATAAAAAACATACGTTGAAGACCATGTCGTGAGCATACACCCGAACATGAATGAGGCATCAAGTGATGAGATGTACAGAAGCAACAAAATCAGTTGTACGGGCTCAGTAGATAGATTCATGAGATTGATACCTCGAGGGCATAATCTAAACAAGAAAACCCTCATCTATATACCATATACCTCATGTCTCCATCGACTGAGTACGCACAACTCGAGCTGTCCACAATAACAGTTTAAAAAAACAGTATGAATTATCAGGAAGCAGTGATTATACGGTAATTAAACTATCCGTATAAACCAAGAATAAGAAAGTCAGGAGGTTAAGTACAGTGGAACAAGTATAATGCCAAGCAAGAGGCAGGCTGTGTACAATATGGTAACAACAGGAGATCTGTGGAGTAGTACACAGGTGGTAAAACAGAAGATATATATAAAATAATAATAAATACATAATCAGAAATCCGAATTAAAATCCGATGAAAACAAATACGGCGAAACCAGCGGTACAATTCAGATTACGATTTCATGAGATAAGCACATCGAAGGAATAATCCAAATAAGGAAACCCTCATCTATATACCATATATCTCACGTTATCGTAATCTGAATGTATACAACCTGAATTGCAAAACACAACGAATTATTAATTAACATCTTATTATTATTACTCGTCTGACTCATATATCTAAGTATGTGTACTGGCGTACGTTCCATTCCACATACATTCATATATGAGTATGCCGAGGTTGTTATTGGAAACTAATGATGAAATAATGGGTTTTGTTTACAGTGAGTCCCGTACATACTCGGGACCACGACCCAGGATGTTCCGGTGCTGACCCGAACCTGTCGCTAGGCAAACAGGAGGTGGGTCTTATATTATGCCCATTCAGGAATGTAACAGGAGGTAGGGAGCCAACGCTCTCCTCGGTCACCTGGAGGCCCTCAGGTAAAACCGAAAGTTTTACTTGTACAACATAACTAATACCACTATAAACATATTCACCATTTGTAGGTTGGCCTTTTTATAGATTATTATTATGTAATTATCATATTATGGGAAAAGCAGAAGTAGGATAGGTCAGGAGTTACAGGAGTAACAGGAGTACATAAGTACTAAAAATACATGCCACTGTATATAATACATGATAGCAGGATAGGATTCTTAAAATATAACAATCACAAGGCAAGCAGTAATGAATCAATGGCAGGTGATAAGTGATATCTAACAGGTGTTAGATGATAGCATACAGGAGTCAGGTGTCAAGTGATAACATGTCACTGTATATAATACATGATAGCAGGACAGGTTCCCGAAATATAACAATCACAAGGCAAGCAGTAATGAATCAGATGGCAGGTGATAAGTGATATCTAATAGGTGTCAGATGATACCATACAGGAGTCAGGTGTCAAGCGATAACATGTCAAGTAATAAGCACAGTAGATATTACTATACATGAAAATTGTTCCGATATAGGAGATCAGTAAGAACACAGAAAAACGATACTGATAGGGGAGACTGGTATGAATACAGAAATACGGTACAAATACAGGAGATCGGTATGAATATAGGAAAACGGTACCGATACAGGGGATTAGTACGAATACATGAAAATGATACAGTCTTGGAAAATAGTACAAGTAAAGGTTTTAAACTCCTCATAACCATCAATACAAGAGCTAATTGAGCTATCAAGTAGGTATGCGAGTAAACAAGCAAGCGAAAATCCAAGCGAAGTTAAACAAGCTGGAGCGAAGCTAATGTACAACACTAGATGCTATCACGCTCGGCGTGGTTACCGCTCGCAGCACAGCTAAATGCACGTGTCGCAGCATGCGTATGAATGCCATACCGCTCACGGCACAACTGTGCTCACAAGACAACTACGCTCGAACGGAGTTAGCGGTAAAGTGCCGACGCTAGGTCCGCCTACCAGGCGTAGCATATTGAAAGTCCAGAGGACTTTAATAAACCTCAAAGAGGTTGAACTCGAAGATTATAGTAAAACTGCAGAGCAGTTAAGACCGGAAGGTGGGCCCGAAGGCAAGAGTACCTGTACAAGCATTAGTATCAAACATCACAAATATAATTTCATTTATACTATTACAGGCATTAGTCCATAGAATATAGATACAATACGCCGGTACCAATACACATGTCCGAAAATATAATACAAAGTCCTAGAAAATATAATAAAATGCCCGTAGCGGGGTATCTAGAAAAGCGAGAACACTCGCCTAAATATCTCGGACCACGGCACGAAATCCCCAGAACTCCAAATGACCAACGCACGTGATATTATATATATATATATATATAGAGTGTGTGTGTGTGTGTGAAATAAAGAGAGAGAGAGAGAGAGAGAGTAAGCAGGGAAAGAAAGAAAAAGGAAAGAAAGAAAGAAAAGAGACAGGGGGTGCCCCTCGCATCCAAGCAAGCCTGGGCTCATCCCTACATCAGGCTGGGGCTGGGCCCCACGTCGGCCCAGAGAAGGGCGAGAGAGAGCAGAAGGGAGTGAGATAGAGAGACAGGGAAAGAGGGAGAGAGTGTGCAGGAGTGAAAAGAGAAGAGAGAAAATAAGAGAGAATAAGAGAAGAGGGGGGAGGCCACGGCTAGGAGAGGGGTAGAGAAAGAGGGGGAAAGAGGAGATGCTTTTTGTAAAATAAAAAAGAGAAGAAAAGGGAAGAAAGAAGTAAAGGAAAGAAGGAAGGAAGAAGAAAAGAAAAGAAGAAAAAATAAAAAGGAAAGAGAGAAGAAGGGTGGCCTGGCCGGGCTGGTGGTCGGCCAGGGGTGGCTCGCCGGCAGCAGGGGCAGCATGGTCGGGGGCGACAGTTGGGGCCCAAGGAGAGAGGGAGAGAGATGGTGCAAGTGTGGGTTTGGAGAGTAAATTTGAGGGTTGACGAAGTGTCATTTTGGACAGCGAGGAAAGGCTAGAATGGGAGAGTTCTCCGGGGGGATGGACTGTCAGAGGTGGTGGTGGTCGTGGTGGTGTTGGTGGTGGTGGAGATGGTGGAGAAGATGTTGATGGTGATGGGTTTATGTTGGTGTTGGTAATGGAAGTGTTGTGAAGTGAGGATGGAGATGGAGACAGCTTGTGTACATGGTCTTTGACATTTTTCCTTCATTCCTTCTTGTTTAAGCCTTTGACATTCCAAACTAGCACGGCCATCTAAACTGATTCTTCTTGTGGAGGGTGACATTTTCTCAGCCTAACATTCCTTCTTTCAGGTGCAGAAGGTTGAAGCTTCTTCCTGACTTTGGATTTAGTTTTTTTTCATTTTGCTTTCCTTACATAAATCCAATTGCTTCTGCCATTCAGGGTTTTCCTTTGCAATTTTAAAATTAATGGCATCTCCCACTGCAGCATCACAATCTCTGGTCTTTGGGCATAGCTATATGTGATCAATCTTCTCTGAATCTACGTCATCTTCTACATCAGTGTCAATACTTGTGTTTCCCTCAGAGTCTGCATGAGCAATGGCCTCATGAAGATCAGGATTAGCAGCGGCAATAACAATACCTGGCAGACTTTCATCATTTGCAACAGGCCCTGGCAGATTAGAGGATGCAGCAAAATTAAGACCTGAAAAATCAGGAGAAGCTATTGCAGGTTGTGTTGCAGGTTGGCAACCTGGAATGTCCAAATTGGTGGCATGAACGGAATTAAAAGACTGACTTAGGGCTGCTATCGGGTCGGGTCCGGGTACCAGAGTACTTGGACCAGACTCAAACCATTACGGGTACCACCTTTGGACCCAGACCAGACGCTATTATGAACGGATCCGGGTCCAGATCTGGGCCGGGCACATATTCGTACCCACCAAGTTAACTAATAGGGTATTTACTGCAAAGATCTGTATCCTACTCATTGAGGGCGAGTCCGGGTTGAGTCCAGGCTGGTATCAGGCATATTTAAATTTCACCAAAAGGACTAACAAACATTACAAAATTAAAAGAATAAGAAAAAAGAAACAACAAGCAAATAATAACACACAAAATTCAAGAATAAAAATGAAACTTCAAAAAACATAATGTAAATCGAGAGAAATTATTATAAAATCTGTTCACTATAACTAAAAGAGAGACTCAAATTCCTAACTCCAAAAATACCCTCTTCTTCTCCTCCCCCTCCCTCTCCCATGGCGGTGGTTACCCCTCCGGTGAACTCCCCCTCCCGATCACCTCCCTTCTTGGCGACCCCTCCCTCTCCGGCCTCCCTTACTCCCCCATTCGATCTCCCCATCCCCGACCTCCTCCGCTCTCCCTCCTCCCCTGCCCATCTCCCCTCCTTGGCCTCACTTCCCCCTCCACTCCTCCCTCCCCCGATCTCTACCCCCTGCTCTTTTTCCTCTCTCCTCCCCCTTTTCTTCTCCCCTCCCCTATCTATTCAGTTGTCCCTCCATTTGTCCGGCTAGATTTCGGCCGAACAGATGAGAGAGGAGAGAAGGGAGGGGGTTAGGGGGCAAAGATCAGGGAGAAGAGGAGGGGGAAATTGCGGGGAGGAGTGGGAGGGGAGCGGGGAAGGCCGGGGAGGGGAAGATCGGAGGGGAAAGGGAGCAGGGGGAGGCCGGGGAGGGGGAGGGGGAGCTCCGGTGAGTGGGGGTCACCGGAGGAGGGAGATTGGAAGGAAGAAGAAGATGGGAGGAAAGAGGAAGAAGAAAGGGGCATTGTGGCTTTTTCATCAAGGGTGAAATTGTCAAAAAAGATAATGGCACACTTGTAATAACTTGTGGGGTGTCTTCATCATTTTTTGGGGTGGAAATATCTGCTCCCCTATGTTTACTTGTTCTGTCAGGAGACCTTACTCAATAGTGGTGAGAATGTGACTGATAAGGATCCACTTCAATTCAGGATCCGATTCAGATTTATACATGACGAATAACTCCTGCTCCTATGCGAGCGCTAGACTCAATACCAAGTCTAATGCGGACATCCAGTCTCAACACGTGTACGGGAAAAATCAAAGACACATCACATCGATATGGTTTGAGTAATCCGAGTCGTTATGTATTTTTGCTTTATTTTATTTTGATTTTAAATTATTTTCTTTTCTTTTGAAATTTAGTACCACATTGTTTGTATTGTAAGAATTGGATTTTGCAAAGCCTATAATAAGGCTCATATACTAAAATATTAATTAACACAGAATTTTAATTGCTTAATTTTCTCTCAAGTCTTTTAGGAGTGGAAATCCTGGTTACCCCTTTTAATTAAACTCTAATCTTTTTTATTTTCTCTTTTCTTCCCCATGTGCTGCCAACTACAACCCACTAATGCCACCTGCTTTCGATCTCCTCTCTCTCCCTCAGCCATCGAATCTCTCTCCCCTGTCTGCTCCCTCTCGTTCTCTTTTTTTGTTCCCGCCACTCTTCTCCTTCCTCTCAGCCTGTAACACCTAACTGCTACCCACCTGCATCGCCGCCACTACCATCAACTTTGTTTTCCTTCCTCCTCACCTCACTTGCACCCGCGCTGCTACTCCCTTGCACCTGTGACGCCCATCTTCTTCTTTTCTCCTTCCTCTCAACCTATCCACTGCTGCAACCCAACTCACAACCGCCGCCTTTATCTCTTCCCTCGCCGTCCCCAGCGCCATTGTGCTCCCCTCTCCCTTTGCTGCCACCTGCACCACCTTCCCATTTATGTTCCCTCATCTATAGTCACCTCCGCCCCCTCTCTCTGTTGTCACCCTTGCCGCCTTATCTGCGTCGCCACGACGTCACGCCGATGTCACCATCTCCTCGCCAATCTCATCACCAACATCCTCACCTTTGTCTCCTTTATCCGCTACTGTTGTGCGATCGCACTCTCCCTCTTATTGTCACTGCTGCTTCGACCAACCGGTGACCCCCGACCTCCCCGACGTTGCCCCTGTGGAAGAAGACCTCATCATCTTCCTCTGAGGTGCACGATTTGCCATCAAGTGTAACAACATATCGGGTTTGGTTTTCAACAAATCTGACCCAATAACAACCCGGCCCTATCCGCAATCACTTACAACTGGACCCGTCCTAGATTGATTAGACTCGAATTCGATCAATGTAGCAACTCGAGTCCAACTTGACAGGACATATCTGACCCTATTGCTATAGTATAAACTCGTTTGAGCAGAACAGACCCTCATCTATAGTCACCTCCGCCCCTCTCTCTGTCGTCACCCTTGCTGCCTCGTTTGCGCCGCCACGATGTCACGCTGATGCCACCATCTCCTCGTCAATCTCATCGCCAACATCCTCACCTTTGTCTCCTTTATCCGCTACTGCTGCGCGATCGCACTCTCCCTCTTGCTGTCACTGCTACCTCCGACCAACCGGTAACCCCGACCTCCCCCGACATTGCCCCTGTTGAAGAAGACATCATCATCTTTGTTCGAGCTGCACGATTTCCCATCAAGTATAACACCAGATCAGGTTTGGTTTTCAACAAATCCGGCCTAATAACAACCCGACCCTATCCACAATTACTTACAAATGGATCCAACCCAGATTGATCAGACCTGGATCCGATCACTATAGCAGCTCGAGTCCGACCTGACAGTACAGATCTGACCCTATTGCTATAGTATAAACCCGTTTGAGCAGAACAAATCTGTTTGCAGACCGAGTTTGTTTTTGAGTTGTTTCTCAGCCATCTAGAACCTGATTTGAGTGATTTTCTCGGCGATGGAACTGAGAGGCCAGCGCTACGCATCTACAAACATCATAAAACAGTGAGGTCGACATTATTCTCAGTACGTACATTTTCTAGACATGATTTTTATTTGTGTTGTGATAAACTTCTCTAGGATTTTATCAATTCATCTCTGCCACAAATAATAGTGAGACTATGAGAATCTGTTATACCTATAATTTTTGGTCATTGTATTGATTGTACAATTGTGCAATCACAACTAAGTTTTGGATTAATTTATTTGAGATTAGAACGATACAATCTGCACTTGCATTTTTGTGTAAATCCATATGTCAACATTACTAGTTTGGATTATCTTCCTACCCACGGTCGTAATTTTTGTGAAATGTTGCAAATTTTATTTACATCACTGATTTCTGTCTTGCACGCATACATGTTTCACATCAAAGTCTTACACAACAATTAAGTGTGTCACTAATTAATTACCTGATACTTCTACTACTGGTAATCTTTCTATTGCACTTCGAAAAGGCAAATGTAATTGTACTCAATATCTTCTTTTCAATTTTATTTCTTACTCTCATTTATCATCTTTTTTTTCGTTCATTTATTTCTTCTTTGGACGCATCTCGGTTCCCAAGAATGTATCAGAAGCGCTATCTCTTCTAGGCGATACAGGAGGAGATGATAGCCTTAAAGCAGAATGAAACTTGAGAGTTAGTTGGTCACACTTCCACCATGAAAGAAATTTAATGGTTGCAAGTGGGTTTACACTGTTGTTGTGGGTAAATTTCTAAGGAATCAATCCACGCGCCAAAATAATGAAGTGGGTATATGATCAAATCACATAAAGCAATCACAAATACGCTGAATCTTACGTGAAAAAACTTGGAAAATTCACACACAGAGAGGAGATTTCACTTTAACAATGGTAAATATAAGTGGGTTTCCTGGTGTACTAGGGTTTCTGAATTAAAAAATGCTGATCCTCCCCCATGTTGGGAGGGATCTGTTATTTGTACGGGTCATATCAATAAGATAAGACTAGGGAGTTCCGCTCAGTTCGAATACTTAAGTTCATTATCTTGATGGCGGTTGAGCTAAACATTCTGGTTTGAATCGAGATAGAGGAGAGTTCATCTCTATCTGGTGGTCCGTGCCTTACTAAAGATAAGGATGAACTTTTCCCGAGGTGTAATTGCCTCGTTTGGATGATGATTGGGCTTATAAATAGAGATATCCCTTAACTGAGTTCATCTCTTTTCCTAATTACCCGATCCGCTTGAATTCAAATTAGACAAAGAGTCAGGACTAGATGTTCTAGAAGTGGCCACACGTCACGTGTATCTCTTGGAGGCTCAATAGACACATGTCACAATCTCAAGTGGGTCAGAAAGTGACCACTACAGATGCCACTTCTGCTTTCTTCTTTTTGAAGGGTCGAGAACTTTCCCTCGGGGGTTATAAGTGGCCAGGGAGAGGGAAGAAGATATAGAAATTTTTGGTTTGAACACGTGTCGATCGTTGTCTCTTCAAGTTTCATCTTGCAGTGGTGTATGTTACTCTATAGGTTGGCAGGGCCTTAAATGTGCATCACATCCTCTGTCATTGGTCAATTAACTGCCCCTTTTCGAGGAGTCATGGTGTTCGAGGAGGGTGCAGCGTATCCAGCAGGGTGGTTTCGATCTGAACAATCGAGACACGTGTATGCCGCTAATTGAGTGACTCTTCATCTTTTTTGGAGATTAGAATCCTAAGCGGTTGACGCTTGGCTTCTTTTCTCTTTATAAATAGGGTGAACAACTTCAAGATAGATCTGGTCTGCTTCTTGAGAGTTCCTTACTGTAAAAATCTTGCACTGTTCTGCGGGTGGCGATGTCTCCTTCATTCTTCATTCGGTGGAGGAAGGAGAAGAAGAGGATGGGGTTAGCTATAGCACTCTTGATGTTCAGGAGTCCATTTGTCAAGGAATTTCGGTTCTTGTGATGGGCTCGTCAAATAGGTTCAGTTCTTGTGACGAGGCCCAGATGTCGGGATGGACAAGGAATAACCTATCTTCTGATTGGTCTGCACGTCTGACCTCTGGTCGGAGCAGAATAGGTAGAAGTCAGGGTTCGATCCCTTATTCTTTCTTTGTAGTGAATATAGAGCAGAGGGCATAAGGGCATTAGATGTCAGCTCTGGTATCAGGGGTCGATCGTCTACGCTCTTATGGGGTGCCGCCTCCTTGTCCGTCTCCGCTCCGGAGTTACGGTCTTGACATCGGTATCCTCCATTACCTTTCGGGCGAGGTCTCCCTGCTGGCGCCTTCCTGGAATTTCTCGGTATCGTCGCTTATTTGGTCCTGGCGAATTGTTTGCTTATGAGTCATTACTAGGACGCACTGGGGGCGCGACAATGAGCACCTCCGCTTTTTTTCTCAGGAAGAACGCATTCATGCAAAATCAGAACTTGTATCACTCTTGTAAGATGTATTCACACTTTGTACTTGGATGTAATTGAAAATTTTCATAAGTAAAAAAAAAATAACACATGTGTTGTTTAGATCATGCCTTGTTTTGAGATTTAGGATTTGACTCGTTGCGCCTGCTCGGGGAGCCATTCTAGTTCCGAAATATTTGGAATGATTTGAAATTTAGTTCCTGAATGAGATTCGTTCCCCATGGTACCTGCAAGTGTTTACCTGGGTAGGGGGACTTTTTAGCTTCGAGGTTGTGTGGTCACGTTGGTCCTAGGCGAATTGTTGGCTGGCTTGGGGGACCTTCAGAATGGGTCCTAGTAGGCTGACTCCGAGCAGTTAATGTGGGTTGGACCTCGATCCTCCAGGAAAACCTCCCGAGAGATCACCGTCAGGTTGAAGACCCATGTAGGAGGTTGACCTGCTCGGGCGGCCATCCGGGTATATCCCATTATAGGGTAGCTCCGAGTATCCAACGTGGGCGAGCATCTGTCTTTCAGGAAGCCCCTCGATGGGTCTCCGTCTTGGTGAAAACCCATTTATGTGGTTGACCTGCTCTGGCGGCCATTAGAGTATATCCCATTATAGGCTGGCTCTGAGCATCCAACGTGGGCGAGCCTCCATCTTTTAGGAGCCCTCGAAGGGTCACCATGAGGGTGAAGACCTATATAAGCAGTTGACCTGCTCGGACGGCCATCAGAGTATATCCCATTATAGGCTGGCTCCGAGCATGCAACATGCCGAGCCTCTGTCTTTTAGGAAGCCCCTGAAGGGTCGCCGTCAGGGTGAAGATCTATATAGGCGGTTGACCTGCTCGGGCGGCCATTAGGGTATATTATATTATAGGCTGGCTCCGACCATCCAACGTGAGCGAGCCTCCGTCTTTTAGGAAGCCCCCGAAGGGTCGCCATCAGGGTGAACACCGATATAGGTGGTTGATTTGCTCGGGTGGCCATCAGGGTATATCCAAATATAGGCTAGCTCTGAGCATGCAATGTGGGCTAGCCTCCGTCTTTTAGGAAGCCCCCTGAAAGATCGCCGTCAGGGTGAAGACCCATATAGGTGGTTGATCTGCTCGGGCGGTCATCAAGGTATATCCCATTATAGGCTAGCTCCGAGCATCCAACTTGAGCGAGCCTCCGTCTTTTAGAAAGCCCCCAAAGGGTCGCCGTTAGGGTGAAGATCCATATAGGCGGTTGACCTGCTCGGGCGGCCATCCGGGTATACCCCATTATAGGCTAGCTACGAGCATCCAATGTGGGCAAACCTCCGTCTTTCAGGAAGCCCCCAAAGGGTTGTCGTCGAGGTGAAGACCTATATAGGCGGTTGACCTGCTCGAGCGGTCATCAGGGTATATCCCATTATAGGCTGGCTCTGAGCATCCAACGTGGGCGAGCCTCTATCTTTTAGGAAGCCCCGGGAAGGTCCCGTCAGGGTGAAGACCTATATAGGTGGTTGACCTGCTCGGACGACCATCAGGGTATATTCTATTATAGGCTGGCTCCGAGAATCTAACGTGGGTGAGGTTTCGTCTTTCAGGAAACCCCTCGAGGGATCGCCGTCAGGGTGAAAACCCATGTACGCAGTTGACTTGCTCAGGCAGGCATCAGGGTATTTCCCATTATAGGCTGTCTCCGAGCATCCAGGCATTAGGGTATATGTAATATCCCTAATCTAAAATACAGTATTTTCATTTTTCTAAAGTATTTATTTTAATTTACTGATTATTTTTATTTCACCAAGTTAATTTATATTTCTCTTGTGATTATTATTGTTGAATATGCAAATTATTTTCAGATAGTAAATGGCAAAATTATTCTTTCATTATTATTTATTGTTATTCCTATTGGAGTATTATTATTTCTATTGTTAGTGATAATAGATATTGTTAATTATTATTTGTGATTGGTATTACTTATTTTAATATTGGCATTTGTACTAATCATGGTGGTGGTGGTGTTCTCCTTGTTTAGCCTCTCACCCTATTTCTCATTTACCCACTTGGTGATCCATAGCCCAACACCTATTTATCTGATTGGATCCTATACCTTTTATCCTGTTACACCTTAGACCCAATACCCACCCTATATAATCCCTTCATGATTCTTAACCTAACCCTAAAACCTATTTAGCAATCTCTAATCTAACCTCCTCCCCTCATCAGCCGCACACCCTCTCTCTCTCCCCCCATGGCTGCTCCCCCTTGCAGCCAACCGCTCCAACAACAGCACCATGGCAGATCCCTATTCTCCTCCCTGCAGGCCGCAGCAACCATCCAGATCTGCCCCTCCAGATCTGCCCTGCTCCTCCTCTCCAGGCAGCCCCACCACCAGGCCGAGATCCATCACCCCTGGCAGCTTGGCGCAGACAACAGCAGCGAGCAGCAGCGGCCCCAACAGCACCAGTAGCCGCTATCAACCAACAACAGCAGGCCGGATCCTCCACTCGGCCGGACTTCCTCCAGGCCAAGCACCAGCATCAGCAACAGCCCCGTGCACCCCCGTCTCCACCTGCAGATCAGCAGCGCCCTCATCCATGGCGCGCGGCAGCAGCCCAAGTCCCTTGGCAGCAGATCCAGATTCAGCACACGCCCAGATTCGACAACGAGCAGCGAGTGATGTTCAGATCCGATCCACACCGGGCCGTCGTCGGAGACCGGCACGGTGGCCTTCTCCAGCACCCTGGCCACCCTCCCCTGCAGTCCAACAGCGAGGAATAGCACCACAGCAACCATAATGGCGACACGCCCGGCAACGATCAGATTTCCCGATGTGAGTGTACTCTCCTTCCTCTTTTGATTCTCTCGTTTTACGTGTATTTTAATGAATTATGATTCTCTGGGTATAAAAGTTAGTGTGGATGATTGTGTTTATTGATGTGTGCAAGAAGGGGCTTAGATCCATATAATTACATGAGAAAATAAGTGTTGGCGTGTCTCTGTTATCTGCCCTGGCAGAGTTATTAGTCGACTAATACCTGTTATTAGTCGACTAATGCCTCTGCTAGTTGATTAGACTAAGAAGGGTGTACTTATTATGTGTATAGAAATGTATTTGATGTACCCTTTCTTGTCTCCGTTATAGCATAGGGCTATACCGAGTCGATTCTCAGGGAGAGCTCGCGATGGAAGCTTTAACGTGTGGTAGTGAAGTGAACAAACGAGTATCTTCTCTTGCTTATAAACTTAGTGAATCAAATGTAAAAGAAACTAAAAGAAAAGGATGGCTATGTTCATGGTGGAAATCATCGGAAAAGAAATCAAGATTGGGATTGGTTTATTCACAAGAAAAGGAAAGAAAACTTAAAGAAAGCAATCCATGACTAGCTTACCTTGCTAGCTTGCCAAGACTTACTAGACTCCTTGATAGCGAATGCTTGCCTAATGTTGTCACTCCATTAGCGTAGGATTCGTCTCGCGTGTTGACCTAATTACTTTCTCACTTGCAAGATGGTGGTTTAACCATCGGAGAAGAGAAGATCATACAACTTGCAAGATGAACAAAAGCAATCACCCATGAGTTAGTGAAGAAAGCTAAGCTAGTGGTAAACTAGTACATGGAGAAGAAATTAGCTAAAAGCCATTAAAGAACTAAAACAAAGCTTGAAGTAAATTGCAAGAAGTAAACAAAGCAAGTAAT
The DNA here is from genome assembly GCA_038442645.1 of Agave tequilana. NCBI lineage: Eukaryota > Viridiplantae > Streptophyta > Magnoliopsida > Asparagales > Asparagaceae > Agave > Agave tequilana. The sequence continues at coordinate 20,572 of JAVJIF010029832.1, read as the reverse complement.
AAATCAAGTAAACTAGAATCAAGCTCAAGTAGAGAAGTAGAGAATGGATCAATCCTTGTATAGCTCCAAGTGTCACTTCTTGATGATACAAGCTCTCTCTCTCTTACAACTCTCTCTTGCAATGAAATCTAGGGAGAAGAAGATCATAGAGAGCTAAAAATCCTAAAGAAAACCTAGCAAAATACAAATCTATTCACTAATCTCTCTCTCTTCTCTGATCAGTCTCAGCTCGCAGGTGAAGGTGGAGTATTTATAGCATGGGAGAGAACCTTCGAGAGCCAAGTTTGTTGGCGCAAAATCCGAGGTCATAACGACCTAGATCTGCCGCGCCCATGCTGCGCCCACGCGGCCTAACTGAATCCGTTCAGCAACGGATTTCTGTTGCGGGTTGTTGAGAGTTTGTTTGGCCACGTGGACATTCTAGAATCTTCGTTTGTTGCGCGCAGATCTCTCTGGATTTGATTTGAAATCTTTGGCTTATCACTTAATATTGCTAATTAAGGTGATTAATTGGCTATCTCTCCTTTAAGTGTGTACCTGCAAATATGTAGAGAAGAAGAGTAAAAATCACATATTTATTTGTAATATGCATGGGAGTTATGATGTAAAATATGCAATATTGGATACCAATCACACCCCCACACTATTCTTTTGCTCGTCCCGAGCAAAACAAAGAAAAGAAAAGAAAAGAAAATCCTAACTACCAATTTTATTACACCACTTTCGCAGGTGACGCGATTGCACTGAGCATGTGCAACAAGCCGTTAAACCTCTAGGTTACCCTAGAGGAGGAGTGTTGTCTCCTGAGGGTTTTCAGCGGATTACACCCACAAAATCCATAAAGAAAGAAGACAAATGTTAGTATTTTGAAAACGCATTTTGAATAAGAGACATGTTTACGAACTATTTTTGCAAAAATATAAGTGATCCTAGGTCATAAGTCCACCTATAATCATTCTTTCTTAAACTTAGTATCCATGCAAGATCTTGTTTTTAATTAAGGTAAGAGTTCAAAATTGGATTGAATATTTTATCTCTCATAAAACCTAGATAGTATGCACACCGTGTAAGTGAAAATTTCCTGGGATTTCAACTCCAACCATAATGCCATTTATTTATTTATATATATATATATATATATATATTTTTTCTTCCCTTAGTCTAGGCTTTCTAGTCTACCCTTGTAGCGAGCCTTTAACCGATGACTCCCAACCAGATGGTCTTAGGGCACCAGATGAGAAAACATCCTCGGGTTTAAGGTCTCGAGTAGAAAAGGCCACAAAACTAAGGGGATTATTTATATGATCACCGTTAGGCGTGAATAATCATGCTTCTTGAGGCACAATTATCCAGCTTAATTAGTGAGATCACCGTTAGGCGTGAGTAATTATGCTTCTTGAGGCACAATTTCCCAGCTTAATAGGTGATGTTTTATTTATATATTTATTTTTTCTTTTTTTTTTTATTTTCATGGCATTTTTGGTCTTTGTTTCCATCCCAAGAAATGTGTAAGTGTAAAGTGCATATTATCTAAGGCAAAAAATTCAAGATAAAAATATCTCACCACTTTTACTTACTTATCCTATAATTTCAAACAAGATCTATTATTTCAACTAGGTTTAAAATGTCATAATTAAGGCTTTCTTAATTCCTAAGATACATCTTAATTTTCTTAAAAATAGATCAAAACTTTGTCTCTTTTTTCAAAAAGTTTTTATTTTTATATTATTTTATTTTTTTATTTTTGTAAAAGAAATGTAAAAGAAAGAAAATCTAAAAACTCTATGTTAGTAAACCCTCCCCCACACTTATTTCATGCATTGTCCTCAATGCATCGTGATATATGTATGCATGAAACAAATGGAAAGGGGAGGAACAAAAATTACCTGAAGTTGGTGGTTCCGGTGGTGGTCGGATTGGTCCACGGAACATGGCCCAATCATCTTTTCTTGGGTTTTCAGGAACCCACCAGAAATTTCAATAATATGACCCACAAAAATGATGTGTGCATTTAAGATTATTATGTACATTCCCCCATCTAATTTCCAAATTTTAAAATACAAATCTATTTTGATTAGACTAAGAAGGGTGTACTTATTATGTGTATAGAAATGTATTTGATGTACCTTTCTTGTCTCCGTTATAGCATAGGGCTATACGAGTCGATTCTCAGGGAGAGCTCGCGATGGAAGCTTTAACGTGTGGTAGTGAAGTGAACAAACGAGTATTCTTCTCTTGCTTATAAACTTAGTGAATCAAATGTAAAAGAAACTAAAAGAAAGGATGGCTATGTTCATGGTGGAAATCGTCGGAAAAGAAATCAAGATTGGGATTGGTTTATTCACAAGAAAAGGAAAGAAAACTTAAAGAAAGCAATCCATGACTAGCTTACCTTGCTAGCTTGCCAAGACTTACTAGACTCCTTGATAGCGAATGCTTGCCTAATGTTGTCACTCCATTAGCGTAGGATTCGTCTCGCGTGTTGACCTAATTACTTTCTCACTTGTAAGATGGTGGTTTAACCATCGGAGAAGAGAAGATCATACAACTTGCAAGATGAACAAAAGCAATCACCCATGAGTTAGTGAAGAAAGCTAAGCTAGTGGTAAACTAGTACATGGAGAAGAAATTAGCTAAAAGCCATTAAAGAACTAAAACAAAGCTTGAAGTAAATTGCAAGAAGTAAACAAAGCAAGTAATAAAGCAAGTAAACTAGAATCAAGCTCAAGTAGAGAAGTAGAGAATGGATCAATCCTTGTATAGCTCCAAGTGTCACTTCTTGATGATACAAGCTCTCTCTCTCTTACAACTCTCTCTTGCAATGAAATCTAGGGAGAAGAAGATCATAGAGAGCTAAAAATCCTAAAGAAAACCTAGCAAAATACAAATCTATTCACTAATCTCTCTCTCTTCTCTGATCAGTCTCAGCTCGCAGGTGAAGGTGGAGTATTTATAGCATGGGAGAGAACCTTCGAGAGCCAAGTTTGTTGGCGCAAAATTCGAGGTCATAACGACCTAGATCTGCCGCGCCCATGCCGCGCCCACGCGGCCTAACTGAATCCGTTCAGCAACGGATTTCTGTTGCGGGTTGTTGAGAGTTTGTTTGCCACGTGGACATTCTAGAATCTTCGTTGTTGCGCGCAGATCTCTCTGGATTTGATTTGAAATCTTTGGCTTATCACTTAATTATTGCTAATTAAGGTGATTAATTGGCTATCTCTCCTTTAAGTGTGTACCTGCAAATATGTAGAGAAGAAGAGTAAAAATCACATATTTATTTGTAATATGCATGGGAGTTATGATGTAAAATATGCAATATTGGATACCAATCACACCCCCACACTTATTCTTTTGCTCGTCCCGAGCAAAACAAAGAAAAGAAAAGAAAAGAAAATCCTAACTACCAATTTTATTACACCACTTTCGCAGGTGACGCGATTGCACTGAGCATGTGCAACAAGCCGTTAAACCTCTAGGTTACCCTAGAGGAGGAGTGTTGTCTCCTGAGGGTTTTCAGCGGATTACACCACAAAATCCATAAAGAAAGAAGACAAATGTTAATATTTTGAAAACGCATTTTGAATAAGAGACATGTTTACGAACTATTTTTGCAAAAATATAAGTGATCCTAGGTCATAAGTCCACCTATAATCATTCTTTCTTAAACTTAGTATCCATGCAAGATCTTGTTTTTAATTAAGGTAAGAATTCAAAAATTGGATTGAATATTTATCTTTCATAAAACCTAGATAATATGCACACCGTGTAAGTGAAGATTTCTGGATTTCAACTCTAACCATCAAGCCATTTATTTATATATATTTATTTTCTTTTTCTCTTTTTTCTTCCCTTAGTTTAGGCTTTCTAGTTCACCCTTATAACGAGCCTATAACCGATGACTCCCAAACCAGACGGTCTTAGGGCACCAGATGAGAAAACATCCCTCGGGTTTAAGGTCTCGAGTGAAAAAGGCCACGAAACTAAAGGGGATTATTATTTTTTACCACCGTTAGGCGTGAATAATCATGCTTCTTGAGGCACATTTATCCAGCTTAATAGGTGATGTTTTATTACATCTTTATTTTTTTTTTTTTTATTATTTTTATGGCATTTTGGTCTTTGTCTCCATCCCAAGAAATGTGTAAGTGTAAAGTGCATATTTATCTAAAGTAAAAATTCAAGATAAAAATATCTCACCATTTTACTTACTTAGCCTATAATTTAAACAAGATCTATTATTTCAACTAGGTTTAAGATGTCATAATTAAGGCTTTCTTAATTTCTAAGATACATCTTAATTTTCTTAAAAATAGATCTAAACTTTGTCTCTTATTTCAAAAGTTTTTTTTTTTATTTTATTTCTAAAAGAAGTGTAAAAGAAAGAAAATCTAAAAACTCTATGTTAGTAAACCCTCCCCCACACTTATTTCATTCATTGTCCTCAATGCATCATGATATATGTATGCATGAAACAAAATGGAAAGGGAAGGAACAAATTACCTTAAGGTGGTGGTTCCGTGGTGGTCGGATTGGTCCACGAAACATGGCCCAATCATCTTTACGTTGGTTTTCAGGAACCCACCAAAAATTTCAATAATATGACCCACAAAAATGATGTGTGCATTTAAGATTATTATGTACATTCCCCATCTAATTTCCAAATTTTTAAAATAATTTCTGAGTTAAATTTATCAACTACCTTGTCCAGAATGGAATATGGAATGATAGAACGGTTGACTTGGACTCGGAAAGGAACACCGACTCAGGGAAGTGAATGAAGTCAAGTAAAGGTTCAGGAGTCGGAATGGATTCAAGAACTGGGTCCAAGTCAAGAAAATGAAGCTCAAGTCCACATTCAGTTTCCCATGATGGAATGTGACTATCTAAGATTAGTGATTCAAGTTCAGGAAGGTTGGGAATCAAAACTGACTCTGAAATGTTACTCAAATTGGGTAACAAAACAGGAGTCATTAATGATTCAGGTATTTGAACTAAATCACAAACTTGAGGGTCAAAGTCACATTTCTCATTGAGTTCAATTCCACAAAATTGTGAACTTGCCAATTTGTCAATAGGATCTTCAAAAAGGTATAATTGGTCAAGTTCAACATGATCCTTAAAGATGGGTGATTCAACTTCATTGTGAATTGGGCAAGGATCCAAGGTTGACTCCGGGAAAAGATTGAAGTCAGGTAAAGATACCGGAGTCATTATTGAATCAGAAAAGAGGATGAATCACTAAGTTGGAGTTCAAGATCACATTCCTTATGTAATTCAATTTCAGAAAAATGTGAACTTGCCAATTTATCAATGGGATTTTCAGAAGTATGGAATTGGCCAAGTTCAATGTGATCATCATAAAATATTGGTGATTCAATTTCACAATGGATAGGTACTGGATTCAATTCTGACTTTGGAAATGGATTGAAATCAGGTAAGGATATGGAAGTCATGATTGAATCAGGAAGTAGATTGGAATCGTCAAGTGAAAGTTCAGGATCATGGTCAAGTTCAATTTCATGAAAAGAAAACTTGCCAAATTGTAAATTGGATTAGAAGTGTGGACAGTTCAGTCTTAGGAGATGAAAAACTTACCAAAATGTCAATGGGATTTGACGTTTGGACAAGTTCAATTTTAGGGAATGAAAAACTTGCCAATGTGTCAATAGGATTTGAAGTTTGGACAAGTTCAGGTGAATGTGCTGAAATTGAATCTGGACTTCCAAGATGACAAGAGTCTTGAGTCATATCAATAGAGTGTGGTATAACTGGATTAGTCAAATGTTGATAGGATAGAGTTTCCTCTTTCCTAAGAAGGTTATCCAATTGTTCTTTCACACTATTGAAAGACTCGGCACGTGTTGTTTGATATTGTAAGAAAGACTCTTGCAAGATGTCTATACTCTTTTCTAGATGTGATAGGTCTACAGATGGCTGCTCTAGAATGGGAGTATAGGAATCTTGAAATTGGAAATTTTGTGAATAGTGTGAGTCACAAATGTGTGATGATGGAAGAGTGGACTCACACAAGAAATCTTTACTCGTTTCCTTGACAAATGGTTGTCCATTAGAAAAAGGTGGAACTGAGTAAGACTCTTGAAAATACTGTGGAATTGGAGAGACAAATGGTTTTTGAAGTTGTTGCTCGACTCTCTGTAAATTGGCTTCTATATTCCTTTGTAACTCAGATTTTTCTTCAAATGGTGGTTCAAAAAAAGGAGTATATGAAGTGGACTCGGGAAATGAATCTTGTGAATATTGTGGACTTGGTAGAAATGGTGGACAAGGAGGTGATAATTAAACTCGGGGGACTGGAATCCCAATAACTCGATGAAGAGTTGAAATTATTTTGGACATTATAATGTTAGATGGGGGGTATGGGTCATATTGATTCAGATAAGGCCACCCGGTGTATTTGGTTGGTGCATATTGTAAAACACCGGGTTGGAATTATCCGAATATGGAGATGGTGTGAAATATGGATTATTATTAGGATGGAAAGAATTGTAATTGTAAGCCATATCACACAATCAAATACAAACAAACAAACAAACAAACAAAAGAAAGAAAATTCTAACCTAAGTTAGGGTAGACTTAGGACCTAGATGACTCCTAACTGATAGACCGTCCACGGGAGGTTCAGTGTAGATTCTAACCACAAGCTAATCAGCCAGGGAAGGGTAAGGTTGGTGGGAGGTTTTCCGTCCGAGACGTTCCTTAATTAAGTAACCAGCAACCTTCGGGCTTTCGGCCCTCAACCCTTTCCTAGACACCGATTTTGCAAGAGTTAAATTCCAACACTTTTCCCCCTTAGGATAATCTCCTAAGTGAGTCCGAGATGTCCCTAGGGCCAACGTCTACTTTTTATTAAATTAGGCTTGGGTTAGTGAGTGCTTGGAAAATGATTTTCGGGCTAAGGAAAGGGTAATGACCTCCCCCACCTTATCTTATTTACGGGTATATGCCTTAAATTTGAATTGTGCAAGTGTACAAGAAATATAACAAGGATTCACTCAAAGCAAGAAAATCAAGCAAGGAGTTTGTCCTAGTCTAAATGCAATGCAAACACGTACCTTGCCTCCAGCACTCTTCAACAGTAAAAGTAAATAATTGAAAAGACACGTGCCTAAAATGCAAGTGTCTAAACAATTTTTAGCAATTTCAACAACTTTTTACTGTTTTTTAATTAAGCAGGTATATGGTGAAAAATACAGGATTTCAAGTATAGCAGCAGATGTATTTTGCAGATCTGAAGCCCTGCAGAAAATTTGTCAGAAGTGAACTCCTCTGTGCCGCGGCCGCGCGGCTTTTGCCGTGGGAACGCGGCACTTTGGAGGGATCCTGGTCTCTGCTTTCAAGAGCAGAGGCCCAGGTCCACTTATATGTGACTGCAATGAATATTTTCCTGTTTCTTTACCTGTAACCTGCAAACAGAGAAGAAGAATCGTTTAGTACTTCACTTTAACCAAAATAACGTCGCTCTCCCCGACAACGGCGCCATTTTGATTAGACTAAGAAGGGTGTACTTATTATGTGTATAGAAATGTATTTGATGTACCCTTTCTTGTCTCCGTTATAGCATAGGGCTATACCGAGTCGATTCTCAGGGAGAGCTCGCGATGGAAGCTTTAACGTGTGGTAGTGAAGTGAACAAACGAGTATTCTTCTCTTGCTTATAACTTAGTGAATCAAATGTAAAAGAAACTAAAAGAAAGGATGGCTATGTTTGATTGAAAATTCACAAGGTATATGATGTTAATTGCTCAAGAATCAGATATTAAAGAGATGATTCAGTGATTTAGAGTTTACCTTTGATCTTGTTTACTTTGAATATGTGAATATTATACCTTGTTTCAATCTTTCGTTATAGCAAGTAGCTATATCGAGTCGTACCACAAGGAGAGCAAGCGTAGAAGCTTCACGATACTAGTGAGACAAAGAAACGATACCTCTTCTTTGTTAATTACACAAGAGCAAGCAATGTACAAGAGGTTGTGGATTGGTGGTACATTGTGAAAAAGAAGTGTATTGTAAAAAGAAGTGAAGTGAATGAAGTGTGATGAAGTAAAGAAAAGAAAAGAAAGCTAGAATAAAATGTATGAACTCTCTTGATTAGAAAGATGCATGGCTAGCATTACTACACCTCTTGCTAACATACTAACTCTATGTTGATTTCAAGATTGTCTCAAATTGAATCATAGACAATAGAATATGGCTTGCATGTTCAAGTGTGGTATTCCTTCTTGAAGACTTAGTGTTCCTTTTAGTTAGTTAACTTGAAGCCTCTTCTAGAATCTTTGGTTCTCTTACTAGATGAACATTGAGGAACTATAGGCTTGGTACTCATTTAGTGAAAGGTTAGAAGAATCAAACTCTTCTTGACATTCAAAGCTTAACTACAAAGTTAGCTTGAAGTACATGAGATGATCTTGCTACACAAATGACACAACCATGGTAATCCATCCTTATGATCCAATCAAAGGCTCTTTTAAGAGACACACAATTCTTATAGAGATCTAACAAGCAATCACCCAAGGATACAACTTACTTCATTGGAATTTACAAGAAACATGAAATTATGCAAGCATTGAAGTATACAATCAACTAGAGCTAGTAGTAGCTAGGTGAGTCTTAGCTAGCCATGCAACTAGAATTTAGCCCTCCATTACACTTACAACAAAGCTAGAATTCTCCATGAAAGTAAAGATCTAAGCAATTAAACTAAGACTAGAATTGAATACAAGAAATTAAAGCACAAGAAGAGAAAGCATACTCAAGTTTAGCAAATAGAAGAAGAGAGCTCCATTGATGAATCTTTGCTTCAAGGTTGTCACAAGTCTTGATTACAAACTCTCAAAGTGAAAAACTCTCTCTCAATTTGGCTACAAACTCAAGGAGGAAGGAAAAGAGAACTAAAATCCTAGAACAAAAATTACAACACTTCCAAAATTTTCCCTCTCTCTTCACTCCCGCTCGCGCAGATCTCTGGCCAGGTATTTATAGGCAACTTTGAGAATCCCCCAGAATCTTAACTGTTGGCACGAAATCCGAGGCTCAACGGCCCTGGGATTGCCGCGCCCTGCCGCGGGATTGCCGCGGGATTTTGGCCGTTGAGATCCGATTTTCTGGTGAGATCTGGTGGTTAGGTGTTGGCCACGTGGACCACTTGGATTCTGCAGTTGGCGCGCGGATCTTTGGTGAGATCTGATTTGATCTTTTGGCTATTTTTTAATTAACCCCCTTAATTATCACTAATTAAGGTGGTTAATTACTTTTCCTCTTTAAAGTGTAGATCTGCAAAATCAGAGAAAATATGAGTTAAAAATCACATTTAATATACAATATGCAAGGTATAAAGGTGGTCTAAAATGCAAATACATGTAACAATCACACCCCCATACCTAGCTTTTGCTCGTCCTCGAGCAAAAATAAAAGAAAAAGAAAGAAAAATCCTAACTAATTATTACACCACTTTCGTAGGTGACACGATTGCACTGAGCACGTGCAACAAGCCGTTAAACCTCTAGGTTACCCTAGAGGAGGAGTGTTGTCTCCTGAGGGTTTTCAGCGGATTACACCCACAAAATCCAAAAAGAAAAATAAAAGGGGTTAGTGAAATTTTTGATCCATGCTTTAGAGATTCTAAATTGACCTATAGGTTTCAGGTTACTCAAAACTCTTCATTCTTCTTATAAGTATCTATTTAGAATTTTGTTTTCAGCTTAGGTTAAGATTTTGAGGAGAAGATCAAAAACCGGATTTTGCATCAATCCTAAGATATATATATCTATAAATATGAAGGATCTCTCTCAGACTAAGTTCATTTATTTACTTATATACATAACAAAAAAATTTTTTTTTTTTTATATATGTATATACAATCTTTATTTATTTACATTTCCTTATCATCCTTAGGTATCCTAGTCTACCCATGTAGCGAGCATCTTACCGATGACTCCCAAACCAGATGGTTTTAGGGCATCAGATGAGAAAACATCCCTAAGGTTCGATGACTCGAGTAAACTAGGTCACTTAGGAATTTAAGGACTTAACCACCTTTAGGCGTGACCGGTAATGCTTCTTGAGGCACGACTAACCAGCTTAATCAGTGGCTAAGTATTTATATTTTTTTTTTTTTTTGTCCACTTTTAGGCGTGATTGGCAATGCTTCTTGAGGCACGACCTACCAGCTTAATCAGTGGTTTTTTTTTTTTTTTTTCTTTTTGACCACTTTTAGGCGTGATTGGCAATGCTTCTTGAGGCACGGCCTACCAGCTTAATCAGTGGTTTTTTTTTTTTTTTTTTTATTTATATACACACATTCATTTTTTTTTATTATATATATATGTGAATAAAGTCACAAAGTCTTTGATTAATCCCTCAATATGTTTAATATATATATCCTAAAGAAAGAATTAAAATCTAGTAATTTTTCTAATCCTTTATTACTTAACCTAAAAATCCAACAAAATTCCTCTTTTCAACTTATAATTGGAAATCTTAGTTAAGGGCTTCCTTAATCCCTAAATTTCAATTTAGATTCTTTAAACATGGATCAAAGAATTTCTTTTTCTTTTTTTTTTATATATCTTTTTTTTTTTTTTTAAAGAAAAGTAAAATCTAAAAATAAAGTGAAAAAAAAAATCTAGAAAAAAGATAAAATCTAAAAATAAAAGAAAAATCCTAAAAAAAAATAAAAAGGCCTAAAAAGAAAGTGAAAAATCCTATGTTAGTATATCTACCCCCCCATACCTATCTCATGCATTGTCCTCAATGTATGTGAGATAAAATGATGCATGAAATAGGTAAAGGTGAAAAGTCACTCCCTCGTCCTTTTTGGACCCGCAGTGGTACTGGGTCCAGCTGATTGTGTCCTCCTCAGTCTTACCTCCATATCATCTAACCTGGAGGATATTCTGGATGATTCCTCCTCCACCTTCTTCCTGAGCCTAACTTGTCCCCGAAATATTTTCTTCATGCCTTTCCAGAGAGTAGACATGAAGGCTTTTGGTTCAGTTGGGGGTTCTTGTCTCCAGAATTGGGGCTCATCTTCCACCTCTAGACTTTCCTCTGAAGAAGACTCCACAAGTACATTCTCAGGCATGACACTGGGTGTCCAGAGTGCCTGCAAGCAACTATTGTAGGCGCTTGTGGGTCTCTCTAGCATAATCGTCACTCGGGCAAATGTCGAAAAAATAGCGTCTGACATGAAATGCTGACACAGACGTGTAATTAATACAGCATGAGAAAATTTTGGACCTCGAGTGCGAGAGGAATTTTCGATAATGGACCGGAAGATGGTTCGATTTAAACAGACCGTGTGGTGCTGTGTCATCAGGTCATGAATAATTTGAAGCACAGGTCTGTTGAAAGTCGTGGTATGGTCTAGCCCCAGAATGTTCCGTTGGATCCAACGTCCAACGCAATGAATGTTTCTAAATGTAGATTGGGCTTTGAGCCCACGATCCTGGGTAGTGCAGCGTACACCCATGATAGTTAAATAATCAATTAAGGGCAAGGGGTCGCTAAGTTGTGAAATAATGGGGGCATGAGTGATATGTTCTAGTAGTGGAAGTGTGACCCAGATGTCACCGAATGGCATATGCGAGACAAATTGGTATGGGTCATGACTTACAGAAGCATAATCTATAGAATTGTAAAATGCGTTCACTAGATCCGGGCAATAAAAGGCTTCATGCTCGTTATGATCAAACACCAAAGTGTACCAATTCCATGCGCGGATTCGATCCATAAAAATATGCCCATATCCCCCACCTTCATTAAAAAGTGCAGAAAAATCTCTCTCCACATATAGACTAGGTGCCATAATTGTACAAGACAATGAAATAAAGGATTTGAGATAAGAAATTGCAAACCACCCCCGGAGATCTTGGGGGGAAACCAAATCAGTAGCACAGAAGGCACAGAAATGGCCTCAGGAAGAAATTTTCTGAATCTGTCTCCAGCAAAAGGAAATAGTCGGAGTGGAGCTTTCCGGCGCGCCTGAGGTGGCAGAGTTGCCGCAGATGGGCGGCAGGGCGCGGCAAAGGAGAAGAGTTTGGTGATCAGAAAATTGGAGGAGGTTGGCTTTGGGAAGAAACTCTCAGATCTGAAAGGGTTTGCTCGGGTGAGGAAGGATGAGTTGGGAGGAGAGCTTTAAATAGGGGTAGGTAAAAAGGTGATGTACAAAGTTACCCCTAGGTCAAAGTAGAAATTACAACCCTAGGTCAAAATTTTTGAATATGAAAGGATTTCAAGGGAGGAAAGAGAATCCTAGGGATGTGAAATGTACAAAAATCCCAAAAGAAAAATTTTATTTTATTTACAAAAAAATGTAAAAGAGAAATATTTACAAAAGAAGTCCCCAGATGATTTTCATGAAAAATGCATGGGAAAATATACAAATGGAAAGGTCACAAATAAATTGGGTCGGAAAGACCCAATTCGTGAACGTCTTGTGACAATGACTCCGTGGTAAAAAATGGCTTTAAGCGTTGTCCATTTACAGTGAATATATTGCCATTGGTTGGGTCAAGAATCTCTATAGCTCCATGGGAAAAAACAGTTTGAACGATGAACGGTCCTGACCACCTGGTACGCAGTTTACCAGGGAAGAGGTGGAGTCGAGAATTATATAACAGAACCTGTTGACCGACAGCAAAAATCTTCCTGTGAATGGCTTTGTCGTGAAACAGCTTGGTCCTGTGCTTTGTGATCCGAGCGTTATCGTATACTTCATTTCGTAGCTCCTCCAGCTCAGATAACTGTAACTTCCTGAGAACACCGGCTTTATCCAAATCAAGATTCAGTTGCTTTAAAGCCCATAGTGCACGGTGTTCTAACTCAACGGGCAAGTGGCATGCTTTTCCAAATATAACTCGGTACGGAGACATACCAAGGACAGTCTTATAAGCGGTCCTGTATGCCCATAAGGCATCAGTCAGTTTGACGGACCAATCCTTACGATTCTGTCCTACGGTCTTTTCCAAGATGAGTTTTATCTGTCTGTTTGTTACCTCAACTTGCCCATTGGTCTGAGGATGATAGGCCGTGGACAATTTATGAGTAATGGAGTATTTCCGCATCAAGGCTTCAAAAGCCCTATTGCAGAAGTGACTCCCATTGTCGCTCAGTATCGCACGGGGGGCTCCGAAGCGTGAAATGATGTACTCTCTTAAAAATTTAATGACAACTTGGTTGTCATTAGTCCGTGTAGGAATCGCTTCAGCCCACTTAGAAACATAATCTACGGCTACCAAGATGTACTGGTTACCGTAGGACAGAGGAAAGGGTCCCATAAAATCAATGCCCCATAGGTCGAAAATTTCGACTTCCAAGATGGGTGTGAGGGGCATCATGTTCCTTTGTGTAATCCGACCCGTCATTTGACATCTATCACAAAGCTTGCAAAAAGTAAAGGCATCCTTAAAGAGAGTGGGCCAGTAGAATCCACTCTGGAGCACTTTTTCCGCAGTTTTTCGTGGACCAAAGTGTCCACCGCAAGCTAACTTGTGACAGAATGTCAAAACGCTCTGGTGTTCATCCTCCGGAAGGCATCTACGAATAATTTGGTCAGGACAGTATTTAAATAAATACGGCTCATCCCAAAAGAAGAACCGCATTTGTCTCAGAAAACGGTGTTTTTCTTGTCCTGACCAATGGGAAGGAATTTGCCTGGTAGCAAGGTAATTTACAATATCAGCATACCAGGGCTCTCTACTCAGCACAAAGATGTGCTCGTCAGGAAAATCCTCGTTAATTGGTATTTTCTCATGGGGTGCGTTCGGGATTCTTGACAGATGATCCGCAACCACGTTCTCAACGCCCTTTTTATCTTTTATTTCCAAGTCAAACTCTTGCAAAAGAAGGATCCATCGAATCAATCTTGCCTTTGCGTCCTTCTTTTGCATCAAGTACCTCAGGGCGGAGTGGTCAGTAAAAATGATGGTCCTGGACCCTAGCAAATACTGTCGGAACTTCTCCAGCGCAAAAACGACTGCCAAAAATTCTTTTTCAGTGGTTGTGTAATTCAGCTGGGCATCGTTTAGTGTTCTGCTAGCATAGTATATTACGTGTTGCCTACTATCAATACGCTGTCCTAAAACAGCGCCAATCGCAAAGTCAGAGGCATCGCACATAATTTCAAATGGTTTGGTCCAGTCCGGTGCAGATATTATCGGTGCAGAAACAAGTCTATCCTTTAGCTCTCTCCACGACTTTTGACATTCTTCGTCAAAGATATAGGGTACATCTTTTCCTAGGAGATTTGTCAAAGGTCTCGCAATGTTGCTAAACCCTTGAATGAATCTCCTATAGAAACCAGCGTGCCCTAAGAAAGATCTAATGTCCTTTAAACATTGTGGTTCAGTGAGCTTGGTGATAACCTCCACCTTAGACTTGTCTACCTCGATTCCGATGCTCGATATCTTGTGCCCCAGTACAACTCCGTGCTTGACCATGAAATGACACTTTTCCCAATTAAGTGTCAAATTCTTTTCCGTGCATCGTTATAAAACCAGCTTAAGATGGTACAAGCACTGCTCGAAAGTATCCCCATAGATTGAAAAGTCATCCATAAAAATCTCTAAAAATTTCTCCACCATGTCCGAGAACAGGCTCAACATGCAACGTTGAAACGTTGCTGGAGCATTGCAAAGACCGAAGGGCATCCTACGGTATGCAAAAGTTCCGAAGGGACAGGTGAAGGTCGTCTTTTCTTGGTCCTCAGGAGCGATTGGGATCTGATTATATCCTGAATATCCATCCAGGAAACAATAATACTCATGTCCCGCCAATCTCTCCAACATCTGATCAATGAACGGAAGTGGGAAGTGGTCTTTACGTGTGGCGGTATTCAGCTTCCTATAATCAATACAAACTCGAATCTTCGTTGGAAGACGTGTTTGTATCAATTCCTTGTTCTCATTTTCCACAACAGTAAAGCCAGCTTTCTTCGGCACAGCGTGAACGGGACTAACCCATTGACTATCAGAGATGGGATAGATAATCCCATTGTCTAATAGTTTCATTATCTCAGATTTAACAGCTTCTTGCATAATAGGGTTTAGTCGACGCTGTGGGTCTCTTTTTGGCTTGGCATCTTCCGTTAAGTGAATCCTGTGTTGGACAATCGTAGGACTAATTCCCTTAATATCAGCCATCGTCCAGCCAATGGCTTCTTTATTCTCCCTTAGCACAGTCAGAAGGTCCTCTTCTTGTTGGTCAGTGAGATTGGAAGCAATTATAACAGGAAAGGATTCTTTTTCATCCAAGTACTTGTACTTGAGATGACCAGGAAGAACCTTAAGCTCAACAGAAGGGACAGGATCTATAACTGGTTGCTCGTGGTGCAAGGGAAGAATAGGGGTAGAATTCGTAGTCCTTTCAACATCTGGTCCAACAATCTGATCAAGAGTTAGATCGTCAGCTTCTAACTCAAACTCCTCTTCAGATTCGTACTCCATCTCCTCCACGTGTTCACTGGTTAATCCCTCTATCAAGTTAACATCAAAAGAGTCATTCTCCACATCCCTTGGTTGCTTCCCCAGATGGAAGACATTCACCTCCTTCGTCATATCTCCGAACGTCAGCCGCATCGATCCATTTCGGCAATTAATGATTGCATTCGCTGTGGCTAAGAAAGGACGTCCTAGAATGACAGGTGTTTGCGCTCTGTGGTTTTGTACGGGTTGTGTTTCTAAAACAACAAAATCCACGGGGTAAATGAATTCCCCCACCCGTATTAAAACATCCGTAATTTCCCCCTTAGGAATCTTAACAGAGCGATCAGCCAGCTGAATAGTCATCTGGGTTGGACGAAGGTTGCCTAACCCTAGCTGCTGGTACATAGAAAAAGGAAGAAGATTGATGCTTGCGCCCAAGTCTAGCAAAGCCCTATTTACAGTGGTCTGCCCTATGATACAAGAAATGATAGGGCTCCCTGGATCCTTGTACTTTACAGGGATTGGACCATTAAGCAATTCACTCAGATTGGAAGCCAAAAAGACTTTCTTAGGGACATTTGCCTTTCTTTTCTTAGTACACATCTCTTTCAGAAACTTAGCGTATGATGGGACTTGCTGAATAGCATCTAAGAGAGGGACATTGATTTGCACTTGGTTAAATATCTCTCTGATCTTCTCCATATGAGCATTATTCTTATGATTTGTAAGCCTGTTTGGGAATGGGACAACAGGCTTATAAATTTGCTCATCAACTTTCTCTTTTCCTTTTGACTGGGACGTGGATGGTTGTGAACTTGATGAAGGAATATCTTGCAAAGGTTGAATTGGAACAGAAGTTGATGGTTTTGACAAAGATTTTGGAGACTGATTTGAGACCTTGTTGTCTACTTGTTTCCCAGACCTTAGGATATGAATGGCTTGGCAGTGGCTTTGGCTGGGTCCCAAGTCTTCAACTTCATGTAGAGGAAAATGGGCTCTAGGATTAGGCACAGGTTGGCTAGGCAGCATTCCTTTTTGCCTTTCAGTCAAGGAATTAGCCAACTGTCCTATTTGGATTTGTAACTTATTCATGTCCTGCTGCTGATTATTCATCATTGCGGCTTGGGTTTTGGACAAAGTCTCTATCATCTTCTCCAACTCAGAGATTTTCTTATCTGAAGGATTGGGTGGTGGATGATTCTGATATGGGGGTGGAAAATTAGCTTGATATGGCACAGAATTTTGGAATGGTTGGAATCTAGGTGGACTCTGATATGAATTGAAATTTGGTGGGTTTTGATAGTAATTAGGTGGATGTGCCTGAGCAGGATATTGCTGATGTGGAAATGGTTGTCTCGGCTGCTCATTACCAGACTGACTCCAAGAGAAGTTAGGATGGTTACGCCACCCTGGATTGTAGGTCTTAGAGTAAGGATTGTATGGAGGTCTGGTATACGCGGCATTTGTACTCTCCTGAAAATTTTGAGAGTAATATACTGGACACTCTTCCAACACATGATTCAGATCATGGCAGAAAGTACAACCCGGGTGGACCATAGGTGCAACAGGTGGTGGGCTGGCCACTCGTGATGGGTTGACTTGACTAACAGAATGTTCCCTTGATTCTAACAATTCAATCCTCTTCATTAACTGGGTAATCTTAGCTTCTGCAGCTATAGAGGATCCTATAGAGTGTAAACCAGTTCTGAAAGTTGTTGGTGTGGGTTTCTCAGAGCAGGATTCCCACTGGATAGTTTTCTCTGCTAGAGCCTCAAAAAGATCCCAACCCTGGTCTTCATCCTTTTTAAGAAATTCTCCTTGACACATGGTTTCAAGGAGAGTCTTAGTTTGATAGTCCAGCCCATCATATATAATCTGGCATTGGCGCCACTTCTCTATACCATGATGGGGACACAGGGTTACTAAATCCTTAAAGCGCTCAAAGTACTTCCAGAATGGCTCATTGGGCTCTTGTTTGAATTGCATTATATTT
This sequence comes from Agave tequilana, assembly GCA_038442645.1. Lineage (NCBI taxonomy): Eukaryota > Viridiplantae > Streptophyta > Magnoliopsida > Asparagales > Asparagaceae > Agave > Agave tequilana. The sequence goes on along the minus strand of JAVJIF010029832.1, from coordinate 3,136 downwards.
TTGCGCATGAGGGCTGTCTTATGGATGGGATAGAATTTTTTATGGAAGACCTTAACGAAATCATCCCATGAAGAGATTGAGCTGACAGGAAGACTGTACAGCCACTTCTTCGCAATATCCTTTAGTGCAAATGGGACAAATCTAAGTCTCACAGCATCCTCACTTAACTGGGAAATCCTCATCATGAGGCATACTTCTTCAAACTCTCGTATGAAGATGTAAGCATCCTCAGATTCTAATCCGTGAAATCGTGGAAGAGTGTTTATGAACTGAGGTTTTAACTCAAAATTATGGTCATTAGTGTCCTGGAGGAGAATACAAGAAGGAATCGATGTGCGGATAGGATAGAATTTGTCCTGCAGTGACACGTTGGCAGTCATGACTGTGTCGAGTAGTGGTGTATGTGGCAGTGTAGAAACTCTCACAAGCCTCGCAGAAATTGGTTCCCTATACCACTCTCGCATACAAATACACAATCAACGTGCACCTTTCAAACAAGCGGAAAATGAAAAATAACAATCAAGAAAAAGAAAAAAAAATCAATCCAAGCTTCTAGGGTTTCTGGTCCTAGGTGACCCTAAATAGACTGTCCACAGGAGGTTCGGTGCAGACACTGACTATAAGCAAATCGGCCAGGGAAGGGTAAGGTTGGTGGGAGGTTTTCCGTCCGAAGACGTTCCTTAATTAAGTAACCAGCAACCTTCGGGCTTTCGGCCCTCAACCCCTTTCCTAGACACCGATTTTACAGAAGTCACTTTCCAACACTTTTCCCCCTTAGGAAAATCTCCTAAGCGAGTCCGGATGTCCCTAGGGGCCAACGTCTAGCAATTTTAATTAGAAGCTTAGAATAGTGAATGCGTGGGGAAAATGGTTTGTGGGCTAAGGAAGGGGTGATAAAATCTCCACCTTATCTTTGTTATGGGATTTGCCCTTAACGTTGATTCGTGCAAGTGTACGATGTAAACAACCAAGAATCACTCAAAGCGGAATTAAATCATACAACGAGTGAGCCCTAGACTATATGCTATGCTTCACGTACCTTGTCCCCCGCAATCTTCAACAGTAAATTGAAAGAAATTGAAAGACACGTGCCTATAATGCAAGATGTCTAAACAATTTTTATCAACAATTACAACCAATCTTTTACTGTTGATTAACAAATATCAGGTGAAGAATACAAGATTTCAGGTATATAGGAAGCAGTTTTTAGCAAAGCAGCAAGCCCTGCAGAAAACAGGTTAGTAGTGAACTCCTCTGTGCCGCGTTTCCACGGCAAAACTTGTGGATCCGCGGCACTTTGGAGGGATCCTGGTCTCTGCTTTCGAGAGCAGAGGCCCAGGTCCACTTATATGATTCTGCTGTGCAATATATCCTGTATCTTCAACCTGTACCTGCAACAGAGAAGATATATCGTTTAGTTTCTCACTTTTAAGAATACCGTTGCTCTCCCCGGCAACGGCGCCAAAAATTGATTGAAAATTCACAAGGTATATGATGTTAATTGCTCAAGAATCAGATATTAAAGAGATGATTCAGTGATTTAGAGTTTACCTTTGATCTTGTTTACTTTGAATATGTGAATATTATACCTTGTTTCAATCTTTCGTTATAGCAAGTAGCTATATCGAGTCGTACCACAAGGAGAGCAAGCGTAGAAGCTTCACGATACTAGTGAGACAAAGAAACGATACCTCTTCTTTGTTAATTACACAAGAGCAAGCAATGTACAAGAGGTTGTGGATTGGTGGTACATTGTGAAAAAGAAGTGTATTGTAAAAAAGAAGTGAAGTGAATGAAGTGTGATGAAGTAAAGAAAAGAAAAGAAAGCTAGAATAAAATGTATGAACTCTCTTGATTAGAAAGATGCATGGCTAGCATTACTACACCTTCTTGCTAACATACTAACTCTATGTTGATTTCAAGATTGTCTCAAATTGAATCATAGACAATAGAATATGGCTTGCATGTTCAAGTGTGGTATTCCTTCTTGAAGACTTAGTGTTCCTTTTAGTTAGTTAACTTGAAGCCTCTTCTAGAATCTTTGGTTCTCTTACTAGATGAACATTGAGGAACTATAGGCTTGGTACTCATTTAGTGAAAGGGTTAGAAGAATCAAACTCTTCTTGACATTCAAAGCTTAACTACAAAGTTAGCTTGAAGTACATGAGATGATCTTGCTACACAAATGACACAACCATGGTAATCCATCCTTATGATCCAATCAAAGGCTCTTTTAAAGAGACACACAATTCTTATAGAGATCTAACAAGCAATCACCCAAGGATACAACTTACTTCATTGGAATTTACAAGAAACATGAAATTATGCAAGCATTGAAGTATACAATCAACTAGAGCTAGTAGTAGCTAGGTGAGTCTTAGCTAGCCATGCAACTAGAATTTAGCCCTCCATTACACTTACAACAAAGCTAGAATTCTCCATGAAAGTGAAGATCTAAGCAATTAAACTAAGACTAGAATTGAATACAAGAAATTAAAGCACAAGAAGAGAAAGCATACTCAAGTTTAGCAAATAGAAGAAGAGAGCTCCATTGATGAATCTTTGCTTCAAGGTTGTCACAAGTCTTGATTACAAACTCTCAAAGTGAAAAACTCTCTCTCAATTTGGCTACAAACTCAAGGAGGAAGGAAAAGAGAACTAAAATCCTAGAACAAAAATTACAATACTTCCAAAATTTTCCCTCTCTCTTCACTCCCGCTCGCGCAGATCTCTGGCCAGGTATTTATAGGCAACTTTGAGAATCCCCCAGAATCTTAACTGTTGGCACGAAATCCGAGGCTCAACAGCCCTGGGATTGCCGCGCCCTGCCGCGGGATTGCCGCGGGATTTTGGCCGTTGAGATCCGATTTTCTGGTGAGATCTGGTGGTTAGGTTGTTGGCCACGTGGACCACTTGGATTCTGCAGTTGGCGCACGGATCTTTGGTGAGATCTGATTTGATCTTTTGGCTATTTTTAATTAACCCCCTTAATTATCACTAATTAAGGTGGTTAATTACTTTTCCTTTTTAAAGTGTAGATCTGCAAAATCAGAGAAAATATGAGTTAAAAATCACATTTAATATACAATAAGCAAGGTATAAAGGTGGTCTAAAATGCAAATACATGTAACAATCA